>JANBXA010000126.1:10130000-10710000 GCA_030556225.1 Cricetiscus sungorus
GTAATACTCCATTGTGTAAATGTACCACATTTTCCTTCTTGATTGTTTCCATGTTCTAGCTATGAACATAGTTGAGCAAATGGTCTTGTGGTATGAATATGCCTCTGGGAAGAGAAATAGATAAGATCTCCTGAGCAAATTGGGAGAATGAGGGGGCGAAGGAAGAGGAGAAGGGGGAGTGAGGTGGAAAACATAAGGGGAAGGGACGGTTGAGGGGGGAGGGAGAACAAGGAAAGAAAAACCTTGATAGAGGGAGCCATTATAGATTTAGGAAGAATTCTGGTGCTAAGGAAACTCCCAAAAATCCACAATAATGACCCTAGCTTAGACTTCTAGCAAAATGGAGATTTTTCCTGAACTGGCCTTCCCCTATAATCAGATTGATAACTATCCTAATTGTCATCATACAACGTTCATCCAGCAACTGATGGAAGCAGATGCAGATCCACAGCCAATCACTATGCTGAGCTACTGAAGTCTAACTGAAGAGTGGGAGGAGTGATTATATGAGCAAAGGGCTTAAGATCATGATGCGAAAACCCACAGAGACAGCTGACCCAAGCTAGTGGGAGCTCATTGACTGAACTGAAAGCTGGGGTACCTGAATAGGACCAAACTAGGCACTCTGACAGTTCGGTGGCTTAAGCAGTCTGTGGGGTCACTGGCAGTGGACCAGGATTTACCCTAGTGCATAAAATGACTTTTTGGAGCCCATTCCTGTAGATGGATACCTTGTTTAGCCTTGATGTAGGAAGGAGGTAGTTGGTCCTGGCTCAATTTTTCTGACAGACTTTTGTTGAATCCCCTTTGTAGGTCTTACCCTTTCTGAAGAGTGGATGGGGGTTGGGTAGGGGGAAATGCAGGTGGAGGAGTAGGAGGAGGGGAAGGACTGAGAACTGTAGTTGGTATGTCGAATGAGAGAAAACCTTTTAAATAAATATAAAATTTTGAAAATATATCAATTCTAAGTACATATACACTGAATATTGGTACACTCAATTTCTTAAAATAAAAAAAAAATCACTACAGATATAAAGACACCAACTAGCACCCTCAACACAATAATAATGCACTGCATTAATATTACATTCTTATTTCATTTTTATGTATATACAGGTCATCATGGTAAAAAAATAGAGAAACATGAAAGGTAAATTGTGTCGTAGATAAAGTAAATGTAACAAATATCTTTAATACATTTCATCTAAACATTTCAGGGTACAATTTCTTCTCAGCAGCTCATGTGTCTCATTCTAAAGTAGTACACAAACCAAGTCTTAGTATATTCAGGAATATTCAACATCTTGTATTCCATATTGTAAAAAGTCAGTAAAACTACTGGTATCAACAGAAAGAGAAACTACAGAACACAAAAATTAATGGAAATTGAATAATACACTACTAAATAACAACTTATCAATGATATCAAGGAAAGATTTTTAAATTTTTAGAATGAATAAAAACATCTAATTCCAAAATCCATGTCCTATAATTAAAATGATATTAAAAGGATATTTTCACAACTATAAATGCCTGTACTTAAAGATGTATCAGAGAGATCTCAAATAAATAAGTTAGTGATATACTTTAGGACCGTGACAATGGAAGAAAAAGTAAAATTCCAAGAAGTTGGGGAGAGGTAATGATGCTCAGGACAAAATTTAATGAAATAAAAACAAAGAAATACAAAGGCTCAGTGAATAGTTTTCCCTATCATTAGTATCTTGCATTTGTGTGCTGCATTTGTCACAAATAATAAATTTATGTTGCTATAATATTACTAAATAAAATTAATAATATCTCCTAGATTCCTTTCCTGTTAATAATATTGTGTTTAATATATTTGCATTTTTTTTTACATTTCTGTTCTGTTCTAATATCCCATACCACATGTTGGGTAAATTTGACATATTGGCCAACCCTGTTTCATACCTTAAGTTGGAGGATAATATGTATTTAAAATACATGAAATATTTTGTCTTCTATTTTATACAAAAATGTTTAAAATAGCACTGTGGAGTGTATTAAGTTATCAAGTTGTCTCTGGATTTGCCTTATTTTATTTGAGGAACATTAATGTACATTCAATAAACACTGTTTTGAGTGTATACCAGAAGTTAACTTTCTAAATTAAAATCTAATGCAAGTCTAAAGAATAATTTTCCTTCAAGTAATCAGATATTGTCAACTTTAACGATTGCTTGCTCTCTGCTTCCTGCCATATTTCAAGACATGTACCCTCACCCTTTTACTCCTACTACCATGCCATGCCTTCACTCTGTCATCCTATATAACTAAAACAAATTCTCTTGTATAAGTTTCCTTATTCATGATATTTTATCATTGCATCATAAAAGTGACTAATACAGCTTTCCTTTAAAAGAAGACAAATACAATTACAAGTTCCACTTATAATAACTAAAATTAAACATACCCATAACAAGAAAGAGTATAATATTATTTATATAATTTTGTGCAGTTGTGTGTTTGCATGTGTGTATATATGTGTTTGTGTGTTATTAAATCTTGTGGTTAAATACATACAATTCCTAGAAGAAGCAAAGGAATTTTATAATGAGACATTCTGCATCATGCTACAACTTATGGGTGTAGTAGTAACACATCACACTATTCATAAGTTCCTGGTGCATATTTGAATATTTCTGATGAAAAATTAAGTGATCCTGAAGAAGAAGAAATAAATGGAGCATTAGAGAATGAAAGACAGGAGATGCAAAAATGAAGGAAGAAGGAAATAACAGAAGTAGAAAATGAAGGAAAGATTCTAGAAATGAAATCAGCAAAATCATATACTAATAACAGAATTCGTACTGCCTATATTCTGGCCTAAAGGTTGTCCCTGTTTTTGAAAGTAACTAACATATTAAAGTGCCATTAATTTCTTGACTGTGAAATACAACAAATACAACAAATACAACAGAACTATTAAATCCATTCTCTTGATGATGTAACCTTTCATTTATCTTTCCATTTCTTTTTTATTTTATTATAAATCATCTTAATTTACATATCAATCTCAGTTTCCTCTTCCTCCCATCCTCCAATATCCCCCACCAACATCCTTATCTCATCTCCCTTACACTCCCCAAGGAGAGTTAGGCCTTCCATAAGGATCATCAAAACCTGTCAAGTTATTTAGGGTAGGGCTTAGACCCTCCCCTGTATATATAGGCTGAAAGAGTATCCCTTCATAGGGAATGAGCTCCTGAAGTACATTTGTGCACTAGGGTTACATCATCCTGGTTCCACTGCCAGAGGCCACACAGACTGCCCTGACTCACATCCAAAATATTTTTCTATTTCTAGTATAATTTTTTTCATATATTCTTCATGCTGTTCCCATCTTCCAACTCCTTCTAGGGCCCCCTCACCGCCATGTCCACTCACCTTTATGTTCTCTCACTCTCTTAGTCTTTTATAAAGATGCTTTTTCTACTTTATCCCAAAGTAAGCTTAGTTTCTAAGACCAGGATGACTAACTTACCCAATTGTTTTCTCTTATAGTCCTTGAATACAAAATTTCCCTGTCACTTCCTTGTTTTTATTATCAATTTTATGGCAACTTAAAGCTGTTCATATATCATGAAGTCTCTGTTCTGAAGTTTCAGTACACAATGTACAACATATCATTTTGCATCTCTCTAAAAACAGGTCCTGTTGTTGGTGCTGCCTACTTCCTCATTTACACATTTTATTGTCTCTTTTAAAATTGATTCATTTATGTTCCTTCAATTTATTAATATGAATTAAATTCCAAATATGACTATTATGAGATATAAGTACCATTTCAATATCTCATGCCAAAGAAATAATAAATGTATGAATTTTTCTTGGGATTCTGTTCTTCTAGAAAAAGAAATAGAGACAGAAATAATCTTAAGCAAAAATATTAATCTATGATGCTGCAAATTATCTTTTTAAAGTTTTGGGCTCATTAATTTCCCAGTAGTTATTTGGGGAACACAATTCAGTATCAGAAGGGGGTTTTTATTATCTGACCCTGTGCCACCTGTTTCAAACATTTCAACAGATGTGAAGTGAGCACTAATTTACTTGCTGACTATCCTTCAGCAATTCTGTGAGTTTGATTAATAGAATCAGACAAGAATATTTACATAGTTTACTATTTCAAATTAATAAACATCTCTTTTATTTATTTTTACTATTATTATAATTACCTTTTTATTTTACATATAGATCCCAGTTCCTTCATCCTCCCATCCTCCCATGCCCCTGAACCCCCTCCCATCCCATTCCCCACCCACTCCCCAGGGAGGGTGAGGCCTTCCAAAAGGGATCATCAAATCTGTCAAGTCATTTGGAGCAGGGCCTAGACCCTCCCTCCTGGAAAGACCCATTTTCACTCTATAAACAGAAATTAAAGTACCAGAAAAATGGAGTAAAGTGGGATATATTCTGGCTACCTAGTTTATTAGTTATTCCTCTAACCTTAGACAATGTCAAGAATTTCTAAGTGCTGGGCTGATTTTTAGCCCTGTCTTTAAATAATTGCTTCCCTTTAAGTATGGACTCGTCTGTGATTTGTTTACAATTCATAGCACACAAGTGATAGTACATGCTACTCCTATGAGTACATTGCAGGCAGATCAAACGGATGGGCTGTGGTTTTGTTTCGCTTCTTTTTTTATGTATATATGAGGCTTAGTCTTGGTCTCCTTGCTGACTTTGAAGAAGTGAATTTACTTGAGTCCTACTGTCAGAAACAGTGAAGGAAATGCAGCAAAATTAATTCTATCAAGCTTGGTGAGTTTTACAATCATAGCGAATTCTCCTAGCCAGGCACTATGACAATCCCAATAAACATCTTCTTTCTCAATAACAATTTTATACTATTAATTTGCACTTGTGAAGAGATGATTTTTGGACTTTTCAAAATTTATATTGATTAATTATGTTATTTCATAATTCCCCACAGGTACACAATGTATTCTGATTACTTACTCATCTCTCACCCTCCTTTATCTTCATCCCATTCCTATCAAATCCCTTTTATCATTCTTCACCAGGCTTTTCACAAGATTATTTTATTCTGGTTTTCTTTTAAACTAATATCTGTTAATCTAGTCTGCATGTCACATATAGGTCTTCATTCCAATAATACCATATCATTCCAAACTTTGAGTTTGAGAGAGCAAATTAATTTCTACTATGTTTCTATTAGGAGCAACTTTCCTTTCATCCTTCACATTTGGCTTGCTATGGAAAAAATATATTTCTTGAATTGTTAATGGAAAAATTAAGTAGTGTAAAATCCAAATATTAAAAGAAATATTCAAAACAATTCAAATTTCAGTTGCACTGAAGTCTGGTTATAGCCATTTTTTAAATATTCACAAAGAGATCATTATTTAAAAAAACACTTTTTATTCTTAAATATGTGGGACAGTATTTTATAAAGAAACACAGCCAGATCAGGAATTTTAATTATTCTGTGCCACAAGAATGTTCGAAAATTTACATCAATTTTTGCCACCCTGAATGTGAAGTTAATTTGAGAAAGCAAGCTAAAGATAGGCTACTTAAATCAGTGTCTGAAAGAGGACAAGACATGGATTTTGCATATGCCATTAAAACCGTAATGAAAATAGTCAATTTCAGTTACAAAAATAAAAGCAAATAGAAAATTGGATGTTTTTAATTTCAAAATAACTAATGATATGTAAAAATTAAATAAGCAAGACTGAAAAGACAAGTACTACATATTTTGTCTTTTAAGTAGACACTAGATTTTAATGTGTGTGTGTGTGTGTGTGTGTGTGTGTGTGTGCCTGTGTATGTGTAGAAGTAAGACCCAGGAAGAGTGGTACCAACAGAAGATAGGCAAGGGAATGGATGGAATAGGGCAGTAAAACCAGAAAAAAAAAAAAAACAAAGTATATATGAAAATGACAAAGGAGGTCTATTACCATGTCTGATATCTTTAAAACATAATGTAAAGAGTGAAAATATAACTATACCTTTAATGTTGAAGAATATTATGTAGGCAAAGATTGTTATGTTAGATTTGGTTATACTACAGAATATTACTTAACTATGGAAAAGAGTGCCAGTTTTGTTTTTGCTGCATTTGTTTTATTAAGTAAAGATGTTTTACATTTGTTTCACCTTGCCTGCTTAAGGCACCTGGTAAGTCTATAAAGAGTTGAATAGCCAATTGCTAGGCAGCAGAAACGAAATAATTAGGCTGGTGGGCAGAGAGAATAAATAGGAAGAGAAACCTAGGCTCAGGAGAGAGATGAATAGGAGGAAGAAGGAAGAGATAATGAGGGAGATGACAGTGACCAGCAACCCAGTCAACCAGACACCCATGGAGTAAGAAGCAAAGAAAGACATACAGAAAAATGAAAGATAAAAAACCCAGTGGCAAAATGTAGAATAGAAACAGGATAATAAACTTTGTTTTATTCTTATTTTTTTAATCTTTATGTTACATATCGATCCCAGTTCCTCTCCTTTCCTCCCTCTTTCCCTCTCTCCCACCTTCCGATTCCCCCAGGTCTCCCTCCCCTCCCACCCACCCCCACTCCACATGTATGGTGATGCCATCCAGGAGACGTCATCTAAATCTGTCAAGTCATTTGAAGTAGAGACTAAGACTTCTTTCCTCTCTCTAGGTTAAGGGAGTATCCCTCCATGACATATGTGCCCGCAAGGTCCTTTTGTGCCCCAGGAATACATCCTGGTTCCACTGTCTGAGTTCCCTTAGACTGCTCAAGCTTTCTAGCTGAGACCTATGTTCAGGGGGTCTGAGTCAGGTCCAAACTGGATTCCCAGCTATCAGTTTGGGGGCCCGATAGCTCCTCCTTGTTCAGGTAAGCTGTCTCTATGTGTTTCTGCAGCCTGGTCTTGTCCTCCCTCTCTGTATCTGAATTCTAGTTCTGCTCAGGGTTTAGTTGTGGGTGTTTGCTTCTGTTTCCATCAGCTACTAGAGAGGGCTCCATGATGGTGGGTAAGTTAGTCATCGATCTCAATATCAGGGAAGGGCACTAATGGTAGCCTTTCCATTGTTGCACAAATTTTTAGTTGGAGTCAGTCTTGTAGATCTCTGGTCTCTGGACATTTCTTTAGGTTCAATTTTCTCTTCAATCCTGTAATGGCTCTCTATTTTATATTCTCTCTCTCTCATTCTCCCCCCACCTCCTAATCTAAGTTAGAAAAGCTGGCTAGAAATAAGCTAAATATAAGCTAAATTAATGACTGCTATTTGTAACTAAGAGTAAGTTCCAGTGTCTTTAATGGAGAGCAGGGTGGAGCCCCCTACCCCAAAAAGAGAGAAATCCAATCACATTTTAATATGAATATTTCTATTTTATAAGTTAAAGTAAAATGGATACACTTTGGCAATAAACGATATGAAGAACACAATTACATACATTTTAGTAAATTTATTACTCATCCTGCCAACAGTCTTAAAAAATATAAACTTTCTAACACGTGCAAATGTGAAATCTATTTAAAAGATGTACATAGTATTTCAAACACAAGACATTTATTAAAATGTGCATAAGAAGATACTGAACAATTCCAATAATAGCAATATTTTAGGCAGAAATTTCATGAAGTGCCTATGAATTTATGTTTTCATAAGTGTATCTTTAATAGGCATAACATTTCAACTGAATTAATAATAAATATAATTTGGTAATTCATGCAGTAAGACAAAAGATGTTGTGACATTAATGATGGACAAAATTGTTTTAGAAAACTCAAGAAGAAAATCAGCTGATAACTGCTTTGTCTGGGTTTAGTAGATTGTTTAATAATAACTTTGCAACAAATACTCTATTTTACACTTTCTGAGATCATGTCACTCAAAATTTCAAATGAATTTTGTGTGACATTCTGTTGATGTTTTTTCTTGGGTAATATATTAATTATATGAATATACATGGAATTTATTTAATAATTCAGAATTTGTAATGATTCAAAGACTTCCTTGTCCTGCTCCCACTCTACTATTTTGTCAATCAAATATCGAAGATTATTAGCTACTCTAATGGTTTTTCTCTTTTCTGTTTCTCTACATAACATGACCATAATATAATTTATGATTCATTTTTAAAATGATGACCTACATATTAAAGTACAACACATAAATGATAAAAATTTTATTCAATGTCAATGTCAATTAAAAAATAAATTCCTTATCCTGCTTCCTGGTGGCAAGCAGTTTTACTGAGGTTTTGGATAGTTCTAATCCATTTTTGCCTGCCCTATTACTAACAAATGAAAGTATTTTGTCATTCCCTTTGCACTTAAATGACTGTCTGTGCATATATTAGCTTGATTCTTACTAAGTGATGTAAAACATTGTTTGAAATAGACATTTACAACCTTAAATGTTTACCACCATTTAAAGACACATAATAATTTAGAAATATTTGACTTAGTACAGTTGAATTTAAGTTGTATAGAGTTAGCTTATTTTTATATAAAGTTAAATTTAAATCACATGTAGAGATACAACATAGTCAGTGAAAAAAGAAATTAGAGACAAAGAATAAAAGGCAAAAGGTAAGTGAATTACAGGTTCTGTTGGTGGCAGAAGCTGGCTAGACTGTCCCTCTGCCTAGGTGTCTGGTGTAGCAGAGTAAAGAACCATGGAAGGGGAGGGGGGCTTAGCAGGCCACATGGTCAAGATGGTGGCTGCCATAAACACCTTCCCAACAGCTGGCAGAAATTACAAAGTTTTGAGATATAATTTTGTTGGCTTTTTCTCTCCACGAGTGAGACAGACTGCTTTTGGAAACTAACAGGACACCGGAGTCCAAGTGGTACAACATCCAAAAAGACCACTTTAGGTATGAGAAATTTATGTACCAGTCTAAGGGCAGTGCTAGGGTATAAAACCTGAGAGACCCCTCGTGGGTCTGAGAAACGAATGCACCAGTCAGCATGAGTGGTTCTAGGCCCAGCACAAAATCCGAAAACCTCATTTGTGGGGAAAAATTAAAAACTCTCAGAGTATCTTGAGCAGATGCTGCCTCAGCCAAGCCCACTGCCCTGAGACAGGCTGTAGCTGTGGTGGGCAAGAGAGTTTTAAAGTGGCGGGAAGAGAACAGAAACAAGTTTAGGGAAAGAGATTGTTTAGCAAACAGGTAGAAAAAACTCCTTCCATCTACCTGTTCACTGGCAGTAATTTTGGCCACTTTGACTTATTTTATAGGGAATATATAGGCTGGTTTATTTCCCCTGGGTGAAGTAAAAACTGACCAGTCATTGTTGGAGCTCATCAGCCCAAGAATGTGGCCAAGGGCAAAGTGCCCTATAAGGACTCAGCAGTCCGAAGGCAGGAAGGCTTGAAGCCGGAATCTTAACTCACTAGTGGGAAATTTCCCAGACCCTAAGGAAACCAGTTACAATGAAAAAGAGTACTTTACCAAATTGTAGCCAGTGTGGGATGGTATATCCAGCGAACGGGTGGATGGAAGTTGACCTCTGGTTCGGAATCAGAGTCTCTGAGTGTCTCTGGCTAGCCGCCCACCAGCAGACAGCCGTCAGATGGCTGCTGAGTCCTCAAGCAGAGCCTGACCAAGTTTCGGCACCAATGTTGTTCTTTTGCAGCTGATATTGCCTAAGAAACACAAACACGAGACTCAGCTCCCAACGTGGAGTTTATTGAGAGAAGGGGCCCCAGAGAGCGAGAGCGAGAGAGAGAGCAAGAGAGAGGTGAGCTTGGCGGACTTGCTTTAAAAGTGGGACTTGCACATGCATAACTGGGTCTCTTGAGCAGCCAAGTTAAGGCTTGAACAGCCAGGTAAAACCTGATGTAGTGATGACATGGCCATCGTCAGAAGCGGAGTCATGAGACTACAGGCTCCCAACACATAGCACACTTGATTTATTACCCCTGATGTATACTTCCTTTCTCTTATAGTTTTATGTATACTTTCCTCTAGGGGCCTGATATCAATAATGAAGAACTTGTCAAACAAATTTGTTCTTTGGTTTCATAGACATAGCAAGTGATCTTCACGGTGATTGCATTTGTTTAAATTTTCCTCACAATGATTCTTAATACATTACTACTAAAATCTTCATTTTTCCTGCCATTTTATTTCTATTTTGATGTGGACTCAAACCCTGGCTGGCCTAAAATTCCTTGTGTAGATACAACCCATGGAGTTCTGCTTGCTTCTGCCTCCTAAGTGATGAGATTAAAGAAAAGCACCACCATATCTGCTCACTTTCACACTGTTACTGAATTATTGGCATTTTTGATATTTTTATAAAAGTCTGCTTTTGTTTTAGGTTGTACATATTCAAAGATCTTACATTCAGTTTAATTTTTGTCATAAAGAAAATATTAATTTTACATAGGTAAATTTACTAGTTCTACTAATTATGAATCATGTGTATTTCATGGGAACAGCCTGTCAGATCAATATTCCAAAATTTCACATTACATTTTTTTTGTTTCACTGTAACTATAGTATTAATAGAATTTGTATTTACCTCATTATATGAATTAGCCTTTAATCCTAATAACATTTTTTACAAATAAACTTTTAATTCTACTAAAATTAGTTTGGAACCCAAATATTTTCCAACTTCATATGTTGGTTATTTTTTCATTTTAATATTTGAGTCAACATGATGATAATCTGGACGAATCATGACCTTTTGTTACATTTTAAGGAATAAATTGTTTTATCTCTGTGAAGAATTTCTGTCATAACAATCTTGAATCTTCTTTTCTATGATGAGGTGGCTCAGAAAGTAAAGGCTTTTGCTACCAAGCTGATGACCAAACTGAATAACTGGGATACACAATATAGATGGAAAGAACTGATTCCCACAAGTTGTCCTTGGTCTATACATTTGCACATTTGGAATACATACACATGAATAAATTAATTAAACTTAAAAGAAATTTTATTTCTTGATTCCTGTTTTAAGTACATCAAAATCTGACAAAACTGTCACTTGATTATTCATGTTTGTTAGCTTATTCCTATTAATTAGTTGCTCTTCTGGTAACCATATTCAATAATCAAATTTACATTTTCACTATCAAATAAGAGAAAATTTTATGCAAGTTTAAGTCAGTTAATTTATTATTTTTCCTGTTTATTTATTCATTTTGCTTTTTTACCAACCAATGTTTCTTCTCCCTCCTCTCCTCTAAGTCCCTTCCCCTATCTCTCCGCATCCTCTCCTCCTCTACTCTTTCCCATCAGAAAAGTACAGGCCATACATGGATATCAGCCAGCTATGATATATCAAGTTGCAGTGAGACTAGGAACCTCCTCTCCTATTAAGGTTTGAAGATTCAATTTGGAGGAGGAATGGGTCCCAAGGGTAGGCAACAAAGTCAGCGAAATCCTGGACCAACATTTAAAACAATGTAGATATCTCATACTAGTAACTTACCTGAAGGGTATAGAACACACACACACACACACACACACACACACACACACACACACACACACAGTAGATGGCAAAAAACAATCAAACTCAGGGATGAAATCAATACAATGAAAACAAACAGACATACAATACAATCAATGAAATAAAAATTGGTTCTTTGAAAAACATCAGTAAGATTCACAAACACTTAACCACATGAACTAAAAAGTAGAGATAGAAGATACAAATTAACAAAATTATAGATGGAAAGAGGGACATAACAAAAGAATGGAAAAATAAATCAGAGAATCATAAGGATATAACTTAAAAACCTGTACTCCACCAAATAGGAAAATCAAAAATAAATACATAATTTTCTTGATACAAACTGCCTAAAAATTTAAAAAAAGAACAAATGAGCAAATTAAACAGACCTATGACTCCTAATGAAATAATAGCAATAATTAAAAGCCTCTCAAACCAAAACAGCCAGGACCATCAAAATGACCATCCACCATGTTTAAGTAGGCTTCATCTCAAAGATGCTGAAATGGTCCAATAGATGTAAATCAAAGACTATAATCCACCATATAAATAGACTGAATGGAAAAAAAAACTTCGCATGTTGATCTCATTAATTTCAGAAAAAGCCTTTGACAAAACATAACACCCATTTATGATGAAAAAACGTCCTATAGAGACTGAAGTTATAGGGGACATATCTCATAATAATACACATGGTTTATACCAAGTCGTCAGGTAACATCAACTTAAATGGAGAGAAACTTAAAGCATTTCCATTAAAATCAGGAAGAGGACAAGATTGTGCACTGTCTCCATACATATTAATGTAGTACTTGGAGTCTTAGCTATAATAGTAAGAAAACAGAAGGAGCTCCATAAGTTACAAATAGACAAGATGATTACTCACTTAAGTGACTCTATAAATTACATAAAAATTCCTACACTACAGCTGATTAACACTTTCAGCAAAGTAACAAGATACAATATTAACACACAAAAAATCAGTAACTTTCCTGTGTACAATCGACAAATAAACTGACAAAGAATTCAGGGAAATAAGAACTTCACAACAAACCAGGCAGTGGTGGTTCACACATATAATCCCAGCACTTGGCAGGCAGATCTCTGTGAGTTAGAGACCAGCCTTGTCTACAAGAGCTAGTTCCAGGACATCCTCCAAAAGCACAGATAAACCCTGTCTCAAAAAACAAACAAACAAACAAACAAACAAACAAACAAACAAACAAAAGCTTCACAATAGGTTTAAATATAAAATATCATGGGGGATAATACTAAGCTATTTAAAAACTTGTATGATAAAAACTTTGAACAATAAAAAAAGACATTGAAGAAGACACAGAAAGATGAAAAGATTTCCCATGCTCATAAACAGGTAGAATTAATATAGAAAAAAATGGATACACTACCAAAAACAATCTACAGATTCGATGCAGTCCAAAACACAATTCTAAAAAAAAAAAAAAAAAAAAAAAAAAAACTTGAAAGAACAATTTTTAGGATCATATGGAAACACAAAGAACTCAGAATAGTGAAAATAACATGGAGTAATAAAATTACTAACTGCTGGAAATATCACTATCTCTATTCTCAAATTGTACTACAAAGCTATAGTAATAAAAAAAAAACAGCATGATTCTGACACAAAAATAGACACATTGCTCAATGGAATAGAATTGAAGACCCCAAAAGAATGAAGTCCACAGAACTATAGACACCTGACTTTTGATAAAGAAGCCAGATTATACACACTGGAGAAATAGTGCTGGTCAAAATGGAGGGCGGCATGTAAAATAAGGCAAATAGAGGATACTTGTTAGTCTATCTGTACAAAACAGAACCCTAAGTGCATCAAATATCTCATCATAAAGCCAAATACACTGAATCTGTTAGAAGAGAAAGTGGGTAATAGCCTTCAATCATCCACACAAGAAAAGGCTTTTTGAACAAAACAACAGAACATTGTTAGCACAGGTACTAAAATCAATAATTAATAAATGGGACCACATTAAACTGAAAACCTTCTGTGTGGCAAAGGGCACCATCATATGAACAAAGTGTCAGGCTACAGAATGGGAAAAGTTCTTTTTTGTCAAGTACACATCCAATAGGAGGCTAATATCCAAAATATATGAAGAACTAAAAAAGAAAAAAAAAAAAACTGGGTACAAATCCAAATCCAAACCGAGAATATTAAAAAGTGAAAACTGAAATGGCTGAGAAACACTAAAAGAAATTCAACATCCTTAGCCATCGGAGAAATGCAAGTCAAAATTACTTTGAGATTCACCTTATACATGTCCGAAAGGCTAAGATCAATAACACAGTGACAGGTCATGATGGGGGATGTTGTGCAGTTAAAAGAGCACTCCTCTATTGCTGGTGGGAGTGCAAACTTGTATAGTCACTATGTGAATTAGTGTAGTCATTCCCAAGGGATATCAGCATAGATCTACTTCAACTATACCACTCTTAAGGGCAGGACCCATGCTCAGCAGTAATGATTAACAGAAAATGACCACAGTGATAACTTTTGGATTTCTTTGTCTCACAATATCATGTTAGGGTATTTAAAAAAATATTCTTACAAGTCCTTTGAGTATATATTATGACTTCTGGATTGTGTGATTATGTGATTTCTTAGTGTTTCAAAGAATATGTCTCTGGATCTACATGTGTTTCTCATGTTAATTTATTCTAGCTCTTTTTCTTCTGTTTGGTTGTTTTCATCTGTTTTGACATGTTTATATAGTTTAAGCTTAGAATTTCTTAGAAGCCTGTTTATTTTCTAAGGAGAAATTGAAAGTCTGTGGATCTGAATGGGATGGATGAAGGGAAAAAAATGGAGGAGCTGGGGGAGGAAGACCATAAATCAGAATTCATTGTATGACAAAGATATATTTTTAGTAAAAGAAAAGAAAATGAGAAATTGATGGAAGTTTTGTACCTAGGAAGACTCTGTTGACTTCCTGAAGGTAGATTGGTTTCTCCTTAGTCCTAGGCCAAATATAATATATTCTCCTCAGTACTATACTTCATGACAAAACATTAAAAATATTTTCACAGGAATTAATATGGGTATTTTAGATTTTATATTCAAATAAGCAGTTGATCTTCATTAACAGAAACATGGTCCTAGCAAAATGTAAGATAGGGGCTAGAACAAGAGCTATAAATTTCATATCAAACAGTAAATTTTGTATTTCTGCATTTTTTCCTGAAAAATGGCTTGAAGTTTGCAAAAATTATGTTTTTGATTCATATGTATATACATACATGATGTTTCAATTTCAGTGGATTCAATTTTCTGCTATTTAAATTACATGTGTTCAGCTGTGACATAAAAAATGAAATAAAATTTCACAAGTAGTTCACAAATTTTAAATTGGGAACCTTTGTCTTCATCATAAAAAAAATGTACCCCTCTTCTCCATCTGGCCCGGGATGACAATCATTCTGGTGTGTGGAGTGTGGTTAGTATTAACTTTCATATTTCTGATGATTCATAATATTGTGAAGTTTTAAAATATCTACTAGACATTTCTTCCTTTTTTTCCTCAGATTTGCTTACCTTTTTTATTTTTTAACTTTTTATTGATTCTTTGTGGATTTCACACCATGCATTCAGATTCTATTCAATCCTCTATAGCCACCCACTGACCTTGCAACCTCTAGCTTAATGCTAGAGTACTTGTCTACCATATAGAAGACACTGAGTTCAATCCACAGAAGTGGAAAATGGAAATAGTTATTGAGATCTACACATGCAATTCATTTTGCATCAAAATCCTCATGACATTTTTCACAGAATTAAAATTCTATCCACAAAAGTTTATGAATGGACAAATAATCAAATAATGAAATATAAGCAGCATGAACACAAACACTTAAGACCAGAATGAAGCCTAAGAATAAAACTTTGCACTCATGAGCAAGGCACCAAAAACAATGAGAAAATAAGAGTTTCTTCAATAAATAATCTCTGTAAGTAGATAAATGAAATTGGAACCTATTTCAACACATATATAAAAATGAAATCAAAACAAGTTCTATATAATCCTTTCCTCTATAGGAAAGGAACTATTTTTTTTAAAGGTCAGGAGAGCAGATAAGTCAGTACTGAAATGCCACAAGTTTATTTTTCACCACTCTTATATACCTTAACCAAAAAGGAGAATATAGTATCATATATATGGTACAAACAGACTTTTCTTCCTCATTTATTCTAAGGGTTCAGTAACCACACCTTAGCTCTGACATCTTGTTCCCTAGCCTTGAGGTCAGGAATAGCCATACCTCAAATTCAATTTCCCCTTCCATAGCCTTGAGGTCAGGAGTAGCCACACTTCAGATTCAGGTCTATTGTTATTTAGACTAAGAAGGTAGAAACACCCTTCTGTAGCCACACCTTTGACCTTTAGGTCTTGAGATTTGCTGACAGCTTTGAACCTTCTGCCTTTGTATCAAATGGAGTATAGCCATCTTTATTGGCACCCACAAATTCTCCCTTCTTAATATAGTTAAAAAAATACCTGTGCTTCTGCTACAGGACAGATGTCTGTGTTTGTCTTAGGTAGTCTTCTTCAATGTTCTAGCCTATCTGTCATGGGAAGCACACATTCTGTCATATATGTCCTCTCTTAGGTAGCTTGGGGGCAAAAAGACTTTACCTGTCTTTGACTACCAGCCTCTGTAATAAAGCCATTAGGGGATAGTGCATAGTTTGATGCCAACACACCTGAGCCAACTTTTTATGGAGAGTTAGGAAAGGAACTTGAGGAAAGTTGCTGAGTTTTAGTCTTGACAATGGGTTTTCGGGAATGGGATTGAAAACTACAGACAATAAAGCAAAAATAGATAAGTGGGAACACATCAAATTTGACAGTCCTTTCACAATCAACAGTGATGAAACAATAAACAGTGAAGCAAAACCCAACTTAAAACAAAGTGTAGATAATTGTCCGTTTAAAATTTACATAACCTGTATTAATCCTTAGTACATGAATTGGTTTTTGAAGGCCATTCCCTATGGAAGGATACTTTCTCAGCCTAGATATATGGAGGAGGGCCTAGACACTGCCACAAATGATATCATAGACTTTGATGATCCCCCCCATAGAATGTCTCACCCTCCCTGGGGAATGGATGGGGGTAGGATAGGGGTTTGGTGGGAGACATGTGAAGACAGGAGAGAAAGGAAACTGGCCGTCTTATTTAAGATAAATTTATTTTAATAGTTAAAAGTGATTACATAGTAGGGAAATCTCCATAAACCAAGGATTTTTCATGTTAGAGGGCATATATATATTCAGAAAGCTTCAGATCTTTAATATTGCTACACCATTTCATAGGATATCTATACAAATGTTTTCATCAAAAGAAAATAAAAGCATTCCTCATATTTTAGAAATAGTTGATTTCAATAGATTTACTTATTAACATATATAATTGTGTCCTATGGTTGATATTTCTTTCCCCATATTTTATAGACAAAGCATAATGCAATTTAAATTTTTCTTATACATTTTATAACCCATAGCCTAACAAGTAGAATGGAGTGATATTGTTCTCTATAATGCTTTATGAAATTTTAAAGTTTAAGTAAAACAAAGTTTTTTCTGACATAATGTCTGCATCTATTTACTCCCATGTGCATTTTGCTATGAATGAATTTCACAAATGAAAGGTAAACATTTTTGCATTCAAGGTGTTATATGTTTGACTCTAATTGATTGACACTGCCAAGTTTCAGTGCATGAAAGTTGGTGCAATCACCTCAATTATTTGATATTCTTTCATTTTAAAGAAAATTACACAAACACATACTTTAACGAGTGCAGCAAGCTGCCAAAAAATAAGTTTTTACTCTTGGCTCTTTTGATTTATATAGCATTGTTCTTTTACCTCTTCAAATTATTTCAGTGATGTCTTGGCAGTGTTTGACGAGATGGCTGTGATTCAATGTTGCAAAAGATGTTTCAAGCATGACTTACTCACTGATGCATTTGCTGATGATTAAGGATGTTTGACAAACTGTGTCTCAACTATGGTGCAGCCTACAAGCATTTCCTTGGGGAAATGCAAATGATAACATCTCTAGCAGTAAAAAGGCAACGTGGTGCCTGTGTTTCCTCAACATTACAGCTTCATGACTAACCCTCACAGGTCACAGAAAATGACACTCCAATTCAGCAATATAAATGCTCAGCTTGCCCAGAGGAAAATCTAAAGCAGATAGACCAATATAGGAAGCACAGTGGAGGAATATAAAAACTGCTATTGGGCTCTGGAAAATTATATGTTATCTCAGTTGTTAATTACCAGTTTTGTGCCTTTTGTTTTAATTCCAGAGATGTGCAGAAGTAGAACCCTTTATTATGCTCATCTAGTATCAATCTATGAACATCCCAATTACATGTTGTTTGTTTGTAGGAAGTCAGGTTGAACTAAGTAAGGAACATTTAACAGTAATGTGTCACTGGATACAAAAGGAGATGCATGACAAAGGCATGATACCCCTGGGCACCATGGAAGTTTTCCTTATTTTATATCTTTATAAATGCCTTAATTATGTCCTAAATATGAGCAAGTTTTTGAAGTATGTTTACAGTGTAGACCAACTATTATTTTGAATTTAGAAAACTTCTACTATATAATTGCTAAGATTTAAGAAATAAGTCTAGTTTTTCATTTTACTGGCCTAAAAAGTATTCAGGATTAATTGAAAGCATTTTAATTTCTAATGGGCATCTGAGGTCTAACTCATTAAGTAACAAAATGAATAATTTCAAATACTGCTTTCTAAATGTGTAAAAATACTTTAGAGAGTCAGAGTAAAACATGTTTTCCCAACCATATGCTGTCGTTAACATCTGCTGAAGCCTTAACCTTTTAATGTGAAAATCTGTTGTAGCTTGAAATATAAACCTCATTAGCCATAGAAATGTTTTGTCCAGTTAAAAAACTAAAAAACTATAGTTAACATGTTTACTGATCTAAAGCAAAAATGAAAATGGTTGCCAGAAAAATTAATGCAGTATGATTCATTGACTAGATAATCTCAACAGTTTTTCCAACTTGTTTTAATGAATTTATAGCACTCGCACTTGTCAAAAATAAAGTTACCTGGTTTATGTTTTCTGTATGTGGGTTTGCATAGTTTTGTGAGTGTGCATGTTGCTTGAATGTGAGTATGCAGGTGTGAGTAGGCACTAGGAGCACATTTGAGCCTAAAGAAAGGCAGTGTCACCTTCCTGTGTCATTGAACTGCAGAGCACTGACTTAACAAGGCTGGGATCCACCTGTCTCCACATCCCAATGTTCAGCAATATTGAGCATTTTTTCAATTTTTATTTTATGTGTATATTTTGCCTGAACATGTGTGTGTATCATGTGAATGCCTTATGTGCCCTGAAGGCCTGAGCAGGGTCATCAAATTGCCTAATACTGTCATGTTTCAAGTGCTGTAAATTGAACATGAGTTACTGATGAGCTGCTTATCCAGCCCTTATACCTACTTTTTTACCTGGGTGCTGTGGATTCTAACTCAGGTCCTCATACTTGCACAGAAAGCACTTTTGCATACTGACACATTTCACTAGTCCAAAATAAAGTTACCTAAAAATAATCTATAAAATTCTGTACTCATCAAATTAAAATAATTTGTAACACTGAGAATTCTACTATGTACCATTGTATTATGTTATTTCTGTAGTTATACATTTAGTATTATATGCTTCATATGTAGTTGTAGGCCTATTTGTAAGACTTACCAGTTTACTTTTTAGAATTTATGATTATTGAAAATGACAATATTCTATTTATTATTTTATATTTTGATATTGTAATATAATTGAAACACTTCTGCTTACCCTTTATTCTTTTCAATGTCTCTCATGTTAAAAATGACCAGAATATATATCTGCAGGATTTGAATTTTTAATATATTCAGCTTACTTTGTTTTATTTATAATTATGTGCTTATGTGTCTGTCTACATGTGGGTATGTGACCATGAGTATGGATACCCACAGAGTTCAGAAGAAGGTGTCTGATTCACTGGAGCTAGAGTTACATGTGGTTGTAGGTGACAGAAACCAAACTAAGGTTGTCTGTAAGAACAATATATGCTTTTGATTGCTGAGTCACCACTGCAGCCCTAATTTTCTATCTCACCCACCTTTCATGGAATCTAGATTAATAGTCCAGTCTGGCCTCAAATTCATAGCTTCCAGCTCTGCTCCCAAATGCTATAATTGTGGGCATGCAGCAATATATCATTTTTCTCCTGCTTACAAATCATGTTCACTTCTAAAATGCTATTATCATTATAAATAATATATGGGTATTTTTGTTCAGAACACTTCCTTGATTTAGCTCATTGTTCTAAGGATTCTTAATTTTACAACCTGTCTATATAGTGTGCTTTCTTGCATAATGTTTTTAATACACAGTGCTACTGCATTAATTAAATCATGAAAATGGGAGGGAAAAAGTCAGATTTTATTTTTTCCTGAGTCTAAATTATAAATATTAGTCAACCCTGGTGTCTAGGAAGGCCTAAAGTAAACTTAAAGTGGTAAATCCTGTGTCAGAGAAACTCTGACTTTCTGATTAAAGAAAAGCCAGTATCATCCAGATTCTTCTGCCAGTATGGAAATAATCTAAGACCAGATGAATGTTTTTATTTTTTAGGTGTGGCTACTTTGACTGTGGACACCATTTAAATATTCATTACTCAAGTAATATTTAATAACATGTTCATTCTGCCAGATACCTTGAAAGAAAAGTCCTATGGCCAAAAGAGAAATTAATGAAATCTTGCTGTTTTTTTTTCTGAAGATTAATAGCAAGACCAATTATTCATTTTATACAGAGCATGTCTTAGACATATTTCAAATATTTGTATTTAATTGTCATGTGTCTGAATATTTTGCCTATCCATATGTATATGTAGGTGTGTTCCTGGGGCTCCCAGAGTCCATAAGAGGTAATCAAATCCCCTAGAACTGAAGTTTGAGACCTTTGTGAGCTGCCATGTGTTTCTATGAACTGATCTTCATTCTTATAGAAGGTTCTTAACCACAAGCCACCTCCTAATCCTCTGAGATATATGCCATTTGTTTCTGTGTCTACTATGGTGATAAATATGCAGTATAATGTTCTGACTATAGAATGAGAAATTCTATGTTTGCAGCTGTGGTTTCCAGTTCTTTTTCCAATTGAGATTTCTTATTATTGTTTACCACATAAAATCCTTTGTTTGAAAATTATTTTCAATTGTGTCATTAAAATTTTGTTCACACACTGCTGTTGCATTTTTTGAAATATTGAAGGATGCAATTTTCTAAAACCCTCATTAATCTTTACAGAGATCTCTTTATTTGCAAATTTGTAATAGGAAATGACCATTTTAGGAAGAAATTGATTCTATACATTTATGTCATTTTAAGTCTTTTATTCTATAAAAATGTTACTTCTATTCTCAGCATGTTTTGCTAAGTTCCTAGAGGCATTGAAAATTTTATGCAATTTATTATTTGACTGAGAGTCCTCTAGGGATCCCCCTATTCTCAGGAGCTATATGAATATGTACAGTATGAGTTTCATGTTCATCTTCATTAGGTAATTTTCCTACTTGCGTCTCTGTCTGTCTTATAACCTGTTCTGGTTTCAGGGCCAGAACAGTATCTAGCATATGCAAACTGCATTGAATTTATCATGAATACTTTTAATTTTATCAATTTTTTTCAAGTTTAAAGGGAAAGGTTTACTAGATTTAACATAATTACTAAATGTTACAAAATTCTCTGGTTTAATTTGAAGAATAGGAATGAGATTTTTAAACAATGAAACTATAAGCCATTAATATTTATTTGTAAACTTTTATCTATAAATTCACAAGCTTCACAAAAAATTCATTGAAGCTTTTTTTTTGAGACAGAGTTTCTCTGTAACTTTGGAGACTTTCCGGAAACTTACTCTGAAGTCTGGCCCCAAACTCCTGAGATCTGCCTGTTTCTGCCTTCTGAGTGCTGGGATTAAAGGTCAGAGTCAAAACTGCCCAGCAACCATTGAAATTTAATTAAGGCATATTTAATTATGTGAAGCTACACATAACACGTAAGTGGAAAATATTACATATATTACTTTATAAGATTATTTATTTTTATATTATTTATATGAGTGTTTTGTATTTAAGTCTGTGTACCACATGTGTTCCTAGTGTCTATGGAATCCAAAAGAGGACAATGGGTGCTCTAGAAATGGAGGTATGGTTGTTTGTAAGCTGCACTGTTAGTGCTAGAACTCAAACCTAGGTCTTCTGGAAGAGTAGCAAATGCTTTTAACTACACAGTATCTCCAATCATATTCCCTTTATGTTTTAAATTATAGTTGCTATTTGTTTTCAATTTATTGTAATTCACATATGTACAAACAAGTTGTAATCTGGGTAGATAACTTTTTCTTTTTGGAATTTAAAATGTTTAATATGTCTTACTGAGTTTTTATATATACTATATCCTAATTATAATGTAGACTTGTAGAATCAACATAGTTATACATTACTATAAATAAAATTATAATTATTTATATAAAGTGCATGTATATGCATGTAATATGATTTTATATATTCTATATGTAAAATTTTTGATAAATATATAATATGTTCAAATAATGAAAAACTGTTTAGTTATACTTGAATACAAAGAATATCAGGTACATACTTTAAACGCATAAAATCTTTTAAAAAGTTCGTCTTAGCTGTGCTCTACAATAAAGAATAATGTTTCTGATGTTTAATTGCCCTTCCCTTTATACCTTCCAAGCACTCCCATTTGTCCTTTAAATTTGATTTGTTATTGCATAATATATGTTTATGCATATATATATATAATGTTCCTAAATATAAGCTATTCAGCACATATAATGCTACCTGTAGGTATGTTTTTAGGGCTGACTGTTTATGCCGAACAACCATTTGGTGTCCCTTCCATGGAGGGACACCTGTCGCAGCTTTCCTCAGTTGCCTATGTTCTTTGTTTCAGGTTGAGGCCTTGTGGGACTTTCTCTGTCCAGTTTGACATGTTCTTTGTTGTTATCTATGTTCATCTCATATTTGGACAGTCATATGAGAGATAATTTGGGTGTGAAAATTTTGGTATTACAAGCTCACAGCGAACTAACTGATCCTCTTTGGCTCTTAGGGTCCAGAGACCATGAAGGATGAATTTACATGAAGGGTTTCTCCCTGAGAACTAGGTTTCATGGAACCAGAAAGAATTTGCCAAGCTTTCATAGGCTAGAGGTAAACAGCAGTCCTATTCAGCTATGATGCCTATGAACCACTTCAATAACCAGCCTGGGAAAATAACCCTAAGGATTCAATAGTATCACAAATACCTTTGTGCTAAAGCAGCACAATCCCAAATAACAATCTAATACTCAACTTTATAAAGTATTTGCATCTTTATGTACTTGAGTAATTTTACATTCAATAAAATATTGGCATTCGCCAAATTTGGAGAACCATGCCAGTAATTTCAGTACTCAGAAGACTTAGGCAGAAGGATCATGAGTGTGAGGCCAATATGAACTACACAGGCAGACTCTATCTCAAGCAAATAGGACAACATTATATTTGTTCTTAAAACTTTCAAAGTAAATTTTTTTTAGTGTTTCTTTTATGAAATTCCCCTTGTTTAAACTTCTGTAAACATGACTTTTCTTTTTTAATATTGTCAAATAAAAAGTAGGAAACTCTCAAATTAGGAGATAGTCATGTTAAAAACTTCTTAAAATTGCTTCTCATATAAACACACACACACGCACACACACACAACTTAACTTTTTTCATTAAAATCATACTCTGGCATCATAAGGCTAAGATTTTCTATTATTATTGCCTTTTCTATAATCTAATTTCCTTAACACAATTTTATTTTGTTAACTATATCTGCAAAATTATACTGGATGCTGATTTAGCTCATTTTTCATATCTTTTCTACACTACCATTTTAAAATTTTAGTTTGTGTTTCTGTAGTGTGTATTTGCTCACACACACACACACACACACACACACACACACACACACACACACACACTCCATAGAATTAATATGAATATCAAAGGCCCGTTTTCAGAAGTCTATTCTCTCATTCCACCATAGAATCTGGCGATCAGATTCAGGTCACTTGTAAAACAAGTGTTTAGCTGCTGGGCACAATATAGCTGGTCCAAAAGATCATTAAATTTTTGAGAATTTCTTACATGAGTACAATATATTTACAACATATCCATATCTCCCTTTCCCCTCTCCAACTTCCTCCATGTCCTCCACTTCATATCTCTTATCAAAATCTTGTATAATTATCATAGTTACACACATGATATACATATATGCATATATATACACATAAACACATACATATACACATATATACACATACTCATATACATTACACACATACACACATATACATATACATATATACATATACACATGTGCACATGTACACATGTACAGATATACACATACACACATATATATATAGATAATGCATACATATATGCATACACACATGCAATATATACATATATACATATATGTGCATAGATATATACATAGATCTATGTCCATATACATATATACACATACATATGTACATATACACATATATATTTACTTGTACATGCTAATGAGACCAATTAATATTGCCCCTATGTTAATGGGTTTAGGACTAATCACTTGGGCATGGGCCTTCATCAGTAAAGAAAACTGATTCTCCCTCAGTAGCTATTGACTATAATTCTTCACCTAGAGTGGGCCCTTGTGAATCTCTCCCCTATCATGTTGGCATATCAATTGCTATAGCCTTATGCAGATCTTGTGCAAATAACTTTATTGTTGAAAATTCATGAGTGCACCATCCCTGTTATGTCTAAAAGACACTATTTCTCATCAATCGTCCCATCCTCCATCTTCTCTTTTAAACACACACACACACACACACACAGAGACAGAGAGAGAGAGAGAGAGAGAGAGAGAGAGAGAGAGAGAGAGAGAGAAAGGTAGGACAGTCAAGAAGAGAGAGGAAGTATAAGAGGGAAGAAAGGGGCCTAAAGTGAAAGGAATAGGGTTTAAAAGTCACCTAAGGAATCTATAAATAAATCAGTATATACAATATATACCACCTATTTCTATAATATATAAAAGAGGAAAGAAAAACAATTGCCAAATACATAACAGGTTTAGAAATCATTGTAATATTCATAACAATGTGAATCCTAAATTTTGAATTAGAATATCTACATGAGCAGATATGTTTCTTTCACATTAACTATTTCAGGAATTAAAATATAAAATAAGTATTTAGACATCAAAATGGAAAAACAATGATAAAGTCTATTGTTTTATTAGCATGACTGATGGTTCATAAATTCTTTAAAACAATACCTTCATTGGTAGTGCAGCTTCCCATAGAAACACTTAATGAAAGGATACTTTTGTTCATTAATTAACAATAACAATAGTATTGTATTTATCTAATGTTTTTTCGAGGTTTCGGTTATAAAATAATGTGTGGTTGTTTAATATTAAATCCTCCAAATATGTTATTGTTTAGAAAATTAAATATTTTATTAGATTTTTTCACTAAAGGAATTTGCAATTGTTTTTCTCTATTGAAGATTGCTCTTTAAAAAAAAAGGAAATATATTGAAATTTTAAATGTATGGTGCCTCCACTATTATTAATTTTTAAAGTTAAGCATTTTAAGACAGGTCTTGTTAACTGATCTGCAGGGATTCTTCATGTGAGATGTAAGTTAATTTATTACTGTAAAATTGGGTTGACACCATTTTAAGGGGTATTTTAACACATTAAAGAATGTGAAACTTTTGGAAAAAGAAAGGCATGCATTTGATAAATGAAACATGTTTTTCTTTTTATCCAGAAGAAAACAAAATATAAGCTTTAGTACAATTTACCGACACCCTTAATTGAGTTTTAAGCCTAGCATCTGCTTCTTGGATGACTATAGGCTTAGCACCCAGGGTGTGAAGAAACCAGCAGGAACTGACTAGCTTCTCTTTGTTCTGGTGTCTATTTATCTCCTCAGGCCCAATGCTCTCCTCCTTCTGTAAAAGACTGAAATTAAGTAATGCTGCTTGCACTCTCTAATTTTAGTCATAGCATTCTTCTCAGGATGGCAGGGAGGAGAGACTGTATTGTGACAAATTTTTCACCCTCTTTTCAACCTAAGGATGATAATTTCAGTGTCATTTATAATAGATATGGGAGGTTAGAAATGTCTCCATCTTAGCAGGCATAAAATTGTTATCATAAAATAACATGATTTTAGAGATTTTATTTCATTGCTTTAGAAGCAAGAGGAGGAGTTATTTTGATTAGAAAAAAAAAACAGAAAATAATTCAGTGAACTTCTATTCAGCTGCTAGTAAATGTATAGTTAAGGCTACAGTTATCAAGAGATACATAATTTTATAATACCATTTATATTTCTGATTTGTCACTTTGTGCTCAAAGATATTTTGATGAGGAAAATTTTTAAAGCTTCAATTCTTTTTATGTATTCAACCTCAATTTCAAAATCTGCAATCTCCACAATCTCCATATGTTTGAAATTACATTTCCAATTCATACAGTAAGTCAGTGTTATTTTTTAGCTACTCTTTTATATAATTCTAACTTTTTGGGAGAGAGTGTTTACATGTTACTATTGATAGCTTCTTTCAGTTTGATCCAGTTACAGGTTGTTTATTTTGGTGATTCATATGCACTGACAATTTAATAACCAGCATTTAAACTCGGTGAACTATGAACTATGAACATGTCAAAAGTAATAGAAGAAATCTGAAGGTTTGTGAGGAAAATGTAGAATCTATTTATACATTGAACTAAATAGTTCATTTTATTCCTGAATTAACTCAGTCATTTAAAAAAGCACAACTTTTAGTATATTTCAGGCTTAAAACTCACCATTAACAATTGTACACACTGCCTCAAAGACTCTAGAGTCCACAAAACAACACATGCAATTAAACAAAATTTCTCAGATGAACCAGAAATTTTTAGATGATCAATCTGATGGCAATGGTCCTCGTTACTAAAGTAACAGAGGAGTAGTGTCATAATAAATTGGGAAAATGTTCAAAGTCTTTATGGAAGAAGAAGTATTTATTAAAGATTTATTTTATCATAATGTATAAGTGTTTGCTGGCATGTATGGTGTGCACCAGATAATGAGAGGACAACAAATCTACTGGATCTAAAACTATTAGGTTTGTGAGCTGTTGTGTGGATGATGGGAATACAACTCAGATCTTCTGTAAGAGCAACAAGTGCTATTAACTGATGAGCCATCTCTCCATCACCCCCAAAAGAGATATTATTGTTGAAGTCAAAAGTATAAAATGTTATTAGGTGTTGAGGAGGAGAAAGAAGGTCCAGAGGCTAGATATGTAAAATAGAACTGGCCCAACTCAAAAAGATTCTACGCAGAGATCTTCCTTGATAGTTTCTCTGGATTTGATTATCTCTACTGGTAGGGAGCAAGCTAACTTGTATCAGATTTGAGGCAAAAACGACTAAATGTCAAAAAGTATTTGTATATTACATGCTTCTCTTTTCTCTTTCCCAATTTCACTGGAATATTTTCCTTCTATTCCCTTTTCACTCTTACTTCTGGAAACACACTTTCAGGCACTCTAAACAAAGCATCCAGTCAGCCTTATCTGTCTGTCCTTCAAAGTTTTATGTTCCTAGCTAATCTTTTCTACTTGGCAAAAGTCAATTCCACTTTTTTCTTTGGAGGCTGAAAGAAAAAATTTCTCCGAGTAGCCCAAATCAGACTGAGAGCTACCTTCTAAACTACTTGCTAGTTGAAACGATTTGGAGTGTTTATAGAAGTATGGAATCAAACTTGTGTGGTTTCATTCCAAACTACACATGTGACCCTTTTCTCTAAAAATGAATATGTCTAGAAATTGTTGATGAACACGAAAATTACAGTTAAGAATTTTGTGTTGTGGAATTGCTTGTGTACCATAAAAATGTTATTATGGATATATACATAAGATACATGCACATCAGTTTATACAATATTTTTTTTAACTTCTATTTGCTTTTAGGTTTTACTCAACAACCCATTGTAGAAGATATGCTAAATAAAGGAAGACAATATATTTTAGGCACGAAGTTTTGCCAGTATTGGTGTAAATAAAAATATGAATTTTTTTCAATTGCCTTCAGTGAAATTATGAATACAACTTTTAAATTTAAAACCTCAATAAAAGTATTTCTATGTAAGATAAAGAGACAGCAACATAAATCACATTCTTGAGAAAAAATTTGCTTTTAGACAAAATATTAATTACATAATTTAGAATTAATTTACCATTTTTCTTATAAAATTCATTTTTAAAAAGAATACATTTAAATTTCACTAAGGTAAATAGACATAATTGGCACTTTAACATAAGCAAACAAAATTTGTTATATAGTGCAGCTAATTATTATGATGCTGAAATGCCATCTGTTCAATTCAAAAACTTCATTTTGGTATTGACTAAGTATAAGTAACAATTATGTTAGGTATACCATTCCCAACTTGATTCTCCTTAAGAATATGCATGAGTTATCTCCATGATTGAGACATTTTTCTGCTGTTTTGTCAAGGGTTTCATGTTTAATTTTGATTTCTTTTTAAAATAATTTTGAAACATATTTTTCCAATATTTCCTATATTTAAAGGTCATTTTCTATGTAGTATATTTTTGAAATTGAATATTTTTAGTGGTATTAGTCATGCTCTGGGTTTGGTTTTTTATATATTTGATTTTATTTATATTAAATTTACATACAGATCCCTGTTCTCTTTCCCTTCTGTCCTCCCACTGCCCCCATGACCCCCTACTCACACCCATCTATACTTCAAAGAGGGCAAGGTCACCCACTGGAAATCACCAAAGTCTGTCACATCATTTGGGGCAGGATCCAGGCCCTACCCCCTATATACCAGGCTGAGCAAGGCATCTCTCCATAGGGAATGGTTTCCAAACAGCCAGTTAATGCACTAGGTATAAATAGTGGTTCCAGTGTCAGTGACCACACAAACTGTCCAAGCACCACAACTGTCACCCACATTCAGGAGGCATAGTTCTGTCATATGCTAGTTCCCCAGCTGTTGGTCTAAAGCCAAAGAGCTCCCACTTGCTTTGGTCTGCTGTCTCTGTGGGTTTTCCCCAAAAAAGTGGTCTTGACCCCTTTATTTATATTATCACTCCTTCCTCTCTTCATGTAGACTCCAGGAGTTCTGCCCAGTGCTTAGCTGTGGATATTTTCATCTGCCTCCATCAGTTACTGGATGATAGGTCTATGATGGCAATTAAGGTAGGCATCAATCTGATTACACGGGAAGGGTAGTTAAGGTACCCTCTTCACTATTGCTTAGATTCTTTGTTGGGGTCATCCTTGTGCATTCCTGATAATTTTCCTAGCACCAGGTTTTTCATTAACTCCGATATCTCTTTCCTTGTTTTCCTTCTTAGTTCCTCCCCCAACTCGACCTTCCCCATCCTTTATGTTCTCCCCCCCATCCCTTTCTCCCCTTCTATTTCTTACAACCCTCCCCTCATACATCCAATGTACTCATGAGATCTTGTCTATTTCCCTTTTGGAGAGATCCATGTATGTCTTTCTTAGGGCCCTCCTTATTTCCTGGCTTCTCTGGATTTGTGCACCATAGTCTGGTTATCCTTTGCTGTTATGTCTTATAACCCCTTGTTAATGAATGAATACCAATTTGTCTTTTTTATATGGGTTACTTTATTGTGGATATATAATTTATTCTTTCATCAATCACTTTAGTTTCATGCATTTTAAAGGATATTAAATTGAAAGGGTAAATTATTTTTCTTTTTGAAATTTGTTTGACTGTGTGGGTGAGTGTGGAAGATTGTTTCCTTGGGATCATCTAAAGCCTCTGACTTTTTCTATTTCTTTTGCCTCCTCTTCTGTGTAGGGTCCTGAGCCTTGAAGGGAGATATGACAAAGACACCTCATTCAGTCCTCATTGAAAGGACTGAATCTTTCAAAGTCTCGCATACTGTGCACATTGCCACAATTTCTTAATTTTTTGTACATTCAAGTTTCCCAAGAATGTATAAAATATTTAGCCTATTGTAAAGGTTCATTACAAATTTTGAGAACAATGGATGAAGAGGAAGGTTTGAAAAATGATTTTTATCAAGTGTAAGCATTGTTATAAGCATTTCATTACACACATTCTTAGAGAATCCTTCACAATCCCTATAGAAGAAAAAGGTTCTTTTTAGCAGAAGATAAAATTGAGACTCAAATAGTGATTGGAGTTAGAGAATTAGAACCACTAAATAAGAGATCTAGTAATCAAGGAATTAAAAAGCATGTGCAATCAATGCCTTAATAACAATATCTGACTGCTTATACTAAAAAAATTAAAAGTGGCATTTGCTTTTGACAAGAGGGTTCCCATAACAAATAGGCTTTGAATGAAGAAGAATCAAAGATCTGTCACTATGGCAAGGAGCAACTACAGATCCAAATGTCACTAATATTTGTTTTGGGAAGGTGCTACCAGTGTTTTGTACTACTGAGATTACATACTGACAGGTATAATTTTATGTCACTATATTAAAGAAACTATCATTAACTTATGAACACTATATTAGTTTATAATTGTTGTAACATCATACTAGAAATATAATAGTATTTAAACTTTAGTAATTTAGAGTACTGTCAAATTAAAGGAAAATAAGAAGGCCTAGAGAGGGAATATAGTAGTAGAAAAACTGATTAATATATAGAAAGCTCTACATGTGATCCCTAATAATTAGAAGTAAAAAATTTAAAAAAATGTAATGGTAATTTTTTATGGCTCATAGTTCCCGGGTACTCAAGGGGAAATTGATTTCCTTTTTCATCCAGATACTAGTAGAATTTGATTCTTGAGGAGGTCTTTCTGTTTTATTGGATGCCATCTGAGAGTCTTCCATCTCAATCCTATAATGAAATAGTTGGTATTTCAAAAGCTGCAATCCCTCTGGTTTTCTTCTTTGTTTTTCTCTTCCACTTTAAAGGAGTGGTATGATTAAACTTGATTCCCCCAAGATAATTTTTGTTTTTCAGCATCCTTTGCATGAATTATATTTGAAAATATATCTTATCATGAAATGTAATAATTCACCAATTTATGTATTTAGGAACACACTCACATGTATGAGACCATGAATTTGAGGGTGAACAAGGGAGTGGTTAGTGGTAAGAAAAGGAAGAGTTCTTTATCATGATAGACTAGGCCTTTGAACTATTAGCCAAAATAAATACTTTTCCTTGAGTTACTTTTGATGGGTATTTTCAACATAGCAACAGCAAAGTAGTTAAGATAGTGAGTCAGTCTCCTGGGGAACTCTAAAACTTGGAATGAAGAATGGAGAGAAATACCATAACTATAATCTCAAAAAAGTTATCAAGAACTCTTGTAGCTATTATAATCATGAGTAAAGAAATAAAAAAAAAACTACCATTAACAACAAAACCTTTAATTGAATATGAGTGTAGTTGCACATATGTTTAATCTTGAATCTCCTCTCTACTACGTCCAGAATCCTCCTTATCCCCTGGCCCTGCCTATCTTGCTTTCTTATTGGCCAACAGTGCTTTATTCATTAGCAATAAGAGAAACATATTTATAGAATGATATCTCTCATAAGAGAAGTATGGAGCATGCTTTTCTCAAGATTTTGTATTATAATCATAAAATTATGGAATTTGTATACCAGTGCCTTGCTCAGCCACCATCAGAGAAGCTCTTCCCTGCAGGGAAGCCACATAGACAGACAATGTTCAGAGAATAAGAGACATTGTAACACTCAGTCCTAAATGGGATGCCTCCGTCAAATTCCTCACCTCCAAGTTCAGGGAAATCCCATGGAAGAGGAAACAGAAAGAGTATAAGAGCCAGAGGGGATGGAGGAAACCAAGGAAACAAGGCCTTCTAAACACAGCACAACTGACGCACATATGAACTCACAGAGACTGAGGCAGCATGCATAAGGCCTAAAATTGGTCTGTAAAATATGGATCCTAGAGCTGAGATGAGAAGTAGACACAATTCCTCATCCCTAACTCAGAATGTATATCCAATGGATAACCATATAAAATAAAAAAAATAGTTATTTTTGCAATGGGAGGCTCACAGGGGAAACCAACCACTCTTAAGAGTAGGCCCTGCGGGGCCCATTAGCTCCTCCTTGACCCTCTGTGGCTGGCAGGAACAATCTGCCATAACATAATGGTGTCAGAAGCAGGATTGAGAACTTTCGCTTAAAACTTAACAAAAGCTTAAAAAATAGTTTTTAGAAACAAGGGAACAGAGACTAGCAAGACTTCTTGGTAGCAGCATTTTCTTGGTTGGATATGTTTTGCTGTAGACAGAGAGTTGCGCAGCTCCTTTAAGGGAGGTTTCCAAAATTAGCATAAGCAGCAAAAAAGCCGCCTTGCTTTTAAAGAGCTCTGCTAACAATTCATTGGTATGTAGGAGAGCTGCAATGAAGGTTTACACTGTGTTTTAAAAAATATGCTGGCTTGGGAGAGAAAAAGAAAGGGGATACAATGGTTTAATAAAGAAAAAAGAAAGTAGAATGAATGGGAATAATGGGGCATGCCATTAATCCCAGCACTCGGCAGACAGAGGCAAGTAGATCTCTGTGATTTCAAAGTAAACCTGGTATGCACTGAATTCCAGGACAGATAAAAGTTACACAGGGAAACCCTGTCTCAAAATATGTAAAAATAGAAGTAGAATAAATACAGTAATAAAAAAGCCACGTAAAGATGGAAAGCACAGAGAAATTTTGGATACAATACGTGATTCTATTGTCTTTAAATTATTTGATTGCTGAGAAAATAACTACTGATAAAAGAAATGCTGCTAGATTAATTCAATTTATATATTTTAAAAATGCTTTGACTCCAAAATTTAAGCCTAAGGAAAAGTTACTGGGGAAAAGGATTTCTATTTTTGTTTCCACAGAATATGAAAAGCTATGGATTCTTTCCAGACTTATGTGGTTTGATCAACCCAGACCCCCTGAAACAATGCCCCAGATGATCCAACATTCAAAGCAGTTGAGACAAAGCCTTGCAGACTACAGCCAAGATTTCTGCATCTTCTTTGGAACCCCATGACAGCGCCCTCTACCAGCAGGAAGTAGTTTGGAAAGAACGATGCCCAAATTCCCAAATATTGTTTATAAATGTTTGTTTTCATTTAAATGGACTTGGTTATAAATGGCTATAACCGAAAACAATCTTTTTAAAGGTAAAAAGGGAATTATGGTATAGATATGAACACTTTGCTTTGAAATGGATTTTATTTTATTGATACAATTTAAGGTCAATTTTGTGATATGTATATTTCTCCTCTTGTTTAGGTAGTATGATTATATAGCTCATTGGAAAATGTAATGTATAATGAAGTAAAGTTAAAGAGTTACTTATGATAGTCAATACTTGGAGTTAAGTTAGTTAGGATTTCTAGATATGCAGAGATGGATGTATTTGAGATGACTAGGCATTCTTCAAACCTTTCAAAGACCTACAGACTATGGCATTTAAAATGGTTTAGGGTTTTCTTGACAGTGAGGCACAACTGCTCCTGGTAACACCACCTGCATCAGAAAGGAAGATGGACATCGAAGAAAAACATTATGGAGTTTGCTTCTAATATGGCAAGAATAGCCATTTGAGCAAGGTACTTCTCTTGTCTAGACTGTTTGACTTTATGTTGTAGAAACTGGACATGCAGGACCCACAAAAAGGTGACGCTGATTCAAGATGGACATTGCTACAGGATTACTGCTTCATGGAAGAGGCTGCCAGACAGCCAGACAGTCTACAGGATACAGAGAGGAGTTTCCTGCCTTGTTGAGGAGTCTGGACACACACTATGGCCTATGGGCTGAAGATGGAACATTACAGAAGAACTTCGGGTGACTGACCAGGCAATGAGTTGTCTCTGTCATTTCTAGAGTTTATATATTATCCTTCTGTGGTCTTTGATGGAGTTGAAGACAGGTAGTTATGATTATAGTTTTCCTTAGTTAGGATTAAAGATAAGTTACATATAGGACTTTAGACTCACAAAGATAGGATAGATGATATTTTCTTTAAGTCTTACAAAATGTTAATGGACTAAATATTGTTAACTATGATTCGTATTTGATAACTGTTGTATGTTATATTTTGCTATGTTAAGGTTAAACCCCTTCTTTTACTTTAGACAGAAAAGAGGAGATGATGGGAGATGTTATTCTGTATATATGTTTCTCATACTGGTTAATAAAGCTCTGTGGCCAATGATATAGCAAGATAGGCGGGGCTAGGAGACTAGAAGTAGGAAATAGGAAGTAGAAGGAGAGAGTCGAGATGTAGCCCTGGGAAGAAGCAGGACGCTTGCCGCAGCTCCCCGATAAGACAACCACGTGGAAATACTTAGATAAGTAGAAATGGGTTAATAGTTAAGACAGAGCTAGTCCATAAACAATAATGGTAACTGGCCAACAGGATTGTATCAAATATAGAGTCTCCTGCGTGTTATTGGGGGCAGGCATGTCAGACCAGTGGCGGGCGGGCAGGCTGGCCGGAAAACAACAAGCTACACCTCCTTGTTCAGGTCAGCTATCTTTGTGTGTTTCTGCATCCTGGTCTTGACCCCTCTCTTTGCTTCTGGATTCTAGTGCGACTCAGTGTTTAGTTATGGGTGTTTGCTTCTGTTTCCAACAGGTACTAGACAAGGTGGTGGATAATTTAGTTGATGATCTCATTATCAGGGAAGGGCATTTATGGTAGCCTTTCCATGGTTGCTCAAATTATTAGTTGGAATCAGTCCTATAGGTCTCTAGATTAGCTTTCTCTTCAAACCAACGATGGCTCACTCTTTTATGTTCCTCTCTCTCTCTCTCTCTCTCTCTCTCTCTCTCTCTCTCTCTCTCTCTCTCTCTCTCTCTCTCTCCCTTTTCTGTCTTCTATTCATACCCTGACTCAATCTACCTACTCGCACGTGATTTCCGCTCAACTCCTTCTCTTTCTTCTAGTTCACTCTTCATTCGCTGCCCACCCCCATTTCCCATGTGCTTGTCCCTTCCCCTTTTGTGAGGGACCATATAAAAATCTCTTAGAATACACCTTATATCCCAGTTCATCTGGTGGTGTGAATTCTAGGCTGGTGATCCTTTGCTCTAGGTCTAAAATTCATATATGAGAGAGTACATACCCTGCTCCTCATTTTGTGACTAGGTTACCTCATTCAGGATGGTATCTTCAAGTTCCATCCACTTGCCTGCGAATTTCAAGATTCCATTATTTTTTTCTACAGAGTATATTCCATTTTGTAGATGTGTTACAACTTCTTTATTCATTCTTCAGTTGAGGGGCATCCTGGTTGCTTCCAGGTTGTTGCTATTACAAAAATGCTGCTATGAACATAGTTGAGAACATGACTTGGTTGTATGGATATGGGTAACTTGGGTATCTACCTAAGAATGGAATTGCTGTGTCCTGTGGTAAATTAATTCCCATTTTCCTGAGGAACTGCCATAGTGATCTCCAAAATGGCTGCACAAGATTGCACTCCCACCAGCAGTGAAGGAGTGTTTCCCTTTCTCCACATCCTCTCCAAAATAAGTTCTCATTGGTGTTTCTAATTTTAGCCATTCTGGCAGGAATAAGATGGTATCTCAAAGTTGTTTTGATTTACATTTCCCTGATAGCTAAGGATGTTGAATAATTTCTTAAGTGTCTTTCGGCCTCTTTGATTTCCTCTATTGAAAATTCTTTCTTCAATTCTGTACCCCATTTTTTAATAGGGCTTTTGGTGTTTTGTTTACTAGTTTCGTGAGTTCTTTGTATATTTTAGAGCTCGGCCTGTTGTTAGTTGTAGGATTGGTAAAAAAATTTTTCCCAGTCTGTGAGTTGCCGTTTGGTATTGTCCACTGTGTACTTTGCCTTATAGAAGTGAACAAGGAGGAGACAATGGGTCCCCACAGACTGATAGCTGGGAATCCAGCATAGGACTGACTCAGGCCCACCGAATAAGGATCTCAGCTAGGAGGACTGAGCACTCTGGGGGACCTCAGACAGTAGAAACAGGATCTATTCCTGGGGAACAAAAGGACCTTGTGGACACATCCCCATGGAGGGAGGAGAGAAGTCATAGTCCCTACTCCAAATTACTTGACAGAATTAGATGACCCAACATGGATATCATAGTCCTACAAGTGGAATGGGGTGGGGGGATGGGAGAGGAAGGTGGCCAGAGTGCATGTCACAAGGGAAAGATGGTAAGAGGGGGGAAGGAGGGAAAAGGGGAGGGAGGGAGGAAGGGAGAGGAAACTGGGATTGACATGTAAAATTTTTAAATTATATTATTATTTAATAAAAGAAAAATAAATTTAAAAAAAATTGGACCTATGCCTACTCTTACTTTGATAGCAACTTTTTGAGGAATTTTGTCTCATAATGTTAAATCAACATATTTTTATTGTTGACTTATAGGTTCTTTGTGTAAGTATTATGTATCCTGGCTTTGTGTTTATTATTATTATTACTATTATTATTAATAGTAGTAGTAGTGGTATTTTACATGTCAATCCCAGTTACCTCTCCACCCCTCCCTCCTTCCCCCTTACACATAAGCCCCCCTCACATGCACCCTGACCACCCTCCCCTTACATCCCACCACCCCATTCCACATGTAGAGCTATGTTACACAGGTGGGGTCATGTTAATCTGTCAAGCAATTTGAAGTAGCAAATAGAACTTCTCTCCTGTCTCTGGGAAAAGGGAGTATCCCTCCATGGGGGATATGTCCACAAGGTCCTTTTGTGTACCAGGAAAACATCTTGGTTCCACTGTCTGGGGTCCCTTAGACTGCTCAGCCCTTCTAGCTGAGGCCCATATTCAGGGGTTCTGAAACAGTCCCATGTTGGATTCCCAGCTATCAGTCTGGTGGGGCATTAGCTCCTCCTTGTTCAGGTCAGCTGGCTTTATGTGTTTCTGCAACCTGTTCTTGTCCTTTCTCTCTCTTCATATGGATTCCAGTTTGACTCAGTGTTTAGTTAAGGGTGTTTGCTTCTGTTTCCAGCAGGTACTAGATGGGGGCTCCATGATGGTGGATAAGTTAGTTGTTGATCTCACTATCAGGAAAGGGCATTTATGGTAGCCTTTCTATGTTTGCTCAAATTGTTATGTGTAGTAAGTCTTGTAGGTCTCTAGACATTTCTTTACATTCAGTTTTCTCTTCAAACCAATACTCTCTCTCTCTTTCTCTCTCTCTCTCTCTCTCTCTCTCTCTCTCTCTCTCTCAATCACATGTTCTTTCTTCTCCCCCCATCTCTGGTGTTGAGAATTATAGGTTGTTGATCCTTTGCTCTAGGTCTAAAACCCATATATGAGTGACTACATACCATGTTCCTCTTTTTGTGACTGAATTACCTCATTCAGGATGGTTTCTTCAAGTTCCATCTACTTGCCAGTGAATTTCAAGATTCCGTTATTTTTTCCTGCAGAGTAGTATTCCATTGTGCTGATCTGCCAAATGTTCTTTATCCATTCTTCAGTTGATGGGCATCTAGGATGCTTCCAGGTTTTTGCTATTGCAAATAATGCGGCTATGAACATAGTTGAGCACATGTCTTTGTTGCATGGATTTGAGTCATTTGGGTATATACCTAAGAGTGGAATTGCTGGGTCCTATGGTAAGCTAATGCCCATTTTCCTGAGGAACTGCCATAATGATCTCCAAAATGGCTGTACGAATTTGCACTCCCACCAGCAGTGAAGGAGTGTTCCCCTTTCTCCACATCCACTCCTGCATAAGTTGTCATTGGTGTTTCTAATTTTAGCTATTCTGGCAGGAATAAGATGGTATCTCAAAGTTGTTTTCATTTGCATTTCCCTATTAACTAAGGATGTTGAACATTTTCTTAAATGTCTTTCATCCTCTTTGATTTCCTCTATTGAGAATTCTTTCTTCAATTCTGTACCCCATTTTTTTTAATAGGGACATTTGGTGTTTGCGGAATAGATTCTTGAGTTCTTTGTATATTTTGGAGATCAGCCCTTTGTCAGATGTAGCACTGTTAAAAAATTTTTCCCAGTCTGTGGGCTGCCATTTCTTCTTGTCAACTGTGTCCTTTGCCTTACAGAGACTTCTTAGTTTGAGGAAGTCCAATTTATTAATTGTTTATCTCAGTGTCTGTGCTACTGGAGTTATGTTCAGGAAGCAGTCTCCTATACCAATTTGTTCAAGATTACCTCCTACTTTCTCTTTTAAGAGGTTCGCTGTGACTGGATTTATGTTGAAGTCTTTGATCCATTTGGACTTGAGTTTTGTGCATGGTGATAGACATGGGTTTATCTGCAGTCTTCCAAGCACCATCATCTAATTTTGCCAGCACCATTTGGTGAAGATGCTTCTCCCCTCCCTTGTAGTATTTTTAGCTGTTTTGTGGAAAATCAGTTGTTCATAGGTGTTTTTTTCAATATCGGGATTTTCAATTCAATTCTATTGGTCTACCTGTTATTTTTGTGCCAATACCAAGCTGTTTTCAGGACTATAGCTCTGTAGTAGAGCTTAAAGTCAGGGATGGTGATGCCTTCTGAAGTTCATTTATTGTACATGGTTGTTTTGGCTATTCTGGGTCTTTATTTTTCCATACAAAGTTAACTATTATCCTTTCAAGGTCAGTGAGGAATTGTGCTGGCATTTTAATGCAGATTGCATTGAATCTATAGATTGCTTTTGGCAAGATTGCCATTTTTACTATATTTATCCTACTTTTCCAGGAACATGGGAGGTCTTTCTTTTTCTCGTACTTCTTTAATTTCTTCCTTTAAAGCCACAAAGTTCTTATTGTATTAGTCTTTAACATGTTTGATAAGCATTAACCCGAGATATTTTATGTTGTTTGTGGCTATTGTAAAGGGTGGTCTTTCGCTGATTTCTTTCTCAGCCTCTTTGTCGTCTGAATAAAGTAGGGCTACTGATTTTTTTTGAGTTTATCTTGTATCCTGCTAGTTTGCTAAAGGTGTTTATCAGCTGTAGGAGTTCCTTGGTAGAGTTTATTGGTTGCTTATGTAAACTAACATATCATCTGCAAAAAGGGACAGTTTAATACCTTCCTTTCCAATTTGGAATCATTTGATCTCCTTTTGTTTTCTTATAACTTTAGCTAGAAATGCAAGTACCATATTGAAGATATATGGAGAGAGAGGACAGCCTTGTCTTGTTCCTGATTTTACAGGAATCACCTTAAGTTTCTCTCCATTCAGTTTGATGTTGGCTGTTGGTTTACTGTATATTGCTCTTATTATGTTTAGATATGATCCTGTCATCCCTGAGCTCTCTAAGTCCTTTATCATGAAAGGGTGTTGAATTTTGTCAAAGCCTTTTTCAGCATCTAGGGAGATGATCATATGGTTTTTCTTTATCAATTTGTTTATATGGTGGATCACGTTGATAGATTTTCATATGTTAAACCATTCTTGCAACCCAGGGATAAAGCCTAGTTGATCATGGTGGATGATTTCTCTGATGTAATCTTGGATTCGGGTTGCCAGTATTTTATTGAGTATTTTTGCATCGATGTTCATCAGGGATATTGGTCTGTAGTTTTCTTTTTTGGTTGTATCTTTGTGAGGCTTGGTTACCAAGGTGATTGTGGTCTCGTAGAAAGAGTTTGGTTATGTGCCTTCTGTCTGTATTGTTTGGAACACAATTGGAATTAGCTCTTCTTTGAATTTCTTGTAGAATTCTGCACTGAATCCATATGGCCCTGGGCTTTTTTTGGTTGGAAGGCTTTCAATGACTGTTTAGATTTTATTGGGTGTTATAAGTCTATTTAAGTTGTTTGTCTGTTCTTGGATTAATTTTTGGTAAGGGATAGTTATCCAGAAATTTTTCCATTTCCTTTGAATTTTCAAATTTTGTAGAGTACAGGTTTTCAAAGTATGACCTGAAAACTTTCTGGATTTCCTCTGTGTCTGTTGTTATGTCCCCTTTTTCATTTCTGATTTTGTTAATATGCATGTGCTCGCTCTGCTTTTTCATTAATTTGGATAAAGGTTTTTCTATCTTGTTGCTTTTCTCGAAAAACCAACTTTTGTTAAATTGATTTTTTTGTATTGTTTTCCTGGTTTCTATTTTATTGATTTCAGCCCTCAAATTGATTATTTCTTGGCGTCTATTCCCCCCAGTGTGAGTTTGCTTCCTTTTGTTTTAAGTCTTTTGTTGTGCTGTTAGTTTTCTAATGTGACTATTCTCTCCATCAACATTAATGGTCTAAATTCGTCTATAAAAAGACACAGTCTAACAGAATGGATATGAAGACAGAATTCATCCTTCTGCCGCATACAAGAATCACACCTAAGATACAAAGATAGACATTACCTCAGGGTAATGAGGTGGGAAAAGATCTTCCAATCAAATGGACCCAAGAAGCAAGCATGTGTGGCTATTCTAATATCTAACAAGTTAGACTTCAAACCAAAATTAATCAAAAGAGATGAAGATGGTCATTTCATATTCATCGCAGGAGAAATCCATCAACAAAAGTTCTCGATTCTGAACATCTATCACCCAAATACAATGGCACCCAAATTCGTAAATGTAATGCTACTAAAACTCAAAGCTCACATAAAGTTTCACACACTTATAGTGGGAGACTTCAACACACCACTCTCACCACTAGACAGGACCACCAATCAGAAATTCAACAAAGAAACAAAAGAACTAACAGAAGTTATGTCTCAACTGGGTTTAACAGACATCTATAGAATATTCCATCCAAACACAAAAGAATTTACCTTCTTCACTACTCTACCTGGAACCTTCTCTAAAATCGACCACATACTAGGTGGCATAACAAACCTCAACAGATACAAAAGAATTGGAATAGTTCCCTGTAACTTATCAGACTGTCATGCTTTAAAATTGGAATTCAACAACAACACAAATTGCAGAAACCTTACAAACTCATGGAAGTGCTAATATCTTTACAATATGTTGACTTGGAATCTTTCAGTTGAATACCTAGGTGAAGTATAGCTAAAGTTAGTTAAATTCAGTTTTCAAAACAGGAAACACAAATTGCTAATAAACTTGTGAAAAATGTTCAAGAATACTAGCCATCAAAGAAACATGAATTCAAACTACATTAAAATTCAATTTCACCCAAGTCTGAGTATCATTAAAAGAAAAGTAGTAACTATTGTAAATAACAAATGCTAAAGAAGATGAAGATAAAGAAGTACTCTTTAACACTATTTGTGCCAGTTTATGTTACTAGCCACTGTGGAAATCAGCGTAGAGTTTCAAAATATTTAAAAAATTTACTACGTAAAAATGCTATTTTCCTTAAAGTTTACTTGTTTAACTCTAACATCAATAAAGAAAATATAAAGAAAACATTATGTGTATAAATTATATATAAAAATAAAAATTTAACTGGATAAAACATCCTACAATCCATACATAATACAAAAGATGAGTTTTGTCAAAAAAGACAAAGATAAAGAAGGCAAGGAGATAAGAACTCTCCTGTAATTACCTCTGAAAATGAACTCAGTGCGGGGGGAGTCCTTACAAAGTTGGAAAGCAATTATTTAGGATTGAACATAGGAGAGCATTAGTAGAGACAGATACTATGTATAGCATGAGAGACAGATTCTATATATAGCATGAGAGACAGAGACTATATATAGCATGATGTTTTTTCTTTCTTTCTTTCTTTTTTTTTTTTTTTTTTTGAGACAGGGCTCTGTGTAGCTCTGGCTGTCATTGATCTCTTTTTGTAGACCAGGCTGGTCTTGAACTCACAGAGATTCACATGTTTCTGCTTCTCTGAGATTCTGCTGGGATTCAACAACTTCCCAACCACATCCTGGCTGATGGGGGTCTTGAAATGAGAGACAGAGTCCTCAGTTTCCAGGATGTCAAGTAAGATATAGAGTCCAAGGCATAGACAAACATCAAATGAGTCTTGAAGGGACAGAGAGAGCTTTGCCTTCTGAGCATAAGAACAATAAAACTTTCTGACTATTAAGATTTTCAGGGGGATGGAAAAGCTTCATACATGGTGGACTAGTATGGGCTAGACTATGTACACTTACTTAAAAGACAAAATATATTAATGAGAGGTGTGGCCATATTTAAAATTTGTCTTAGTTGTGGATAGAAGAGGAGAGGCTGAGTTTGTTTTTAGAGGGAAAGATGATAGTGAACATTTATTAACATATTGTAGCTAACAATCAGGATTCAGGCTTCAGGGAGGGTGTTTTGTCTATTAAAGTGTTTTAAAGCAGAATTTTCTTTATCTAACAATTATCTATTATTTGGGTCATTCTTAGGAAGACTGAGGTGATTTCTCAAAATACTGTATACTTGGGAGCATCTAAGTCACTATAAAAATATTCTTTAGTTTAAATTAAACATTTTTCATATCCACAGTATGAAAACCAATGTTGTCATCAAACATAGTGAACTAAACAATCAAAATTCATGAGTCAAATACAGGAAGTATTGAAATCAGGTTTGCTCATCTTGAAATTAAGGAGGTAATATGAAGTCAACAACATATTATTATTACATTATACTCTCTGCAACCTACATTATGAAAGTTTGACTTTAGGTAGAAAATAGGGAAGAGTAGATCACACCAGAGGGAGAATGGTGTGCTAGTGAACTCAGTCCTATTACATCGGTGTAAAATGAAAACAGAGGCCCAAATCCCAGTCCTAACCACACTATGATGAAGTTTTGCCATGTTCAGCCTTAACACAGTAGGGAGAGTCCTGGTCTTGCCCTAACTTAATGTGCCAGACTTTGACTCCTAATGGGAGCCATTATTTGTTGGGAGGATTGCATGGGATAGAGCTATGGGGGAAAAAGAGAGGTGGAGGAGAGGTGGGACAAGGAAATGTGGTTGGAATATAAAATGAAATTTTAAGAAACAAAATAAAATAAAAAAGAAAATTATCCCCCAAACACAGAGTAACAAACATCACAGTTGTACTTTCCAAAAGAGACACAAATCCGAGAATAAAATGGACTTCTGTTATTTTTTATTGAAAAAATTGTCATATTATTGGAGAAAACCTTGGCAGACAAGTAATAATATTAGCAATAACCACCATAAATGGCTTCCTGGCAGCTAAAATAAGGCAAGTAGAACCAGGCCAACAGACTGCAATTATACATGAATAATGAAACAGGTCACATCAAGAGCAGTACTATTTACTGGAACCAAATGAAAATGAATTCAAAGTGTCTCATAGAGAATAAAAATGATAAGACAGCTAAGCAACATTTTGGTACTTTCTCATTTTTGTTTCTTTGCTTTTGTCTGTCTTTATCTCTTTTGTATATTTTTAACTTCTAAAACCTCTGGCCATGTTAAATTATATTCTTAGGTTATCAATTCAAGCCATAAGAATACCTCTATTTCTAATGTATTTTGTTATGTGAACCACAAGTATAATATGTGTCTTATATTTGGTTTGTAACACGCGCAGTTTTAAAAACTAATCAAAATTTGAATAGGCAAAAAGACTGGTACATCCTAAAGTGAGATTTATTGCAGATATTTAGAATTTACTTAAACCCACACTATATTCTCAAACTAGTGAAGAATATGAAGTGTTTGCAGATGAATTTTCAAAAGATTTCCTTAAAAATCTTTAAAGTATTACAACTTGGTAATGATAACCTTCTTTGGTAGAATTTAATTATATAAACTTATAAAAAAAACCAAGTAATGTGTTTGTGTTTCAAGCTCAGTAATTAGTAAATTTTATCTCCTCAACAAACTTCATTCTAGGGCTGCTGCTGTCCTGATATGGAGATTCTGTATGTGCCACATTTCTTACAATTTGTCATTTGCCATGTTTGACTTTATTGTTTTATTGATACCTATAAATGTACCCAAAAGAATGAACAATATTGATTCATAGTGAAAGAACCGTGCAGTTTTATGTATTTTTCTTAATGTAAGTACATTCTCACAAGTCTAAGATCATGATTCACTATTTCTTTCTGTAGTGACACTTAAAGCAAATGAAATAGTAATTGTGATATGACCTTATTTGATTAAAATTAAGAATGAGAGCAGGGTGTTGGTGGTGCAAGCCTTTAATCACAGCACTCAGGAGACAGAGGTAGGCAGACCACTGTGAGTTTGAGGCCTGCTTAGTCTACATTGCTAGTTCCAGGACAGGTTCCAAAACAGTACATAGAAACCCTGTCTCAAAAGACAAAACACACAAACAAGCAAAAAAAAAAAAAAAAAGAATAAGGTCTACATTGTTATCATCAATACTGTTTGTCATTCTAAGGGATTGAGGCCAATAAATACATAAAAGACTTTCTGCAATAAATAAGTCTGCATGAATTTTATCATTAGTATAATTGATAGAATATAAATGTATGTAAACACACATATATATTTTATTTACCTAAATAAAAATGGTGATCCTATGCATCTATAGATGAAGATGGTGATGTCAACTATATTATTGCTAAAAGATATTAATTTAATTATTATCTTAAGTTGATTAAAAATTTAATAACTGGCAAAGTTGCCAAGTTCTATTTCTCTCCTAAAGGAGAATGGAAAAATGAAAATGGAAAAGATTTTCCTCAGGAACACTGAACGTTATCTGTCTGCCTTGGCCATCTATTTCATTGCTCTGTAAACTGCATTCCCTGACTTACTCAATGAACCTGAAGCATTCAGAGGACTTGTTGGTGCATTGCTCAGTCTTCAGATTCAGAAGAGACTGAAATTATTTATATTTCTCTTCTATTGGAAGAAATGAACTGCCTCAAGAGAAAGGTTGTGCTTAAAACACAAGATGAAAATTAAGCATTGTCAGGTTGTCAGTAAAGGAAAGAAAGGAGCACTACAATAATCAATGTTTATGCTCTATTTAAAAACATTTATTTTAAAACAATTTCATTTGATCAATTTAGTCAAAATGTGTTGGATTTATATACATATGCCTTGTGCAATAGTTATTCTAGTACAACCAATTATACTTTCATCACCATCGAGAAAGGCAATTTGTCTATGTTGAAGATAAAGACATTTAAACCCTGCTCTCCCATCAAACTTTCAGTAAACAGTGCACTATCAATGATAGTAAAATTAGATATCTAGAATTTATTTATTGAAAATAATTCAAAATTGGGATCTATGGGGATAGATCGCAATTAAGAGCACTTGCGGCTCTTCCAGAGAACTTAGATTCAAGTTCCAGAACCCACAGAGTGGCTCACAGCATTCTATAATTCCATTACAGGAAATTCAACATCCTTTTTTGATTTCCACTGGTCATCAGGCCCACACATGGTACACATACATAGGGCCAAAACACTCATACAGAAAAAATGAAATATTTTAAATTACAAAATAAAAATAACTCAAAATTAGTATACTTTGATCAATATATTTTCATTGAACCCACTGTTCATCCTCTGTTTACTGAAGCTATTCTCTGAATCTATGAGTCAGTCCATTATTTTAGACTGTATATCTTAGCAAGTTCATAAGTATTTGTCATCCTATATCTACACATTTTAATCACCTTACTATACTTTACTTCCATTAACATTGCCACATGTGACAGGATTTTATACATATATAAATTATACATATATAAATAACATACATAAAAATCCTTTCTCTACACATATGTATATATGCACCTTCTTTATTCATTCATCAGTTATTAGATATATAATTTACTTCATTATTTTGATTACTGTAAGTAATGCTCCAATAAGCATGGGAACACATTATCTTTTTTTGAGATTCTCATTTTATTTCATCTATAAAAATACCTAGTTTTGGATTGTTGTAATCTATATTGGAGTTTTTGATCTGAGATTTGAAAAAAAAACTCTAGAATTTTCTATATTTGCTATATCAAATCTGTTCACATGTCTTCCAAAGGTGAACAAGGACTTCTTTTTCTCCATACTTCCATAAGCACCGGTTATCTCATGACCTTTTATAACAGCCATCCTAACAGGTGTAAAGTGATATTGTATTATGATGCCAGTTCCCTGACTATGCATGATGCTAAGCACTCATACACAGTTCAATTGGTCATTTTCTGTGCCTGTTTTAAAAATATTATTCCAAGCCTTGAAACATTTTTAATTTGGTTGTTATGTCTAATTTGATGCTGAATTTTAAAAGTTTCTCATTAACTTTTTATCAGATATTTTATTTGAAATATTGCCTCCTATTCAGTATATTGTCTTTCTCCTTTGTTGATTATTTCCTTTGTTGTGCAGAATCTTTTAAGTCTGGTGCAGTCTCTTAATTATTTTTGCTTATTAAATTAACTTTTGAATAAAATATTTGCTACAATCATGTTTTAACACTCAATACTAATAAAACACTACAAAATAATAAAGCATTTATTAAATATTTTACTGCTTGTATCTCATTCTGTTTTTAGTGCATTTAATGATTTCTTTAAATTATTTGTTTTGGATTCTATTGTCTCTTGATTTGTCTTGTAATAATCAAGGTAATAGTCTTATTTTAATTTGGTGGTTACTAGGTACTTCACAGCATTATACATTAGAAATAAAATATCTATTAGAAAAAAAGTATTATTTACTGGAAGTAAATTGATAGTTATTTTGATATTATCTTGAGATTCAGACATCTTGCACACAAAACTAATGAGAAAATGACTAGATTTTATGTTTTATTTTGGAGCAATCATGAATATACAAAAAATTTGGAAAAGTTCAAAACTTTGGCAGTAATGTAGCTCAGTGGTAAAGTGCTCACCCAACATATGTGAGGCCCTGGGTTCAATCACTATCATAACAAACACCCCCCACACACACACTCACACATACACAATTATAATAATAAGAACCAGAATATAGCTTAGTGGTAGAGTTCACATCTATCATTTGTGAGCTCCAGGGTTCCATTCCATTTCACACTCAATTTTCTCATTGTAATTGGCTGAGAATTTGTTATACACTGGATCTATTTATTTCTTTATTTTACGTACATTTCTAAGAATAATTAATGTTAGATTTTCATGTAACAAGAAATGCAGCTATCAGTTAAGGGACTGCAATCTTGCAGTAAAAGCTTTATCTAATGTCCATATTTTCATATTGCCAATTTTACCAACTACTTCTCTCAAAGCATATTATTTTCACCTCAACAGAATGCTGTCCAGGCTCACAAATAACATCTAGTTATCACGTCTCTTCTCTGACTTGATCTGTAACAATTTCTCCATATATTTTTGAGGGATGCATAATGTGGTGGTTTGAATGAGAAGTATCCCCCATGGCATTCATTATTTGTATATTTTTTCCCAGTTGAAGGCACAGTTAGGAAAAGTTTAGGAAGTATGTTTTTACTGGACTAAATATGTCACTAAAGACAGGTTTTAAGTGTAAAAAACCTTACCCTACTTCTAGTTTGTTCTTTCTGCTTTGTACTTGTCATTGATGGTGTGAGCTCTCAGTTTCCTCCTCCAGTTGTCAAGCTTCTTGCCTGTTTCCAAGTCTTCCCACCATGGTATATTCTTATTCCTATAAAACCATAATGACAAATAATCCTTTCTTCTAAAAAAATGCCTTGGTCCTAGTGCTTCATCACAGTAGCTGAAAGGTAATAAATATACTTGTCATTCATTTCTAAGGCATTCCTCAATTGGAGTTATCCTTGCATTACTTCATGATTAAAATAGGTTAATTATTTCTAGTCAGTATCTATCAGACATATTTTCTTAGGGTACTGCAATCACATAATGTCCATCTCACTCCTATTCAATGCTGTTATTTTCAATTACTATGCATTTGTTTGGCACAAGTTTCAGAACAATCTCAAGCCAGATCTTATACAAATATGTACTCTACACTATATTATCAATTAACCTGCATATACTCCAGGAACAGAGCCCAATCTTGATGTTGCAGAAAGCAGTTTTCTTGTCAAACATCCTGTCCAACCCATCTCCTAATTGTATAATTCTGTTTTCAAAGCTTAGTTTGATCTCAGTGATCATCCACAGAGAGCAAAAATCAGTGTTTCATTTGAAGTCCTGCTCAATATACTGGATATGAGAATTCTCTGTCTGGGACCCCAACTCTGTTACATGGGAGATCTCCTCCAATATGAAACATTCCATTCAGGAGGGAAAGGTAGATTCATGAGCATTAAGAGATGAACAGTCACATGTCTAAGAACACAAACTTGGAAGATTCTTGAGGACTCCTTTCTGGCAATATAGAAATGACTGCTGTAACCAGATAGAACAGAAACTCCATCCACAACTAGACATAAAAACAAATAATCCAATTTTAAATAATGGGGTACAGACCTAAACAGAGACTTCTGAAGAGAAGAATCTCAAGTGGCAGAAAAACACCTAAGGAAACACCCCATCTTTAGCCATCAAGGAAATGCAAATCAAAATGAATATGAGATTCCATCTTATACCTGTCAAAATGGCTAAGATCAAAAACACAAATGACAGCTTATTCTGGAGAGGATGTGGAGCAAGGCAAGCGCTCCTCCATTGCTGCTGGGATTACAAACTTGCATAACAACTTTGGAAAACAGTATTGTGATTTCTCAGAAAAATGGGAACCAATCTACCTCATGTCCAAGCAATACTGCTCTTGGGTATATACCCAAAGAATACACATTGATACAGAAGGACATTTGCTCAACTATGTTCATAGCAGCATTATTCATAATAGCCAGGACCTGGAAACAATCTAGATGCCCCTCAATGGAATGCCCCAAAATGAAAATGTGGTACATTTACACAATGGGGTATTTCTCAGCTGTTAAAAATATCAGGAAATTTGAAGCCAAATGGATGGAACCAGAAAAAAAATAGTTCTTAGTGAGGCAACCCAGATCCAAAAAAGACAAACAGGGTATGTACTCAACTCAAAGTTGGATATTAACTATAAAGCAAAGGATAACCAGGCTAAAATCCCCAGTCCCAATTGTGCCAATTGTCATCAGAGAGCCTTCTTCCAGTAACAGATGGAGACTGACATAGAAACCCATAGCCAACCATTAGCCCAAGCTCAGGGAATCCTTCTGAAGAGAGAGAGGAAGGAATGTACGAGCCACAAGAGTTAAGGATATCACAAGAAACTACACAGAAGCAACTAATCTGGCTCATAGTAACTCACAGAAACTGACCAACAACACAGGAGACTACACATGACTGACCTGGGACCTCTACATGTATGTGACAGTTGTGTAGCTTGGACCCCTAGCAATGGGAGCAGAGGCTATCCTTAATGCTTTGGCTTGCTCTTTGGAACCCATTTCTAATACTGGGTTGCCTTAACAAACCTTAATGCAAGAGGAGATGCTTATTCTTACTTTAACTTGATAGGCCATGTTTTGTTGATACCAATGGGGAGGCCTGACCCTTTGTGAACTTTCTTTTTTTTTGTTGAAAAAGCCAAAAGAATCATTTTTATTTACTTCAAATTATATATAAATGTATAAGTGTACATATGTAGCTAAAAAAATGTTCAGCCACTTGGGCTAGCAATTTCTTCCTTGCTCCCCAAGAACCATAAACTATCATTAAAAAAAAAGAACATCAGTAACATTTATGAGAAACTGCCTTTTGTGTTGTTGTCTGGGGAAGTTCAAGGGACTTACAACACAATACAGGCTACCATGGTTGTTGTCCATTGAAGAAGTCAGATTGGACACTTAAAGATTCTTTTTTTTTAATTTTTTTTGTCCATTAACATTTAGTAAGATTTAAGAAAATATTTCACCATCTATCCTATCTTTGTGAGTCTAAATTCTTATATGTAACTTGTCTTTAATCCTAACTAAGGAAAACTATAACCATAACTATCTGTCTTCAACTCCTTCAAAGACCACACAGAAGGATAATATATAAACTCTAGAAATGACAGAGACAACTCACTGCCTGGTCAGTCACCAGGCAAAAACTGTTTAGCTTCCAAATAACACACTGATGCTTATATGAATTATAATCTGTTTGGCCGATGGCTCAGGCTTCTTACTTTTTAGTTCTTAATTATTAACCCATTTCTATTATGAGAAGGCTCCATCATATTACTCATTCATTAGCTACATGATGTCTCCCTGGCAGTTCTCTCTGCTTTATTTTCCTCAGAATACTCCTTGTCTCCTAGCCTCACTTCCTGCCTGGGTAAATCAGTGTTTTATTCATCAGCCACTAAGAGAAACATATATACAGAAGGACATTTCTCCATCATCTAGTTTCTTGAGTTCTTTATATATTTTGTAGATAAGCCCACTGTTGGATGAGGGGTTAGTGAAGATCTCTACCCATTCTATAGGCTGCCATTTTGACCTTTTGATAGTGTCCTTTGCCTTACAGTAGCTTTTAAGTTTTATGAAGGTCCCATTTATTAATGATCAATCTTAGTGTTTGTGCTACTGGTTTTCTATTTGTTAAGTTGTGTCCTATGCGAATTCATTCAGGGTTATTTTCCATATAACTGGATTTAGGTTGAACCCTTTGATCCACTTGGACATAAGTTTTTTGCAGTGTGATAGATATAGATTTATTTGTATTTGTATTTTTCTACATGTTGATATCTAGTTAGATCAGAACAATTTGTTGAAGATGCTTTCTAATTTTCATTGTATAATTTTGGCTTCTTTATCAAAAATCATGTGTTAATAGGTACATGGACAAAAAAAACAAAAAACAAAAATGTTATGAGCTTAAACTGAATAAAATGCTATTTTCCTTTTAAAAAAAGAAAGAAATGACTGCTGTGGTGGGAGGCTCTGCCTAGACCACCTACAGAGAAGAGTTACCTGAATTGTAAAGCTGCTTGCAAGCTCTGTAGAGATCTCAATGGATGCAGCTTTTGTGAGTCATCACTTGTGTTGGGGAGGGCTTTTTCACGATACACTTCGTTTTGATTCATTCATATAACTTCTCACAACTCCTCAGCCATGTTTCACTTGGCAATCCCAATAAAAACAAATTTGTATCAGTGAAATCATCACATTGGATTGTTTTGGATTCCCTTTATGGAATGAATGTGTGTTTTATCTTTCCAGGAAATGTGTGGTATATAATGCTTCCTTCACACACGCAGGTGTGTGCACATGCACATAAACACACACACACACACACACACACACACACACACACACACATTTCTAGTGAGGAGCTGATTAAGTTCTGATTGAATGTGTATTTTTGACATGAGCATGAGCTTGCCAAGGACACCAGCACTCTAAAACCATAGAAATGGTAAGGTTTTCTGACATTCTAAGTACAGATATATACCAACAGTTAGCCTTTACCTAAAACCAGTGTATGCATAACTGTTAACTGCACCTTCCACCTCTAGTGTGGCTCCAACTTAACACTGCTCCTTTATAGAGAGTGCCTAATTATTACTTAATATACTTCTTCCTCATTGGTGCTGTACATAATAAAAGTCCAGACTTTCCAGGTTCCTGCTGATGTGGCTCTATCAGATCTCATGACCCACCAGATCCCAACTTCTCTTTCATTGGTCAATTATTTCTTCATCCCCATGTTGATCTAGTCAGGTTAATCCTAAAGCAAAGCTGGAGTTGGACTGAGAATGAACCACAGAAATAATTATGCCAAAGCACTATTCATGCAAATAGAGATTTAAATTAGCCCAGAAGAGTGTTAGTTGTTTTTGTTATTGTTAGTATGTCTCTCAGAGCAACTGATGCCTTATAAATACTTCCTTATAAATACATTACTTCCATGTATTCATTTTAATAGCTTTCAAACTTTCAGACTACTTTGTGCTCATTCTGCCTCTTGTTATTATACATATCTAACAATGTAGCTTCATCATTTAACATCATAATTGAAATTCCTTAATTTATATTTGCTATAATTTTCCTCTCAATGAGGAGCCATTATTTCTTTTTAAATTATTATTTCAAATCTTTGAGAACTTCATATACAAATAAAATTTATTTTGAGCATATCTACCACTCAAACCTACCCACAAACCTCTAAGTGCCTCTCTAACTTCTGCCTTCCTCTAACTTCATATCTTCTTATATTTCCTTATATGTAACCTTCTGAGTCCAATTTGTGTTGCACATGAGTGTAGGGTTGACCACTCGAGCATAGGCAACTTATCAGAAGGCATGTCCCCAAAGAAAACTGAAGACTCATTATGTCAATATATATTGGGTGACATGAAAAATTTAAGAAATCACATCAATTTTCTTAAAATACAAATCATCCTCTTATATTTTTGGTTGTGATCCTAGCCTTTAACAGTTGAGCCATCTCCCCAGCCCCATCTTCCTATATTCTTAAACTCTTCATATAGCAAATAATTTACGTCAAGCAAATTACTGTGTACTTGCTCATTTAGAACCACAATAAATTCATCATTATCTATCAACACTTGTGTCTAATTTTCTTAACAAGGCAATTACATGAGTCTATCTCCTCATATTGACATTCTCAGGATGTCTTCGTCATTATTATTATTATTATTATTATTATTATTATTATTATTATTATTGGTATTAGTATTAGTATTGGTTTTGTGAGACAAGGTTTTTCTGTGGCTTTTGGAGGTTGTCCTGGAACTAGATCTTGTAGTCCATACTGGTCTCAAACTCACAGGGATCTGCTTGCCTCTGCTTCCTGAGTACTGGGATTAAAAGAATGTGCCACCACTGCCTGGTTTTAGTCATTATTTTTAAAGGCTAAACTCTGCCTAAAATGTTATCTCATGAATATCGTTTCCCAACAAGTGTCAGATCTGTTATAGTAGAAACCAACTATGATTAATGCTCTTCTTTCTTATGATATAAAACTCCCTGTTAATTATAAGGGAATCCATTTCTTACTCAGTTTCAAATTATTTCATGTGATTATATTTCTCAAAGCATTTGCTTCAGTTTTCATTTAGACCAGGAATAACACATTCAAACTATCTATATCTTCTTATAGTGTCTTACAGAATATGTTTTACAACTTGTCAAATTATTTAATTATAGCTTCAAAATACAGAAAGTTTTTAAATATTAATATTGAAGCAAAATACCTACAATTTTATTAGTTTTAACAATATTTTACAAAATTGATCTACATTTGTGATATTATACCATACCTAAATATTCATAGGTCTTAAATTAAATAAAAACAAATTTAACTCCTGTTGATCCTTAATGAGTAACTGTGGAATATTCCTTTGAACTGTGTGAATATATGTCACTGTGATTGTTTTAATAAAAAGATGAGTGGTCTCTAGCTATTCAGGATAAAGTTTGGCAGAGAAGCAGACTAAGGATGCTGGGAAGAAAAAGGATCGAGAGAGAAGAATTGTCAGTGGAATCAGGGGAAACAGGATATGTAGAACTGATAACAAGCCATGAACCATGTAGTAACACATACATTGATATAAATGGGTTAATTTAAATTATAATGGCAAGTTAATAACAACTCTAATCTAATAGCCTAGCATTTATAATTAACAATAAGTCTCTATGTGGTTATTTGGGAGCAGCTGACAGAATAGAACTGATCCAGTCTCAGTGGAAAAACTCTGCCTATAAATCTTGTTCCAACATGTGGCACCTATATCCACATAAGAACCTGAAAAAGTACCACCCTACATGTAGAACGGAAGGGGAATGGGAGGGAGGGGGAGAGGGAGGGAGGGAGGAAAGGGGATAGGGATTGATATGTAAAATAATAAAAATAAATAACAAGAATCAAAGAACCAAGAAAGCTTAAAAAAGAATCTAAAATACAAAAACAGAGACACATGTGGCTTCCTAGTCTCATGTCTACCATTCCAGCCACAGTACAGAGATGTGTCTCCCCCTGGCAGCTAAATTTGTTAACAATGAAGATGCCATAACAATCTAGCCTTCAAACTCCATTAGAGACTTGAGAAGGATAAAATATTACCTGAGTAAACAGAAAGTGCAAAACAAGCAACTTCCAAAACTATAGAAATGGCAGAGACAGCTTGCTGCCTGTACAGTCACCCATGGTTCCTGTGCAACTCTGGAGCATACATCTTTTGCCTATGCACCTAGAATATCTGGCAAACTTTTCTGTGAAGCACAAATTTTGAAGAACTGGCATACCTTGTCTTGGCAGTGTTTGGCAGCTGACATTATGTCCTGCTTGTCAGCATTCAGGGCAAGGAAAGTTTGTTGCCTATTGGCTAGCATTACTACATTGAATGCAAGCTCTATGTGAAGGTTCTTTATTCCCATCACCCTTTAAATTAGATTGATTCTGCCAGGAGCAGACATATCTCATTGTCATGAAAAGCCTTATGATACTAAAACATCTTAAAAGATATATTATGTAAATTTATTTAGTGTTTGAAGACCACCTATGTAAAATACACAAGACTAAATAAAGCTTATGTCTGTCTATATAAAAACCATTACTACAAGTTTTATTTTTCTTTTAATTGTCTTAAAACAGTTTGTAATAGTAGCTTTCAAGTACTAAAAATTTACAATTTTTAATGAGTTTCATAGATTAAATGCCTTACTGTATACTGTAACAAAAGTAACTGTAAATCTGTATCAAGATATAAAAATCAATACAAATGTAAATTATTTGAGTCTATAGTTGTTTTTTAGTCTAAAAGTAGATTCAATAATGTAACCTTTTATCCTATAATACCTATACCTCTCTCATCTTTTCAGAATCTCTGAATCAAGCCTCCATTGCTTCCTCACATATAATGACCAATAACAACTTGGAACAAACCAACTGAAAACAACAACAAACATTCAAAATCCAATGAACAACCAAAAACTACCCACCCCCACATCTTGGTAATGTGGGCATCATGTTCTTAAAATTACTCCCTGCTGTCTTGGGGCAACCACAACTTTAGGGAACCCTGACAAAGTGCTGGGGGAGCTAGCTGTATCATTTATTGTACAGTCTCTGTGTGATCAGAGAAGTGCAGGGATTATCTGAAGTCCTGGCTGTGAGGCTGGACAATTTCAGATAACAGCTTTGAAGTTGTTCTAGATGTTTAATTCTGAGGAAACTGCAGCAAAGTCAATCTAACAGGCTGCATCACCTGAACTACTACTCTTATCTCCACTGGTGTCTGGCCCTTTTTTTCTGAAAACAAACATACATATCTTCATTAATACCAGTATGGAATGTAGTAAAGAGTTTGAAGTTGTCCTGAGCAGTTTATATCCTGAAGCTGATATTTGGGTGCTGTTTGCCAGTTTAATGATATTATGACAATCCAGGTCAATTTGTTATTGCAGAGCCCCATTATCTTGCAAACTTCAAAAATGAGTGAAGAATATTTAAACATTTTAAATGTCATATTCAGCAGACCACAATCTGTTAAATACATCTAGAGTACAAAAACTTAATTTCTAGTTAATCTGCTTCAGACTCAAACACAGAAGTATTTATAGGAAGTTAGATGAAACTTAATTCTAGAACACACACACACGTGTATATATGCATAAATGTAAATGTGTATGTATTTGTGTGTATGTAAATCTTATAAATTTTGAGATAAAATGTATAACTTATGAAAAGCTTTAAAGAATCAAATCAATGGTCCCTTAATTTGGTTTTTTTTCTGTACAAACAAGGTGGCTCTGGCATGAGAAAGATTTGGGATTTTCCTTAACAAGCATTCTTGTGTTGAAAAAAGGAGAGAGGAACACTCCAACTCTAAAGCCAGCTTTAATTTTTAATTGAATCAGACCAAAAAAAGGCCATTTTACTTTTTATGGTTATACAGAGCCCCAAAAATAAGCATTTGGGAGTATTTATGAAATTCTACCCCGTAGAAACTGTGCTATACTATTAGACCAATTTACTCTTTTTCTAGAGATATTTTCTCATGATGATTAATCCTTCTTTTTCATGTGTCTCATTTGTTCAGTGGTCTTTAGATTTCTTATGTAGATGCTTTTATTCTCCTGAAAAGATGAAAACAAAAACCTGCTTACACCCTAACTTAGGGGAGTTACTTTTTTGAAGATCATATCTTAGATCATATCTTTGTCAAGGCAAAATACTTTTTGGCAGTAGAAAAGGGTTATATCTTTTAATCATTTTTCCCACACTTGATAAAATGAAAGAAATTTTCTAGTCTTATAAGTGAGTTTGGGTTGAATGAACAATTTGTTTGATGAGCTATCACCTCTCCTAATCAAGATGTTTCTTCTTTATTAATTTTGATGGAATTCATAGCTTCTCTTCTCCTGTGGAAACAATAGAAATACCTCTTTCTAAACATAACACATATCCTGGTCTCAATTCTGGGATGAATACATCTGTAAAATATACAGGTTTATTTAATTCAGCAAGTTTTTTTTTCTATTTTCCAATGTTTCCCTGTAGCTGACATTTCTTTCTCACTGCAATTTTTAAAATTAAGGTCATAAACACTGTGTAATCTCTTTCTGGAGACATTTTTTACCCATTTATTGGTATTAAATATATCTTTTAAAGTATGATTAGATTTTTCTATAACTGCTTGCCCTGTAGGATTTTGTGTTATATATGTAATATGCTATATATTGTAATATGCAAGAAAATGTTTCATTTTAGTAAAGATATATGCTGTAGCATCATTAATCTTAATTTTTACAGGTATTCCCATAGTTGCCATAACTTCTAATAAATTTGTAATTACAGAACAATCTTTTACTGAACTTAAAGAATTTTCATATTGAAATCCTGAATATATACCTGTAGCATGGTAAGCCTACCAGGGCTGGGATACACAGTGGCAGGCAGTAGCACTCAGAACCAGGGTTTGCAGTGATCAGTGGCTTCTGCAGCTATGGTGCCTGCAGAAGCATTGGGGAATGAATTGTCCCATGTGCACTTGTGGAGGAGTAACAGAAGTAGAATAGTCCATGGGCTAGTGTGATCTCATGCTACACATTGAATGCTAAATATTGTTTGTATATACATTGTTCTATTACCAATAAAGAGTAAGGAATTAGATATCGGGATAAAAACCTTATTCATTAGAGAGGCAGCAGAGTAGATATCAGCTGATCTTCCCTCTTTTACTATTAGACACAGGAATTGTGTCTCTCAATATGCCCCAGCCCAAAAAAGCCATGAATCTCTAAATCTTGTCCTTCTACTTCCTGATACAAATTTAATTTTATACACAGTCTCAGCATTTCAGATTGCAGTCAAATATCACACAACAGAAAAAAGGAGGGGAAGAAGGAAGCAAGCAAGGAATTAAGGGAAGGAGGCAAGTAGGAAAGAATCTCTAGAATAAAACTATTACTTAGAACAAGATTCCCAATTGATGAAACTAGTTGTTATTGCATTCCTAAATGCCATACTATGCATGGGGGAACAATGGTAACTCAGGTATTAATAAAACCATGTGGTAATTGTTTTTCTCCTACTAGGTTATTTTACATAAGATAATTTGCATATAAAACCTCATAAATCAAAGGTGTTCTTACTGCCTTTCAGATGAATGATGTTTAGTCATACATGTATATCTTGATTTCTTTATTCATTCATCCATTTGTAATTAGATGATATAATTAATATGCCATCCTAGGCTGATGGAAGCAGAAGCAGACACCCACACCTAAGAAGAACTGAGCCGAAGTCCTTGAATCCAGATGCAGAGAGTGGGGAAGGATGAGCAAAGGGGTCAAGACCAGGCTGGAGAAACCCACAGAATCAGCTGACCTGAGCAAAGGGGAGCTCATGGACCCCAGTCTGATAGCTGGGAAAACAGAATAGGACTGACCCAGACCCCCTAAATGTGGGTGTTAGTTAGGAGAACTGGGCAATCTATGGGACCCCTCAAAATGGATCAATATTTATTCCTAGTATAAAAATGGACTTTGGGAGAACACTGCACGTAGAGGGATACTCTCTCAGCCTAGAAACATGGGGAAAGATCTAAGCCCTTCTGCAAATTATATGGCAGACTATGAAGACTCCCTATTGTAGGCCTCACACTCCCTGGGGAGAAGAAAGGGGATGGGTTGGAGTTTGGTGGGAGTGATAGGGGAGGATGGTAGTGTGAGGAAACTGGGTTTGACAGTAAAATTACTTTGTTTCAAATTTAAATAAAAAATGAAAATATATATGAATATATAATTAGCTAGATTATTTATTGCAAAAAGAATTTTTTATTTAAAAGAAATATGATGCTATATATGGTAAATAGTGTTATCTGTCATGTCAAAATGAAATAAATATAATGATATAAAAGTAAACTAAACATAAAAGTGTTAGGTGAACAAAGTGAAGTTATAAAATATAATTATAGTTTTATATTCTTGACATTATACATTGAAATGTGTGCTTAATATGATTGGAAATAGATTTTTTCCTTATATTTATGTATTTAGTTCAAAATAAAATTAAAAGTGAAACTCATGTTATTTTCTTTAAAACTATCAGCAAATTCTTTTAGTCTACTTCATATTTTTATGTATTCACAAAACAGACTTTTTTCATACAGACAGGAAAAGATTAATTAACTTATTTAATCAACTGATATTCAGTGAATAAAGTCTATTTTTTTAACATTTGTTTTTATCAGTGGAGGATATTAGCAATTTAAGATATAAATTATCAGAACATCTTATAATCTTATGATCCTTAGCTTGCAAATTCAAAACTTGAACAAGAAAACTAATAATTTGCTTTTGCTATAAATATGCTACAGTACAGTAGTGCATAAAATATATGGTCAAAATTACATGTTCCAGGAGCTCTTTTAAGTAATTCAGTAGTAGTAATGGTTATGATGGCACACAGTTGCAATCACAATTTATGAAAGACGAGAGTCAAGAAGTGGAGATCAGCTCAGTGGCTAGGAGCGCTTGTTCTTGGAGAGGATCAGGGTTTGATTTCACACACCCACAGAGGATTTCACAGCCATCTCTAAGTCCTCTTCCAGGAGAACTGATGCCCCTTTCTAATATAATACCTTCTTTTGACCTCCACAGTTACCATATATCCATGTGCAGGCAAAACATTCATACACATAAAATAAATAGATCTAAAAACTTTTTAAAGGCCTTAAGGTGACCTACAAAGCAAATTCAAAGCCACCCTAGAATATAGCAATATGTCTTACAGAAAAGAGGTAAAATGTTACATAAATCAGTCATAGTTCATTCTCAGAATGAGAAAAAAGTATAATTCCAAGGAGTGATTTAAATTTGGGAATTGTTATAAAGATTTGGAACATGTGTCCTATATAATGTACACCTACTATTTATGTATCTGCTATGGATTCCAATGTAGAGAAATCCAGTACAAAATACAGATATGAAGTTATGAAGTAAGGATCACAAGAACAAAGTGAATTCCTCCAAGACAAGCAGAACAGACTTATACCTTCTCCTGCCCCTCACTCTAAATAGACACTGTTGCATAATTTGGAAACACTGAAGCAGCAGATTCATTAAATCTAAAAGAGCTATGGGCTCTGATGCCATTCACCTAACAAGGTGATCAGCACATCAACAGAACAAGCAACAACAACCTGGAGAAGCTGCTATGGGACCTGCTGTTTTGCACTGGGATTCTGAATATAGAAAATGTGCTATTTCAGTTTTACCTTACTTTTCCCTTGTAAAATGTCTCTAACAAGGACAGAATATTTTGAGAAATATAACTTAAACATCACTACATTTATGTAGTCTAAATCAACCACTGATATATGGAATCTTTACAATAACCACATTAACTATACTTTGCATGTAGTGTTATCTAAATATTATGAGAAAAAAGGAAACGAGATGCAGATAGAAGCAATCATCCTGAATGTATTCAGACATAAGCATTGTCAGACTAACCCTTCCTTATATGACAGTAATAAAATATGGACAAAATATGAAAAATAATGGTAAAGATAATTTTGGGAAATACAATTATCTTGTGAACAAGCTATTCAGCTTCGTGATGATAGCCAAAGGAAATGAAATCTGGATCTCTAAGGGATAACATAATTTCCTTGTTTGCTATAACATTGTTGATAATAGTTAAAATACATAAACAATGTATACATCCATTGATAGATTAATGGAAAATAAATTACGATACAATATTTTCTTTGCATCTGTAGGGTATGGATTTCAGCACCTTTGGTTAATAATATATAGTACAGGCATATTCTCCCATATGCTTTAAATCATAATTAAATAAATCATAAGGATGTGTTAGACCACATTATTAAGGATATAGGCAAGAACAAATTTTATAAATGCATGCATGTTCTTTATAAATGCAACAATAAAAGCCTAACTTTATAGCACAAATACAAGACTCTAAATAAATAATGCTTAATAGCTTGAGGCTATGGTGTGGTATTTCTACATATCATTACTTTCCCATCAATTCAGCATAGTCTGTAGTACAAAGCAAGTTGAAGGACAAGTTGAAGGACAACAAAGGCAAAATTCATTGTCTGTGTATGAAGATTACACAAACACTTGGCTCATCTTATGACCATACTCTCAAACAGTTCTCTAGCATCTCAGAATCTGTAAGTACAAATAACTGATTGCTTGATTTTGTTGAGTATGTCTAAATATACTCTAAATCTATACTTTAAACTATTTTCCTCCCACTCTAATTTAGTACATGTTTATTTATCCTTAAAGTACTGATTGTTATTGTTCTACAAAGTTATTAGATACTTTATACAAACCAAGTTAAATAATTGTTTTATTTGAATAATCTAGAAATCTTTGATTTTGTGATGATTTAAAGACTACTAGGTTCACCAAAAATATAAGAAAACATATTGTTAGAAATTGAAATCATATATATAGATATAGATATTGTTATAGATAAATAGACATATATTAATTTCACAGAATGATTGATACATATTTATGCATATATGTACATACCAATACTATAGGTATGTATCTTTGTCTATATATTTTACATTCATTCTGTATTTTTAACAAGTACAAACTTACCAAATAATTTTAACACATAACACTCTTCTGATATTACTAGGTTTAATTTTCTCCTTTCTTCATCATATTTAAGTATTCTTTTTTACTTTTTACCTGTTGCACATACTATCATTATGTTTTTCACTGAATACATGTGATATTTCATATCTGCATTAAACTTATGCTATGTTCAAAATAGCACTGCCTTTTCCTCAAAAAATAATGTGACATTAGAAAAGTAAGTCAAGTACATACTAGCTTGTACTTTATAATGCAAATGTCTATTTCTTATGCTGAGTTTACACATTTATTACTTGAACTATGTTCCTCTTTCTGATTTATCTTCCCTTTCTACTGCTTCAATTTTAATACTGAGTTGCCTATTTAGAACTTCTTTCAATGGGTCCTTCTATCTGAACATGTGATTTACTGTACTTTTTAAAAAATTATAGTAATAAGTGTTGTAGATATGGCTCTGCAATTAAGAACTCTTGCTGATCTTGATAAGGACCTGGGTTTGATTTCTAGCACATGCATGTTGACTCACAATCATATTCATCTCCAGTTTCTGAGGATCTGGCTTTATCTTTTTATGTAGGGGGGAACAACACACATGCTGTTTGGGCAAACATTCAAATACATGAAATAAAAATATTTTAAACAAATCATAATAAGATCACCATTTTAGATTCTGTTGTGCAAATATTGGACATAAGTAACCAACAATTTTTGTATGAATATTTCAACCTACAAGTTATGGGAGTCTGAAAGAAAAGAAATTTTGGGCCTAAAGGATATATGAGAAAGGTTTGCCCTTTGATCTCTGAGAGTTATATTTATCTTTTTCAGGGACTAGGCAGGGCGGGTGAGCTTTCTTGGATTCTCTTTTATTTTATTACTTTTACTTGCTTTTAAGTCTCACTTTCTATGAATATATAAACTTGGAGTATCCTGGAGTGATGTGGAGACCTGAATTTTAACTCTCTGGTCTCTTTATAAGTATTACTAATAAATTCCTTAAGTAAAGGTGATGAGTGAACTTCCATAAAGTCTTGACAATGAATTTTCATTAAAATCACCTTTAGTAACTCCAAATTTTTCCTTAAAATTTCCAAAACTTACTTTATTATTTGAACTACCCTGACCCTTATTCTTCCCAAGTGTTTCTCCAAAATGATCCTCAGGGAACAATTACTCTTCTTAAAATAAATGGAAATTCCTAACATCCTTTAACACCTGCCTTCCATTAAACACACAAGACCATCTGAACATAAACACACAAACGTAAGAACAATTTTTCCTTTGTTTATTTTTTTAATTTTTGAGACAGTGTTTCTCTGTGTAGGTCTGTAGACCAGGCTGACCTCCAACTCACAGAGATCCCCATGCCTCTGCTTCCTGAGTTTTGGGAATAGAGACATGTGCCACCACCAACTGGCCTTATCTTTCCTTTCTTGAGTGATGCAATTCTATGCCTTTACATTTTCTGGGAAATTTTAAATTTTTTTTTGCAATCTCTTACCCAAAATTCACCATAATTCATCAATATCTTTAAAACTATGTGTTCTAAAACATATATCATTCAAAGCTGACTAAAACTGTTGTCTGATTTGACTATTTTAATATTAAGAAAATGTCACAGAGCGTAATAAAGTCTACCAATGATATTTTAATCATTCAATATTCTTAGATGAGAGTACAATGCTTTACAACAGGTCTTTCCAACACTTTTGTTCTCTTTATCAATGGATGAATGTGGAATTTCTCTCATGCAAGACTGGTTCACAGATTTTGACATCGTATTTCTTGAAATATTTGTCATATTTAAGTAATGTATAAATGATGGAGTTAGTGACTGACATAATTGAAAAGACATAGAAAAATGCCTACTATAATCAGTCACTGAAGGTACATTTTACTCTTAATCATTGTTAAACTAGAAACCTGAAACATTGCCAGTTTGTTTAATTTTATATCAGCATTTATTGAATTTCAGGCATATATTATAGATTGTAACCTGTATTTTTTATTTTAAACATTTTTACATATTCTATTTTATTTATTAACCTTAGATGTTCTGTTAATCTTTAAATTAACATGCAAAATAATGGGTTTCATCATGGTATTTACATACATATCTGTCAATATACTTTGATCTAATTTGTCTGCCTTCTCCTTTGCCCTCCCTGCTTTATTTTTACTGGTTCTCTTCCTTCACTGAAATGGTACCCTCTCCTATTTTTCATGTTACCTGAAATCCATTGTATTGTATTATTCTCTCTTCTCCTTTGAACTCTTTTTCTCCTGTCATAGCCATCTTTTTACTTTCATCTATATTATAGCAACGATTATGTATCTTTTTTTCATTATTTCTGATCTTGATCTTTTAGTTTTTCATACCTATATGAGATTTTGAACATAATATCTCTCAGTGGTAGAGCAACTGTATGAGGCAGTTGCTCATACTAACTAGGTTCTGTTCTCAATACCACACAAATGGAGGATAGAGAGATATCTTGGTGTTTGAGAGCTTGCATAGGAACTGATTTCAGTTCTCAGCAACTATGTTAAGTGTCTCATAACCACCAGTAAGTTGAGACGCACAGAATATCACACCTTATTCTGGACTCTAGGAACACCTGCATTTACACATTCACATATCTTAGCACATGCATCTTCATATACATGATTAAGAATGAAAAAGATCTGGGCATAGTGGCACACTACTCTAATTCCAGCATTTGAGAGTCAGAGGCATGTAGGTATCTGGATTTGTTGCTAGCATGGTCTATAAGTGGGAGTTCCAGGACAGTCATGGCTACACAGAGAAATCCTTCTTTATAAAAAATAAAAATAAAATAAAATAAGAATAAATGACCCCAGCATTGTGATATACATCTTTAATCTTAGCACTCAAGTGGTAAAAGCAGCATGAGGTCAGGCTGGTCTACATATTGAGTTCCAGACCAGCAAAGGTTTCATAGTGAAATTTTGCCTCAAACAATAAATTAATTAATTAATACATTGTTGTCTTTGAATTGCTCAATTGCTAAGAAAGGAATAACAATTGCTACAATACACTTGATTATCAATGTTGCTGAGTTAATTCAATTTATATATTTTAAAAATGCTTTGACTTCAAAATTTAAGTCCAAGAACAGGTTACTGGGGAAAAGAATTTTATTTTTGTTTCCACAGAAAATGAAAAGCTGTGGATTCCTTCCAGGCTTACATAGTTTGATCAAGCAACACCCCCTGAAGCAGTGTCCCAGGTGATCCAACAGTCAAAACAGCTAGGACCAGGTAGCCTTGCACACTACTACAGCCAGGATTTCTTCATCTTCTTGGGAGCCCCAAAACAGTGCCCCCTACCAGCAGAAAGCAGTTTGGAAACAACAACACCCAAATTCCCAAATATTATTTATAAATATTTTTTTATCATTTAAATGGGGCTAGTTATTAATGGTTAATGTTCACAACCAATCTCTTTTTTAAGGTAAAAATGGGACTATGGTATAGAAATGAATACTTTGTTTTGGAATGGATTTTCATTTTCTGATACAATTTAAGGTCAATTTTGTGGTATGTATATTTCTCCTCTTGTTTAAGTATTGTGGTAATATAGCTCACTTAAAATGTAATGTATAATTTAGTACAGATTATGAATAGTTATCTATAATAGACAAAACTTACAGTGTTAGTTTTTCTAGGTATATAGAGATGTATTTGAGATGGATAGGCATTTAACATGGTTTAGGGTTTTTCTTAACAGTGAAGCACAAATGTTCTTGGCAATACCACCTGTGTCAGGAAGGAAGATGGATAGCAAAGAAACTTGTTATGGAGCTTACTTCCAATGTGACAAAACTAACCATTTTGCCAAGATACTGCTCTTTGTAAGCTGTATAAACTGGACATGTAGGACCCACAGGAAAGTGACTGCTGATACAAGATGGACATTGCTACAGGGTTTCTGCTTCATGTAAAAGTCTGTCAGAGTCAGAGATTCTGCAGGACACAGAAAAATGAGTAACTAACTGCCAATATAGGTGGACAGTTTTAAGTTTCCTGCTTTGCTGAGGAGTCTGCCAGAAACACTATATGGCCTATAGGCTGAAGAATTTCGTTCCGGTGTCTGACCAGGCAACTTGTCTCTTTCATTTCTAGAGTTTATATATTAGCATTCTGTGGTCTTTGATGGAGTTGAAAACAGATAGTTATAGTTATAATTTTCCTTAAATTTGATAAAAGATAAGTTACATATAAGACCTTAGGCTCACAAAGATAGGATAGATGATGAAATATTTTCTTTAAATATTGATAAATGTTAATGGAATAAATATTGTTAACTATAGTTCTTATTTGATAACTGTTTTGTTATATATTTTACTATGTTAAAGTTAAAACTTTTTATTTTAGACAGAAAAGATATGATGGGAGATGTTGTCCTATAAATGTTTCTCTTACTGGTTATTGACTAAAACACTGTTGACAAATGAGAAGGCAAGATAGGCAGCACTGGGAAAAAAGGAGGATTCAGGGAGATGTGGTCGTGAAGTTGTGGGGACTTGAAAGAAGCAGGTCTGGACCCTCAGGTAAGATGAGAGCACGCGAAAATACTTAGATTAATAGAAATGGGTTAATATTTACGACAGAGCTAGCCCAAAAGAAACACTAGTAATAGGCCAACAGCATACTACAGCATCTCTGTGTATTATTTGGGGCCATCATAGCTGTGGGACCAGGCTGATGGGAAAACTGTTCATAACAACACATAAACATCTAGAGGAAATTTAACATGATAATTGATCCTTGTGATTTATCTTTCATTCTCAATACTTCTATAGATATTTTACAAAGCCATTAATCTACATTAAATACCACTAACAATGTTTAATGAGCATTTGGACAGGCAATATTACCATAATTTTACAATAAGTGATGAAATATTACAAAAATCTATATGAGAAAAAATGCATCAGGGAAAACAGTTATCCTAAGGAAATCTCTAATCAGGAAGTATACAAAATGAATTTACTTCACATCGTTTTCCCTTTTCATGTGCATCTACAAGTAGGTGTTTGTTCATAAAAGAAGAAGATAGCATACAGCATTGCAAGTGAGGATAATTCTCATAAAGTTTTCCTTACAGCATGGAAAAATTTATAACTATAATTTTATGGTAAAAATAATTTTGTAACATTGATAATAAACACATTATCACTTGATATATCAAATGATCAAGCTAAATTACACTACCTGAAACATTTTTTTTTGCAACTGTGTATACAAATGACTTTTACATTTTACGTTAAATCTTTAAAAGTAACAAAACTTACAAGTTGATCATGTTTAAGTGATTAGTTTCCTAATTTGAACACTTAACTATTTCAAGAAATCTCAATAGATACATAGATAAACACGTATGTACATGCATTTTAAATTTCAGCAAATGTGAGAAAATGAAGGTAGAGTTTCAATAATATTAACAACTGAAGTTAGATGCTGTGTAAATAAGAATTAATTCATATTTGTCAGTCTGCAATAGCCCTTTATGTGTGAGTAAAATATAAACGTCACTTGTGGCATGCTCAAAATATTTAGACTCTCAGTCATTCTGCTGATACTATAATGTGGAAAATATTCATCTAACTAAGAACATGATTGAAATATATTAAGCAATATAAAATAAATATTCAGTGTTATACCCAGAATATATTAAATAATTAACCTGACTTTTTGAAGTAGGCAGTTATGGACATTATAATTTAGGAACATATATGTAAGACCTTTAGGAACATATATGTAAGGCCTCCCATCAACTTAGCACTTATTTTATATGAGCCAGAATTCTAGGATGTTAACATTTTAAAATCTAGAGTCTTTTATCTGGGAAATTGATCAGCTAAATTTTAACAATCATACTTTCCAGAATTGGGTTACAAAATGATTGGTGAGATTAAGCAATACTATGCTAACTTTCTGTGCACAGCAAACCACACATAATTTTACATAATATAGAAGTATCCACAGTATGTATCTTCTATCTTTCATATAAATACCATAGGAGAAAAATGTAACATTCCCCTGATGTCTGCATATCTGGCTTTCTCTCCAAGCCTAATGAGCTGTCATCAGGCAAAGGTGATTTAAATGTGTGACATACCTTGTCCTATGTCCCCTTTGTAGTTAATCTTAAACAAATTTTATTTTAGAAATGAGATTTTATTAATTAAAATTTTCCATTTATTTTACATACCAACTGCAGTTTCTGCTTGATCGTCTCCTCCCATTACCTCCCTGCTGCCACCCATCTTCTCACCCCATCCATTATTCCTCTGTTCATAAAGGGGCAGGCCTCTTATGGGTGTCAACAAAGAATGGCATATCAAGTTGAGGTAGGACTAAGCTCCTCCTATTGTATTAAAGCTGGGTGAGGCATACAGTATGGAGGATAGGCTCCCAAAAGCCAGCTGAAACATTAGGGACAGGCACTGATCCCACTGCCACGAGTCCAATAAATATACCAAGCTAAAAAACTGTCACCCATATGTAGCAGGTATAAGCCAGTCCCATCCATTTTCCCTAGTTGTCTCCCAGAGTGTGTAAGCTCTTATGATTGAGTTTAGTAACTTCTGTGGGTTTCCTTGTGATGACCTTGATTGCCTGGGATTATACAGTCCTCTCACTCCACCCCACCATAACATTCCCTGAGCTCTGTTGCTTGGCTGTGGATCTCTGCATCTGCTTCCATTAGTTACTGGGTAAAGGATCTTCGATTATAATTAGGGTAATTACCTAACCCTCTGATTACAGGAGATGGCCAGCGTAGTGAGATATTCACTTTGTCTGCATTTGGGGCACAGACCACGCCCATTGGGGAAGGAGGCAGGGGCGGAAGTGACCTGGGGAACTAGGTCAGAGGAGGTGCCTGGGGAGCGACATCTTGCTGGCATAATGTGGACAGGAGAGCATCTAGTGGAACCTTCTGTTGTTCATATGTCTATGTTGTAAGTTATTTCTCCCTGAATGAACATCTATTTGGCCTGTTTGTTAATCCTGATCCTTATTAAACCATGATAGACCAGTTCAGGCACCCTCTCCACTATTGCTAGAAGTCTTATCTGGCATAATCCTTGTGTATCCCCATGGATTTCCTTGACACCAGGTTTCTCCTTAAACCCAAATGATGCTCATCAAGACAATTCTTTCATTACTCTTCTCTTCCATCCTGCCCTAAACCTGATCCCTCATGTTCCCATCCCAACCCCTTAGCCCTCAGTTTACCAAGGAGATCTCTTATATTTCCTTTTCCCACCAGTAGCATAGATACTGAGATGGACAATTAATAAATCAAACCTCATGAAACTGACAATACAAAACTGCAGCATACAGAATAGAAAAAGTTCATCAATCCCACATAACATGTCAGTGATTTTGATCTTAGCCATTCTGACAGTTGTAAGATGGTATCTCAGAGTCATTTTGATTTGAATTTCTCTAATGGCTAAACCATTAGTGTTTGCGGTGATATTTTGCTTACAACCTAACAAATAAAGCTGATCTGAAGTTTAGAGTGCAAAGCTAGTCACAGTATTTAACCAGATGGAGCAAGCCATGGTGGCATACAATTTTAACTTCATCACTCATTAGACAGGGACAGGCAGATCTCTGTTAGTTCAAGGCCACCCTGAGCTACAGGAAATTGATCCAGACTAAAGAAAAACAGAGCTGACACAAAGGTTAACTCAGAAATTGGGATCCCAAGCATTAAATCCCAGTGCTAGAGAGGAATATAAGGCAGGAAGAGACAGGATCTCAATGCAGTTTGAGGGCAGTGCAGTCTAAGAAGCAGTACAATCTGATAAGCAGTGCAGTCCGGAGATAAAATCTGAGAATAGAATAGTCCTTTCGGTCTGAATATCAGCTAAGAACTCTCTTGTGGCTGAACACTTTGCTTCTCTGATCTTCATCTTTAGCCCCAATCTCTCTCTCTGAGTTTTCATTATTAATGCCAATTAAAACTTGTGCTAAAGTTATTGAACAATTATTTATGTGTGCTGAGAATTCTCTGTTTAGATCAGTACACCAATTTTAATTGGGTTATTTAGTAGTTTGAAATCCAGTTTCTTGCTTTCTTTATATATTTTGGAGATTATCCCTCTGTCAGATGTATTGTGGATGAAGAATCCAGAGCAGAGAAAGTAGTAGACTAAATACGGCCAGCAGACGGATATGGCTAGGGAAGATAATATTGGAGAGAAGTGGAGAGAGAAGTATATGAAGAGAAAACCAAAATATTATAACCCAAATGGCACCATTATAAGGAGAAATGACTAGTGGCAGTTTAGCTTTGGGGAAGAGATAAGAAGAGCTGGGATAATCAAGGATAGCATTGTGACCTCTGAAACCTGTAACAGGTACTTGTGACACCTAAGGGTCTTGGAGACCAGCATGTTCTTTTGTATGCTAATGCACACCACAGACATATATCCTTTTGTCCTTTATGTTAGTAGTAAAGGAAATGGCTTCTTTTCGTAGAGAGGTGCCAACTTCATAAGTTCCAAATGAATTCTAGCTTTTGGATAAGCCCCTACTTGGGGGAAATGAAGTTTCCTTTGGAACTGACAGTTTAGAAACAATGATGTTTGCAGTACTGTTTGTTATCTGAGTCAATTGAAGCCAATGACTTAATGAATTCCTTCTAAATCTCTGTTAACTATTTCTGTAAAATGTCTCTTATTCCTTCCCTATAAGATGTTCCCTATTCTGTAAATACAGAAAAGTGTCTTTAGTTGGGGCTTCTTTCACACAGAAAGAGCATCAGATATACAAGGAAAAAAGACACGCAGTCACATAGCCAACAGACACAGACAGAAGTAGTCACAGGGAAGGATTCACAAGACAGTCTTCAGACAGGTACATATTTAGACTCATACCACAGCAGAGAGAGGACATAAGACACAGGGAGTATGAAGTAGAGAATTCAAATCTGGATTCTCTTGGTTAAATGGCTCCAAGGAAACTGCTTTCTTCGAGTCATTATAATGCAACAATGCATTATTGGTGACTGGGAGTAAATTACTAATGTGTGTAATCTACCCAACTGGTATATGCATGCATTCCCCCAGATGATCATTTAAATACTAATATAAGCAACATTATAAATGTATTTTACAAATATTATTCAGTTATAAATTTATTTGGCATTAAGTCATGGTGATTTTCAGAGTACAAATGACTCGGTCACATAAATCCTTTAAAATGAGATTCTTTTCCAGAAAATCCAACAAAGGGGTATACTAAATGTCACATTTCATAATTACCAAGATACAGGTGCAGTCTTTTTTTCTTTCTTTGTCTTCAATTACCCTAGAAGGAAAAGATACATGTCATAAGCTGCCAAAATGACATTACAAAAAGAAATCACAGACACCTTCACACCTTCTCTATCACAAGAGTGATATTTCATCCAGAGTTTGCAGTATGAAAACGACCTCATTCTTAAAATTATAAGGGAATTAATTATAACACCTAATGAAATTAAAAAGTAAAACATTCCATATGATATATGGCATTGGGCTACCAAGCCCAATAAAGGCATATCAGAGAATTCATCCACACAATTCCTGGACTTCATAGTAAATAAAATATAAAACAATAAATGTATGATATTCTATGTCATTAAATTTGTAAGATTGTGTTTCATAGCAAAAAATATACTTACAATGGCTATATAATAGGTATAGAATAGAACAAATTTTTACAAATTATAACCAGCACTGAAATAAGAATCTTGAGCCCAAGTAAGGAAGAAGCTAGAGTTAAGAGAACCAAGAAAAACTGCATATGTATTTTTAGTAGATTTGGCTTCTATATAAGGACCTGACATGAGGCAACCTTGGAAACTAGAGCTGCATTTTAGTAGCTGTGTCTCTAGTAGAGTACCTCTCTGTGGTCAAGTGTACCTGATGTTGTTCTTTTGCAGCTGCTATTGCCTAAGAAACACAAACATGAGATTCAGCACCCACGCGGAGTTTATTGAGAGAGGGGAGAGGAAAAGGGGGTAGTTGGTGGCTAACCAAAAGCGGAGACAGAGACAGAAGGGGCCCCAGAGAGAGCAAGAGAGAAATAGCAGGAGCAAGAGGCAAGAGAGAGGTGTGCTTGCCACACTTGCTTTAAAAGGGGAGCTTGCACATGCTTAACCAGGTCCCCTGCTCAGCCAGGTAAAAGTCTGAACAGCTAGGTAAAGCCTGACTTGGTGATTATGTGGCCATAGGCATCCCGCCCATTAGAGGTGGAGTCCACAGTCTGCTGAGCCCCAACATTCCCACATCTTGTTGCTATTAAAAAGGTGGGGATTGGGCATGGCAGGTCAGGGAATAACGGCGTTGAGTTCTCAAAAGACTGCTTCCTACTGACTTGAGGCGTTGATCGTCTTTTGGGTGATCAGAAAAGCTGGGGTGCTGCCACGTCCTGGTAGCTGGTTGTTTCATCACAGTCCTGACTGTATGTAACTCTGGCATCTCTCTGAGACCTAGCAAGATGTTACCAGAGCAGAGGACAAGGTGAGGTTTTTCTTTTTAGGTCTTAGTACTTAATAGGAGAAATGTAAGGTGGGGGAGGAGTTCCAAAGGGGGTCCCAGGACAAGGGAAGAAGTCCCTAGGCCAGGAAGAAGTAGAGTAATATTTATCTGGAGTGAATCTGACCTGTTTGGATGGGTCTAATTTGGCTCCCTGGAACTTACAAGAATCCTTTGAGTTTGTGAAAACATAAGTATTAAGACACATTAGCAGCTTACTCATGTTAGAAATGATTTGGCTGAAAGAATTAACAAATACAACTGACAGATTTTTTGCACAATGAAAAGCACCTTAATTTTGAGCTAATAATTATAGTTATGATCGTATAGTGGCATAGTATGGTGTTTAGTACTCTGTCAGAATTGGATTAGTAGCTCATTAAGACTTTATTGATTAATGTTAAGACTATAAAGAGTAGCAACCTTAAAATATCCATTTCTGAAATATGTTTTGTAACAATTAGAACCGTGGCTGCTGCTTTAAGCTGACAAAACTACCAGTCGTCAAAAGCATCAGAGTTCTTGAGAAGGATAAAATTCTACCTGAATGATTAGAGAGTAACAAAGACTCGCTAGCTGGCAGCATGGACAGCCACCCCCAGGTCCTTCACAGTTGTTGAGGTTAGAGGCTTTAAGGACATTTGCCTTCTGCTGATGGAGCTTTTGGAAGACTTACCTACTGTTGGCCAATGCAACGTGAAGAAAGTCGATTCTGCTGCCCTTTTATCCATGGTCCTTAGAGCCCTTTTCAGCAGTTGAGATGAAAGGCAGGATTGCTCAGTGGCTAGCGTTGCCACTTTTGTGGGTGGAGCTTCTTCGGTGTCCATCAATCTTCTTGGAGGAAATGGGTGGTGCCAGCAGCTGGCCTGTCTCTCTGTTATAAAAGCTTTTTAATGAAACATTTTAAATGCCATATTCTCTAGATCTCTGAGCATTTGAGGGCTGTCTGACTGTTTAGTATACCTTAGTATACAAAATTTGTGTTTAGTTACCTGCCTTAAGCATATAGGTGGCTAGGTAAGGCTTTATCCCTGTAATTAATCTGTTTGGAAAACTGGATCCAAGCTGAGAGGCTGTGGAGAGATGTTATACTCAGAGCCCTCCAGCCTGACTCTAACTGGTTTTAACTTAGTAGGTTAACATACACTTGTAAAGGACAACTAGGTAGAGAAAACCTCCATTTGATAATGGAGGCTTAACCTTTATAAACAGCTTAGAGGAAGGACTGGATGGCATAAATATTTTGTTAGTTTGAAATAGACATTTATAACCTTAAATATTTACCATCATTTAAAGACACATAATAATTTAGAAATATTTGACTTAGTACAGTTGACTTTAAGTTGTATAGAGTTAGCTTATTTTTATATAAAGTTAAAATTAAATAACATATATAGATACAACATAGTCAGTGAAAAAAGAAATTAGAGACAAAGAATAAAAGGCAAAAGGTAAATGAATTACAGGTTTTGTTGGTGGCAGAAGCTGGCTTGACTGTCCCTCTGCCTAGGTGTCTGGTGTAGCAGATTAAAGAACTATGGGGGGGGGGCTTAGCAGGCCACATGGTCAAGATGGCAGCTTCCATAAATACATTCCCAACAGCTGGCAGAAATTAAACAAAGTTTTGAAATATAATTTCTTGAGCAGATGCTGCCTCAGCCCAGCCCATTGCCCTGAGACAGGCTGTAGCTGTGGTGGGCAGGAGAGTTTTAGAGTGGTGGGAAGAGAACAGAAACAAGTTTAGGGAAAGAGATTGTTTAGCAGAGAGGTAGAGAAACTCCTTCCATCTACCTGTTTGCCGGCAGTAATTTGAAAGATCCTGTAAGATATTGGGATCTTGAAAGCCGTTACACAGCCAATTTGAATTATTTTCTAGGGGATATCTAGGCCACTTTTCAGTACAAAGGTAAATAAGTCTGGGTGCCTTAACAAGTGGCATTAAGTGAAAGGGTTTCAATTTTCTATTAGGCATCCCAGTGGAGTGGTGGGAGGTATTTCCTTGGTCGGTTTATTCCCCATTGGTGGAGTGAGAAGTGACCGATCAGTCTTGGAACTCATTAGCTCAAGAGTGTGGCCACACAATAAGCAGAGAATGGCAGAGTGGTATTCAAAGCTCCTCAGCCCAAAAACGTTGCCAGGGCCAACAGAGGCCGGAGGACTCAGCAGTCAAAGAGGCTTGGAGCTTGAATCAGATATACTGCCTGGGGCAATATGTCTTCCACCCTTGAGGAATATACCCGGCCCTAAGGAAAAGGGTTAAAAATTGGTTTTTTTTTTTGTTTGTTTGTTTGTTTGTTTTTAAAAAGGGTATCTTACCTAATTGAAGCCGGTGTGGGATGGTATTTCCAGTAAACGGGTGGATGGAAGTGGGCCTCTCATTCAAAATCAGGGTCCCCAAGTGTCTCTGGCTAGCCACCCACCAGCAGAGGCCACCGAGTCCTTGAGGAGAGCCTGATCAAGTTTCGGCATAAATGTTGTTCTTTTGATGCAGCTGCTATTGCCTAAGAAACACAAACACGAGATTCAGCGCCCACATGGAGTTTACTGAGAGAGGGGAGAGGAAAAAGGCGGTTAGCTGGTGGCCAACCGAAAACAGAGAGAGACAGAAAGACAGAAGGGGCCCCAGAGAGAGCAAGAGAGAAAGAGCAGGAGCAAGAGGCAAGAGAGAGGGGCGCTTGGTGAGCTTGCTTTAAAAGGGGAGCTTGTGCATGCGTAACTGGGTCCCCTGCACAGCCAGGTAAAAGCTTGAACAGCTAGGTAAAGCCTGATGTGGTGATTACGTGGCCATAGGTGTCCCGCCCATCAGAGGCAGGGTCCACAGACTGCTGAGCCCCAACACCTGAAGCTACAGTTAGATTATTCCTGTGATTTATGAAATAAAGGTGCTATGTGAATTTTTCAATTGACATATGTTTATCCTATCAAAGGGGTCACATTATTAAAAGATTTGATGGTGAACTAAGTAATTTTTATCATGAGGCTATTATAGTCTCATATGAGGACTTTTGTGAGTAATATGTACAAAGATATTTGGTTTCCACTAAGAAAAGACATTTCTTGGATAGTTTGGAAATTTGTATGAAGAAAATTAACATTTAGAAAATAGTGTGTGTATTGGCTAGAAACCTCTGAATAAAAGTTGCCCAGAAGCTACAAAATAGGTGTGATTTTGACAATATTATTGTCCCTTGAGACAATCCTGTTTTACTTGAATTTCAAGGAGCAATGGATTTCACAATGGAGAAATTGGAACATGCCAGTCTTGCCACCAAGTGAACTATTCAAAAAGGATCTAAACAATTTGTCAGACACTGTAATACAGTACTCAGTGATGAGCATCCATGCGATTTTTTCAGGGTAAAACAAAATGTTAATGTCAAAGATTCACTAAACATTATTTACTGTTTCCACATTTCTAACATAAAAGATGTTGAAAGATATTCTATGACTTCTCTTGTGAGTTGTCTTGTTTGATATGATAGCCAAGGGCTTATTATAGTCACAAAAATGAAAATAGAATTTATTTAAAATACAATTTAAAAAAATTTAAAATTCTGTTTCTGTGTCATAGTCACCATATTTCAATTGCACAATAAACTCACATTATTAGATAGCACCCTGTGTATATGAAGTCTATAAGCCATGTTCTTCCTGATAAATTGCCATTCAATAATAAATGATAGTGTATTTCATGTTTTTGTTCCTCAAATCGTGATGACAAACACACATTGATGTTTCTGTTAGTTTCCAATTATTTTGAGACAAATTTAAATTTTTTTGTCTTTTTTCCTTCTGATGGCAGAAACCTTGAAAGTCATGCGATAGAAAGAAACCACTGCTATAGCAGGGAAGTGCATTAAGACACAGGAAATTCTAATGGGAAGTACAACATTCCATGCTTTAGGGAAGTACATAATCTCAGGAAGTTAATAACTTCACTAGGTCCTTCCTAGGCATACATAAGCAGTAAGGACTGCTAAGTCACTTCCAGTGAAACCAAGCTCCTATAAGAGGTTTAGACCAACTGTCTCCACTGGAAAACCTACAGGTTATGCAGACTTCCAGCTATTGTGAGCAATAAGCATTGCTGAGAAGGGATTTAGGTGACTCAGTTGTCTTTTAGTCATTTCTGTTTCTACAAGTAACTCTTCATCAATATTTGTATATATAACCTCAAGAAAACTACTTCATGAATTTAGGCTTTAATGATATTGATGCTTTGCTCTGTCTTGTGTTCTCTATCCAGGTGAGTAGATAAGCATACATAACTCCCTAGGAATAGTGTCACATAACGTCTGGTATTTTGATTAATGTTTTTACCTTCAAAGGCTATGACAGGTATTAGTATTATTAGTAATATTTGTAAGTGAGGTTCAGTGAAACCACCAAGCTATTAACACTTCATAGTTAGAAAGTGTATGACATATTTATTTGGGAATCAAACTGCTTGGGTCTCTTGGGGTAGGGATAGTATGGGTCCCAACAGAAAAAGGCTTATCAATTTTATGGGGACACATAGCAATAGATGAAGAGATTCAGATCAAAGCACCATGGGATTTAGCATGGGTAATATATTCTGTTGCAGGTTGTTTAATCAGGAACAAGATGAGCTTTGGCCTAAGTAGTTTACTATAAGAGATAGATAAGGGAAGGAATGGCTTTTTCACACAATCCTACTTCACAAGATTCTGACAAATACTGAGTTTTGGTTTTCCTTGTTTGTTTGTTTTCCTAATAGCAATCCTTTTATTTACCTAGTCAGAGTCTAACCAGGCTTGAGCCTGATATCATGTAGAACACTGTCAGCAGTACTGTCTTTGGGGACCCACATTGGAACTAAAATATTAGTATTCAGGAGTGATACTGTAAGGAAATGTTGTGACAGATGCTATGCTAAATGAAAAATGTAATTCTTGTTACTCAGAACTTATACTATAGGAAGAAAGCTAATACCAGCAGGAGAAGATAGAAGGAATATAGTAAGGTACAAGAGGCTATGGAATTGCCACAAAGAAATATATTATTTTACTATGAATATACATTAATAAGAAAGTATATACATACAATGTTCAAGACATTTATGTATCTATATTTAATTTTCATTATTACATTTACTTATTAAGAGTATATATGTTTAATTTTTCAAAAATAACAAAATAAAGCTGATGGAAGAATTGTAACATTGTGCCAATAAATATATTGTGAAGGGTCAAAGAAATAACAAATTAGGAAATGTTCACCATGAAGTGTTTATTTAGCTATTATTTAAATAAAACAAATGAGGAATTTTACAGGTTAAAGACTTTTGAATAGTTTATAGTACCTATGAACATAGACCAAAGGATTCCTGAGATATATATCATGAAATACCAATAATGTAGTAGTAGAGAATATCTAATCAGTTACATTTACAAATGAATTGAAATATGTACACAAAATCTTACATCATTAAGGAGCTCTGTGGTTATATTCTCATGTATTAGGAATATATTCTCCAAGTGTTTCCCATCCATTTACATTTCCTCTATTGAAAATTCTCTACTTAGAACTGTCCCCAGCTTTTATTGGGTTATTTGATCTTTTGCTACTTAGTTTCTTGATTTTTTAAAATATGTTTTGGATGATATTCCTTTATCAGATATGGTGTTGGTAAGTCTTTCCTATTCTGTAAGTTGTTGCTTTGTTTGAATGATATTGTCCTTTTCTTATAGAAGCTTTTTGGTTTCATGAGGTCCTATTTATTAATTGTTGATCTTAGTGCCTGTGCTAATAATAATGTTGTACTGTTCAGAAAGCCTTTTCCTGTACCAATCAGTTCATGGATAGTCCCCACTTTTTTTTCTCTCTTTTTTTAAAATAATTATTTATTATGTATGCAGTGTTCTGTCTGCAATGTATGTCTTCAATTTATGCCTACATGCCAGAAGAGAGGACCAAGTCTCATAGATGGTTGCTGGAAATTGAACTCCATTCCACTGTAAAAGCAGACAATACTCTTAAATTCTGAGCCATCTCTCCAGCCCCTGCCTTTCTCTCCTATTAGGCTCAGTGTATCTGGCACAGTGTATCTTTAATGAATTTGTAATTTAAATTTGTAAGGGTGAAAAGGATGGATCTGTTTGCATTGTTCTAGATGCTGACATCCAGGTAGACAAGCCCCATTTGATAAAGCTGCTGTCTTCTTTCCAGTGTGTATTTCTGTCTTCTTTACCAAAAATCAAGTGTTCACAGATGATTGGATTAACAGCTGAGTTTCACTTATATCCCATTGATCAACATGACTATTTTTATACCAATATCATGCTGTTATTATTACCATAGCTTTGTAGTACAACTTGAAATCAGGGATAGTGATACCTCTAGCAATTCTTCTACTGTTTTAATTATCCGTGTGTGTGTGTGTGTGTGTGTGTGTGTGTGTGTGTGTGTGTGTGTGTGTGTGTGTGTTTTCATATGAAGTTTAGAATTATCCTTTAAAGATCTTTGAATAATTGTGCTGGGATTTGGATGGAGATTGCACTGAATTTAAAGATTAATTTTGGTAAGATGACCATTTTTACCATTTTTACTATTTTAATCCTACTAGCCATGAGCATGGGGCATCTTTCCATTTTCTGATATCTTCTTCAATTTCTTTATTTAAAGAGTTGAAGTTTTTTATGCAATCCTTAGCCTTTAGAGAAATGTAAATAAAACTACTTTGAAATCCCATCTTACACCTATTAGGATGACTAAAATGAAGAAAAAATACAGTTCATGCTGGGGAGGACATAGAATAAAAGAAATACTTATCCATTGCTGATGGAAGAATAAACTTCTATAGCTAATGTGGAAATCAGTGTGGTGGTTACTCAAAGAGATAGGAATTGATCTATATCAAGATATAGCTATGCTACTCTTGGAAATATACTCAAAAGATTTTTCCCCTACCAAAAGGAAATTTGTTCACCCATGTTCATTGCTGCTTTATTCACAATAGACAGAAAATGTACATTTAAACAATTGTTTATTACTCAGCTGTTTAAAAAAATGCCATCATAGTAGGCAAATGGAAGGAACCACAAAGAAAAAGATAGGAATAAGTAAATAAATCATGTATATGGAAACACAGACCGAGAATTATAATTATGGTATGCAGTTGCTTGTATGTGGGTTTTAGCCATTAAGAAAATGGTAACCAAACTCCAATATATAGACCCATAAAGATTAAACATAGAGGAAGTTTAATTATCCTGAAATGAGTAAATAGAATAGATTTTATGAGTGGACTTGGGGCAAGAAAAACTAGATCCAGAGGACGGTATAGGGGGAAGGAGAAAATAAGTAGAAAGATGAGTAGGTAGAATTGGGGGCATTTGGAGGGTTGTAGGGAAATGACGTGAAATATATGAAGACAACCCTAATAAATTCTCCAAATAATTGGGGAAATAGTTTCCACTGGCCATCTCTTGTTACCAAAGGACATTTCCAGTACTGGATCTGAATAACATCCAATTAAATTGTTGTCTCAAAGAGTCCCACGGAAATCCCATAACAAATAAGGCTGTTGCCAACAAAATAGGTTGCTCTGTACAAACTGACAAGGTCCTATTGCTGATGATAACACCCTCACAATGCCCTGAACATAGATATATCAAGGGATATCTTCCTCAAATTCTTCCCCCTCAGAGCTCAGGGAACCCTTCAGAAGAGAAAGTAGAAAGAGCTTAAAGCCAAGTGGATGAAGAACACCAGGATAACAAGAACCTCCATGCCAACTGAGCAAAGCTCATGTAAATTCAGAGACAGAAACACAGCATATAGAAGGCTGCACCAGGTCCTCTGAATATATAACTGTCAATTCAGTATTTTTATAGCACTCTGGAGTGTGTGAACAAGTTGGTCTCTTATTCTTTTGCCTTCTCTTGGGCCCTTTTTTCCCCACTGGTTTGCCTCATCCAACTTCAATGTCATAGTTTTTGTTTTACGTTATATTTTATTTTATTATGTTGTGTTGCTGTCTCTTGAAGTTTTGCTCTTTTCAAAGAGACATAAATGTGGTGGATCTAGATGGGAGGGGAAGGGAAGAATAACTGGAAGGAGTACAGGAAACAGAAACTGTAATCAGGATATATTGTATATAATCTATTTTCCCTAAATTGGGGGAAAATATATTATCTTTTCCTAAATGTCATATATGCACATTTGTTGTATGAATTACTTTTTTGGAGGCAGGTTCCCACTATGTAAATCTGCTGGCCTGGAACTTATTTTGTCCACTAGATTGGTTTCAACCTCACAGAGATCTTCTTGCTTCTGCTTTCTGAATACCAAGGATAAAGGCATGAACAATCAAATCAGGGAGAAATTTTAAAATAGCAGATAAACTTGCAGCGAGTTTCTATTGCAACATAACAGGATACATTCTCAATATATCACTTAAATTACTTCCTGACAAGTTTGCTTATCAGAAACTCTAGAGGACAAATTTAGCAATTTGTCACTCTAGATAATTCTGATGTGTAGCATATCATCTTTGTGAATGACATAGTGTGCTTTAAATAAAAAAACATTTTTAGTGCTCTTTTGTATCTTTGGACTACAGGTAGCTTCACCTAGTTTTTCTATTTCCCTCTCCCTTCTTTTCACCCCTCTCTACATGTCAGGGTCATGACTACTCTAGACTCTTCCACATGTGTCTGCCTCTTGCTATTTCCTCTTACATATCTATAATAAACTTTGTCCACCACATAGAGGATAAGTCATCTCCTTTCCATTTAATTTTCTGTTTTTCAATTATACTGGTGCTGAATTTGTGGGAGTCGTGTAAATGAGTTGTTTACCTAAGGAATTTGACAGATCTGAACTAAGCCACTGATCTGACTCTCCTAAAGTATGCATGAATATTTGTTTCTGCTGGATTTTCTGACCCAGCAAATTTGGTTCTAGAATCTACCTCTTCATTCACTTCTCTCCACTTTTTCTAACCATCCATCTCTCCTCACCTATTCAAGAAGTTTTCTATCTTCCTGCTACAACATTTTGGGGCACTTACCATGTAGACACCTCCCTCCCCAGTACAACCTTCAGGCCACACAATATGGGAAATTCTACATACTAAGATACTTGTTCCTTTCCCTGTATTGGAGCAGCCCCTTTTCTAAAAGCCTCTCCCAGTGCACCACTTCAGCTGTTTTCTTTTCTACCTGCTTTATCCACTTGTCTCTACACTTCTCCTAGGTAAGTGTTACTATGGAGTTCCTGACTTAACACTCTATTAATATACAAGACACACAGCAGTGCAAAGAAGCATTATCTAACACTACTGAGTCTTCTGTGATGTGGGAAATTTCTCTTCAACAAGTCTTTCAATCTGCTTGGGGATGCTCCAGACTTAAATTCTTGTTACCAAAACACTAACTTCCTCTGTTTCCTCATGGTTCCTCTCAGCTCCTTCATGAAAGTTTTTCACCCCTCCTTAGAAACTTCCAATTAAATTCTATGGCTTCTCTACATGCTCCTGGGTCTGCAATTCTTTACCAATTCCCTTACCCTCAGGGATACCTGCTCTTTCTCTCCTTCTTCCCTCCTGGGCCAGTACATTATCTTTCCCTAAAAACTGCCTGATGAATCCCACAGCTTACGTGATGTTGGAACACTCCCTCAAGTGAGTTTAAGTTTTTTCATCCTTGTCTCTCTTTTGTTTTTAATTTTTTATTTAATAGTTTTTCTTATTTTACATATTGATCCCAGTTCCTTCTCCCTCACATCATCCTATGGTTCCCACAATCCCCCATCATCCCATTTTCCATAAACACACCAAGGGTGTTGAAGCCTTTAATGAGGGATGATGAAAATATGCCAATTTATTTGAGGTAGGGTCTAGGCCCACCCTCCTGTCTCTAGGCTAAGGGAGTATCCCTCATGGTGAATGGAACTCAAAGTCTGTTTGTGCACTAAGTGTACATCCTGTTTCTATTGTCAGAGGAACCATAGACTGCCCTGGCCTCCTAACTAACCCCCATATTCAGGGGGTCTGGGTTAGTCTGATGGTGGTTTCTGAGCTGTCAGTATGGGGTCCATGAGCTCTCCCTTGTTCAAGTTAGCTGGTTCTGTGGGTTTCTCCAGTCTGGTCTTGACCACATTGCACATCACTCCTTCCTCTCTGCAACTGGATTCCAGGAGTTTGGCTCAGCACTTTGCTGTGGTTGTCTGCTTCTGCTTCTATCAGCTAATGGATGAAGGTTCTAGGGTGATGTATAGAGTAGTCATCAATCTCATTATCAGGGAAAGGCATTTAAGTTAGCATCTCCACTATTGTTTAGCTTCTTATGTTAGTTGGGGTCATTCCTGTAGGTCTCTAAAGACTTGTTCACAAAACAGTGTCCTGTACCAATTCTTTAAAGGGTGTCTCCCACTTTCTCTTCTAAGATTTTCAGTGTGGCTGAATTTATGTTGACATCTTTGGTCTATTTGAACTTAAGTTTTGCGCACAGTGATATATATAGATCTATCTGTAGTCTTCTAAGGCTTAGCATCCAATTATGCCAGCACTATTTAGTGAAGAAGCTTTTTTTTCATTTTATAATTTTAGATACCTTGTCAAATATTAGGTGTTCATAGGTGTGTGGTTTAATATCAGGGTTTTGACTTTGATTCCATTGGTATGCCTATCTATTTTTGTGTCAATAACAAGCTGTTTTCAGGACTGTAGCTATATAGTAGAGCTTGAAGTCAAGGATGGTGATGTCTCCAGAAGTTCCTTTACTGTACAGTGTTATTTTTGCTCTCCTGGATCTTTTGTTTTTTTTTATAAAGTTGAGTATTATTCTTTCAAGTTCTGTGAAGAATTGTCCTAGGGTATTTCATTGAATTTCTTCATCACTTTTGGCAAGAATGCCAGTTTTTACTATGTTGATCCTACCTATCCAAGGGCATTGGAGACCTTTACACTTTCTGGTATCATCTTTATTTTCTTCCTTTGAAGACTCAAAGTTTTTGCTATATATGTCTTTCACTTGTTTGGTAAGCATTACTCCAAGATACTTTATGTTGTTTGTGGCTATTGTAAAGAATGATGTTTGTCTTTCTCAGCCCCTTTGTCGTCTCTACATAGTAGGGCTACTGATTTTTTGAATTTATCTTGTATCCTGCTAGTTTGCTGGAGGTGTTTATCAATGTAGAAGTTCCCTGGTAGAGTTTATTGGGTTGCTTATGTAAACTATCATATCATCTTCAAATAGAAACAGTTTGATGTCTTTCTTTCCCATTTGGATCCCCTTGATCTCCTTTTGTTGTCTTACAGCTTTAGCTAAAACTTCAAGTACTATATTTAAGTGATATGGAAAGAGAGGGCAGTATTGTCTTGTTCCTGTTTTTAGAGGAATTGCCTTAAGCTTCTCTCAATTCATTTTGATGTTGGGTGTTGGTTTACTGTATATTGCTTTTATTATGTTTATGTATGTTCCTGTTATCCCTAATCTCTCCAAGGCATTTATTATGAAAGGGTGTTGAATTTTGTCAAAGGCTTTTTCAGAATCTAGAGATAAGTTCATGTGGTTTTTATTTTTCAGATTGTTTATATGGTGGATCACATTTGTAGATTTTCATGTTGAACCATCCCTGCAACACAGGGATTAAGCCAACTTGGTCATGGTGGATGATTTCTCTGATGTCTTGGATTCGGTTTGCCAGTATTTTATTGAGTATTTTTGCATCAATGTTCATGAGAGATTTTAGTCTGTAGTTCTCTTTCTTAGTTGTGTCTGTGTGGCTTGGGTACTAAGGTAATTGTGGCCTTGTAAAAAGAGTTTGGTAATGTACCTTCTGCTTCTAGTGTGTGAAAAAATTTGAGAAGTATTGGTATTAGCACTTTTTTGAATTTATGTTAGAATTCTGCACTGAAGACATCTGGCACTGGGCTTTTTTTTGAAGGCTTTTGATGACAGCTTCTATTTCATTAGGGGTATAGGTCTATTTAAATTGTTTTTCTGCTCCTGATTTAATTTTGGTAAGTGATAGTTATCTAGTTATCCAGAAATTTGTCCATTTCCTTTGAATTTTCAAAGTATGACCAGAAAATTGTCTGAATTCCCTCAGTGTTTGTAGTTATGTTCCCCTTTTCATTTATAATTTTGTTAATTTGTATGTTCTCTTTCTGCTTTTTGGTTATTTTGGGAAAAGGTTTGTCTGTCTTGTTGATTTTTTCAAAAAACCAAATCTTTATTACATTTATTTTCTGTATTGTTTTCATGATTTCCACTTTATTGATTTCAGCCCTCAAATTGTTTATTTCCTGGCATCTACTCCTCCAGGGTGAGTCTGCTTCTTTTTGTTCTAAAGCTTTCAGTTGTGCTGTTAATTCTCTAATGTGACTATCTTCTGTTTTCTTCATATGGGCACTTGGTTCAATAAACTTTTCTCATAGCCTTGAGCAAATTGGTACAGGAGAACACTTCCTGAACATAACTCCAGTAGCACAGATACTGAGGTTGACAATAAATGAGACTTCCTCAAACTGAGATGCTTATGCAAAGCACAGGACACAGGTTGACAAAACCAAATGGCAGCCCACAGACTGGGAAGAGATCTTCACCAACCCTACATGTGACAGAGGGCTGATCTCCAAAATATACAGGGAACTCAAGAAACTAGTCACCAAAACACCAAATAACCCTATTATAAAATGGGGTACAAAATTGAAGAGAGAATTCTCAATAGATGAAATCAAAAAGGCTGAAAGACACTTAAGAAGGTGCTCAACATCCTTAGCTATCAGGGAAATACAAATCAAAACAACTGTGAGATACCATATGCCTCTCAGAATGGCCAAAGTTAGAAACACCAATGACAACTCATACTGGAGAGGATGTGGAGAAAGGGGAACACTCCTCCACTGCTGGTGGGAGAGCAAACTTGTGCAGCCATTTTGGAGTTCAGTGTGGCAGTTCCTCAGGGAAATGGGAATCAGTCTACCACAGGATCTGGCAATCCTACTCTTAGGTATATACCCAAAGGATCCACATCCATGCAACAAAGACATGAGTTCAACTATGTTCTTAGCAGCATTATTTGTAATAGCAAGAACCTGGAGTATTAGTGCTTTCACCAAAATCATTTTGGATTCCAAAGTTTTACTATAACTAAAAGATGTGAGGCTATTCTTCTTTCTACAATGTTGACTTCTGTAAAATTTACAAACAGTGGTAGTGATAACACATCTAAAACTTAACTCATTCTGAAAACTTAAAAATGTCTTGCAAGCTTCAGTTCATTAACTTCAATCCATCACTCACAGGTTAAATGTACCCCAAATGAGTACTATAAATCAATTGCTTCTTTTCCCACTTACCCTTTATTGTGGGATTTCTTCCCCCTTCCCTAGTTTTGGAACTCCTCTCCTACAACTATCAGTACCATGGGCCTAAATGTTTGAAATGTACACCCTGAATAATAAATTTTCCTCTACACTCCTAATTTTACCTACTCTCCCTAGTCTATCTGTCCGAAGAGATGTCAAATCAACTGTAGACTGCTCTAACAACTGTCCAACTCTAGGTATTTCCTTGGAATCTCCACTCTCGATGGTAACAAAGCAGCTAGCCACAGGTAGTCCAGCTGAACAGCCTGGGATATATCATTCTATAAATATGTTTCTTTTACTGGGTAATGAATAAAGCATTGTTGGCAAATAGGAAAGCAAGATAGGAGGGACTAGAAGACTAGGAGGAGAGAGGCAGAATTAGGGAGGAGTTTCAAGATGTAGTACCAACAGGGTAGAATGCCAGCCATGTGGAAATATTTAATTAAGAGAAATGGGTTAATATTTAAGACAGGTCTAGCCAATAAGAAACATTAAAAACTGGCATTATAAACAGGCCAACAGCTTTATTTATAATACAGCATCTCTGTGTGTTATTTGGGCATGGCACAGCATTGGGACCAGGCTAGTGGAAAAACATACTAATAACAAAATGGCACAGCAATGTGGCTAATAAGAACTTCCACTTAAAACTTAACAAGAGCTTAAAAAAGGTTTTAGAAACAAAAGAACAGAGGCAAGCAAATCTTCTTGGTAGCAGCATTTTTTTTTTGGCTGGACTCTTGCTAGATACAAACAGAGATTTGCAAGACTCTTTTAAGGGAGGTTTCCTGACTCAGCATAAGTGTCAAAAAACAAAAAACAAAACAAAAAACAAACAACAAAACAAAACAAACAAAAACCACAAGGCTTTTAAAGATCTCTGCTTACAACTGAATGGTGTGTACGAGAACTGGCAATGGCAATAACCACATCTCCCACCTGGCAGCATGCTGCTGGATGGCAGTGTAGACCAAGGCAGTGAGCACAGCTCTCAGTTCTGGTAGTAAAATACCTGCTGCCATCTTGGATAGACCATGGCTAATACAGCTGTGGCTATCTTTTGACTAATCTTGATTACCAGATAAATAGTCATGGCCAGAAAAAGATAAAAGTTACAGTAAAGAGAGATTCAGGTTAAAAAAAACCTCTAAAGGTTTACAGTACGTTTTAAAATATACATAGCCTTGAAAGAGAAAAAAACAGGTTAAAATGGTTTAAAAAAGAATAATAAAAATACAGAGAGTATCTGGATGTGGTGCCACATGCCATTAATTCCAGATCTTGGGAGACAGAGTCAAGCAGATCTCTGTGATTTCAAAGTAAACCTGGTATACAGAGTAAATTCCAGGACAGATAAAAGTTACACAGAGAAACCCCATCTCAAAAAATGAAAAAAAAATAGAAGTAGAAGAAATAGAGTAATAAAAAGCCATGTAAAGGTTAAAAGAACAAAGAGAGTCTGAATACTGTATGCTATTGTATTGTCCTTAAATTGTTAGACTGCTGAGGAAATAACAACTGTTAAAAGAAATACTGCTGGATTAATTCAATGTTAATATTTTAAAAATGCTTTGACTTCAAAATTTAAGTCCAAGGACAGGTTACTGGGGAAAGGGATTTCTATTTTTGTTTCCAAAGAAAAAGAAAACCTGTGGATTCCTTTCAGACTAACATGGTTTGATCAAGTCAGACCCCCTGAAACAGTGGCACAGGTGATCCAACATTCACAACAGCTGGGACATGGCAGCATTGCAGACCATTAGAACCAGGATTTCTATGTCTTCTTAGGATCCCCATGACAGTGCCCCCTACCAGCAGGAAGCAGTTTGGAAATATTATTGTTTATAAATGTTTGTTTTCATTTATGTGGGCTTGGTTAAAAATGGTTAATGACCACAGCCAATCTCCTTAAAGGTAAAAAAGGGATTATGGTATAGAAATAATGGATTTTCATTTATTGATATAATTTAAGGTCAATTTTATGATCTGTATATTTCTCCTCTTGTTTAGGTATTATGTTTGCATAGATCCTTTAGAAATATAATATATAATTTAGTACAGTTTATAGATAGTTACCTATGATAGTAAAAATTTATACTTAGGTGAATTACGTTTTCTAGATATACAGAGATATATTTGAGGTAAATAGGCATCCTTCAAACTTTTTAAATACCTACAGAATATGGCATTTAAAATGGTTTATAGTTTTTCTTAACAGTGAAATATAACTGCTCCTGGCAACACCACCTGTGTCAAAAAGGAAGATGAACATCAAAGAAACACGTTATGGAATTTGCCTCCAATATGAAAAGACTAGCCATTTGGACAAGATACTGCTCTTGTCTGCACTGTTTGACTTTATGCTGTATAAACTGGACATGCAAGACCCACAAAAATGACTGATGCTACAAGATGAACATTGCTACAGGATTTCTGCTTCATGGAAGAGTCTGCCAGACAGTCTGCAGGACACAGAGAAAAATAAGTGACACACTCCAATACAGATAGGCAGTTTAAAGTTTCCTGCTTTTCTGAAGAGTCTGTCAGACGCACTATGGTAGGCTAAAGATGGAACATTACAGAAGAACTTCAGTTGACTGACCAGGCAGTGAGTTGACTGTGTCATTTTTAGAGTTTATGTTTTATCCTTCTGTAGTCTTTGATGGAGTTGAAGATAGATAGTAATGGTTATAGTTTTCCTTAGTTAGAATTAAAGATAAGTTACATAGAGAATTTTAGACTCACAAAGATATGATAGATGATAAAATATTTTCTTTAAATCTTACTATATGTTAATGGACTGAACATTGTTTACTGTGGTTCTTAATTGATAACTGCTTTGTTATATATTGTACTATGCTAAAATTAAAACCCTTTCTTTTATTTTAGACAGAAAAGAGGAGATGATGGGATATGCCAGTTTGTAAATATGTTTCTGTTATTTCTTAATGAATAAAGCACTGTTGGCCAATAGGCAAGCAAGATAGGCGGGGTAGGAGACTAAGAGGAGAGAGGAAGAAGTAGGGAGGAGATTCAATACGGAATCTGGTAAGATAAGACCTCGTAGAAATACTTAGATTGATAGAAATGTGTTAATAATTAAGACAGAGCAAGTTGATAAGAAACTAGTAACTGGCCAATCACAGTATATCTAATACAATATCTCTCTGTGTTATTTGGGACTGGTGCAGGTGTGATACCAGGACTGCAAGGAAAACATGTTCTTAACACTGGTCCAACTAGGCCTGTACTTCCCTAATCCCAGAAGGTGGACAAGTGAGTGAAGAAGCTTGCTCTTCAGAGACTTGACCAAAATTTTACAATCCACATCAATGATGCCACAATGTCAGTAGAAATTAGTTATACAAGATTACTTCACCCATTATCATTTATTATCAACAAAAGGATGAGATGTTAAGTTTCAAACCCAGGACAAATGACTGAGGTGCTTACTTAACATATCAAAATGCAAGGTTCTTCCAGCATCTCCCAGTTCCTACCTGCTACAAGGCATAGATGGGATACGCCACCCTCTACCTTAAACCCTCCAACCCATGGGGCTAATTTTCCCTCCCCCATTGGGTCTTCTCTATATAATCCTGACATTTTGATTACCCACCCTTTTTGTATCTTATACCTATTGACTGTTGTAACTGGTTCCCCTCTCTATTTTTCACTTGCCCCTCTCCTCACATGGCTCAGGGTCATGACCACTTTGGGTTCTCCCAGATGTGTCTGCCTCTGGATGTGATCTCCTACTTATCAATAATAAACTTTCACCTCCACCATAAAAATATTGCCTTAGCATCAAGCAAATGTGTACAGTATAGAGACTGCTTTTCTTTCTCATGTATTCCTGTTATTCATCCTTAAGAAGTTTTTTTATGAAAAAATGTCACATGATATCCCATCATCATTAACCAGTTTTCACCTAAAAGAAGTTTCTCAGGAAGACATACACAGAGGAATTAGCATATTATCTAGAAATTCCTCAGTGGTTTATATGCACAAAAGACTTGAAAGTAAGGACTCAAAAATATATTTGCATACTCGTATTCATGCTAACATTATTCATAACAGCGAAAAGTTGGAAGTTTAATAATTTTTCATCACTATTTTGATTCACCATTGAAAAATAGAAGAATCTTCAATCATTTACAATATGAACAAACATTCAGGGTAATATACTGAGTAAAATAAGCCTGCCACACAAAGACATTTAAATAATATAAGGTCCCATCTATATAAGGAATCTAGAGTGGTTAATATATAGAAGCAGAAAGATAATTGGTACCAGGTATTGGAAGAAGTATAAATGAATGTAATGTAATTATTAAGCAAGAAGTCCAAATTGGAGTTGGAGAGATAGTAAAGCATTAATCTTATTAATTTTTATCAATAAAAAAACATGAGTCAGATATCATAATAAGAACCTGAAAGATCAGAGAAGCAGGAAGCAACCACCTGTCACCTCCTACCTTTTCTGTTCCTCCATCCAAAAAGAGGTGATATCTTCTCTCATCAATGCCTTACTACTTCTTGTCTCTTCTCTTTCTATAGTTCTCTAAACTTCTGGGGCTAATTTTGGTCAACTAGTGGCTAGCACAACCCTCTGACTCCAAGAAAGCTTTATTTGTCAGAACACAATCAAAATATCACGCAGAATTTCCCCCTTTTGTCTAAATAAATAGCAAAAATTTTAATTAACATAGTAAAACTGTATAAATAAATAGAGTAACTATATACAAATATATGCATGCAAGAACTGCATTAACAATGTCCAGTCCATTTTCATTTTTAAAATTCTGAGAAAATATTTTATTATCTATTCTATCTTGGTAAGTCCAAAGAGTTGTACCTAATTCATTACCAAAACAAAACTATCATTTTATATCTTGATGGGGTTCTCTGGTAAGATAAGACTATGTGGAAATACATAGGTTAATTGAAATGGGTTAATACTTAAGACTGGGCTAGCCAATAAGAAGCCCTAACCACTGGATAACAGTTTAATAATTAATATATGTTTTTGTTTGTTTATTTTGAGGCTCAGATGGGTGACTGGACCAGGCCAGATAAGTACCTCCACCAAGTCTCTCAAACTTATTAACTTTATAGCTCTTTTGTGAATTTGTTTTCTGACATTTGTAACAAGGAAACATACATCTATCATTATCTTGTCTTCAACTGGATCAGAGAACTAAGAAGGATACAATATTACCTGAGGAATCAGGAAGTGCAGAGAAAACAACTTCCAAAACTAAGAAATGACAGAAACAGGATCATGATGAAAGTTCTAGGAAATCTAATGTCTTCTAGAGTCATAACAATGACTCTCTCTCTCTCTCTCTCTCTCTCTATATATATATATATATATATATATATATATATATATATGTGTGTGTGTGTGTGTGTGTGTGTGTGTGTGTGTGTGTATGTGTGTGTGTGTTTATTGTTTTTATATCCTCCAAACACAATCTCCTTAAAGTTCTTATCATCTATTCCCACACGATAATTTTTTTAACTGTTTTCATTTTACTTCAAAATTTAGTCTGATACTTTACTTAAGTTTGAGCTTACTTCATGTGGATAACAACTTATTACTTCCTAGGGTTTCTGAATATTCAGCTACAGTTTGCAGTTATTCTATGTTGTTATAACCTGATTGAATATCAGGAAAATTGAAGAAATAGATTGAGCATGAAAGTTATTTTCTTCTTAATGTTATAATAATCTAGCTCCAGTACCCTTTGGATTAGATATTTAATTAAATCTGACTTATCCCCAATGGAAACTGTGATAAACTAATAGCGAAAAGAGAATTTCCCTAATTCTCCATGCCTTCCTTGCCTATCCTCTAACTATGGGGTGGGCTATATAATTTGTTCAGGTGAATGAAACAAGCACAGTTATTAAAGAAATAGTATGCCTAAAAGATGCATGATTGAAGAGCTTTCTTCATGTTTACATCTGTCATTGAAGTATTCTAAATTTGCTAGTAGACAACAGACATGTCACTTTGCCAGTTTCAGCCATAAGCAGCTGAGAGTCACCTGCTCCTTAAAAATGGATTAGAGCTAAACCATGATGATCAGAGTCACCTTACTGACAACCATAAATACACAAGCCATAACTTTACTGCTTTTGAATGAATTGTTGCTAGTTGTTATGGGTGTAATTACAAAAGATAACACACAGGGATTGTCTCAACTTCCTTTGTGGTTCCTGTTATGATAGGAAATTTTATCACATTTTTATCATCAATGAAGAAGATCGTGTGTTTTTATTCTTAAAAAAAAGCCTTTCCTTTAATTTTCTAGATGATACACACCTTGATATTTTTTCTAAGTCATGTAATTCTATAATGCAAATATTTTCAGGAGCTTGACTGTCTATGTAGGTGGTATATTCTTTCTTTATGTTATCACTCACATCTGTGGCACAGGATTCATGAAAGTTTTGCAAAATGTACATGAAATTCAATCTAACTTCTCCACATAAATGTCTCTGTTGCTATTACTTTGAGTGAAATACCAGTTCCATGTGTGTATGAAATCACTATGAATATATTATAATTTCTTTTGAAGTGGGATTTAGAATAAATATATTTTTCATCTTTTGAGCAAGGGAGCTCATGTCACTATTCTTTCCAAATAAATCTAAAACTATTTAAGTAAAAGATGTGAAGCTTCTGTGGTTCTAATGAGATTAGCAGGTGTTATTTTTATACCTCTCTCATTTGAGGCATAAGTTAGGAAGACTAAATCTTTTTTATTTGTTACATTAAAACGCTTTCACATCTTTGTCTAATAAATTACACTGCAATGTGTTTCAACCTACACTTTCATTTTGAGACATCCTTTTATTAAGATATATTTTATGTGCACATATTTATTCTAGAAAATGTGTATGAACACTGCTATTTATCCTGCAAAACTTATTTTCTCAGAAAAATAGCATTTATCTTGAACCTTGAATCACTTAAGCACTTGTCATTAACTGTACTTCATTAAGAAGGAATTAAAAAGATACTAGATTTCTGTGCATTTCATTTCATCATTGTTGTGCACATGTTGCATAGTTTTATTTAAGCACCTTAATTATGTACTGAACAATGGCTAGTTCTTAATGATTCATGTACAGCAACATTTCTCATTAAGGCCGAAAATTAATCCCACAATCTCTGGGCATAATATATAATATGATTTGAACAACACATTTTTGATAGCTAGTATGATGACAATAATGGTGTCAGTGACAACAAGGATTCTATGATTTTATTAAAATGCATTTTTCATTTATTCAGATTTAATAAATATGAAAATTAGACATGGGGTATATCAACACTTTTGTGATAGAAGTAGAAAAAAAACCTTTAAGCTAAAAACTATTTGTGTTCTTTCCTTTGACATCATGACAAAAAAAAAAACAATAAAAGTAAACTTCCCTGCTTACTAACCTATGATACATTAAAATTTTACAGATGAAACTCTGAGGGAAATTTGGAGCTTCATTTATGAATATTATACTTTAATATTTAAATAATTATGTGCCTACTGGCTACTATACTGGACAAAGAATTTCTAAATTTGTAATTACTATTGTAATAAAGGAACTAACTTTGTATGAGTAGATATGTATGTGCATATTTGTGTTGAAGCCAGAGGACAAGTTTGGCAGTTTCTCATAAAATATAACATAAAGCTGTCACTTGACCAGTACCTATCTATACAAGAAAAATGAGCACTTGTATTCAAAGACCTACACAGGAAAACTCATAGTCTCATAGCAGAATAACTTGTAATGGTGCATACTGAAATAAATATTAATTAATTTTCCAAAATATGGATAGAATAGGGTGCATGGATACAGTGAAATGCTCTACAAAAATACAAATGAACAAACTACTTACAGATGAAATTTCAGGAGTAGCACACAAAAATATTTTGCAGGTAGCAAAGGAACAAATAAAAGGGACAACATACATGAATATTTTGCAAACTTTTCCCCATTCAGAGTATATTATACTAAATACCAATTCACAAGGAATTTCATTAATGATGTAGCATAAAATAGAAAGACTAACAGGGAGCAAAAAGATGGCTCATCACAAAAGTGTATTTGCTGCCAAGTCTGAAGACCTGGAATTGATCCTATGGCCCCTCAAGTTCTCTCACTCACAAAAGTTTTATTCTGACCTCCACCTGCAAAATATGTTGTATACATTCTCACACACAATAGTTTTGAACCTGGAATAAAGAGATGGAATGAATGATGAAAATATTCTAAACTTGACATACAATGGTTTCATGTTGCATAAATACTTTTTAAGTCATTAAAATGCACAATTATGATTTCATAAATTATATACTGTATAAAATCCACTGCAGTAAAGGTTCTTAAATATAGAAACCAGTAAACTAACCAGAAGGAAATAATTTTTGTTAAAAGAAGAAATGATATTGATTTTTTGCAGTTAAAAGGATGTGTTTAACATTATCCATACTGCAAAGTTAATGTCAATAGGATTTACTCGTGGATTCAAAATGAAATGTGAGAAAGGAATAAAGAATTATTTCAGGTCTTTCCCCTCTAAAACAATCAACAGAATAGAGGTTTCATATACTCAGATGGCAAATACTGTGAATTACATAGGCCAGTGATAAATCAATTTTTTCATTCAAACATATCAAGATTGAAATACCTATTAAATTATCAAATGTCTCTAGAAATAATACTACAGTTTATGGAGGAACTGAGTCTGAAAGAACAAAGTGGTCATTGGCACAAATAAAATTATTTGAAGCTAGATGAGCTCACATGAAGAGTGGATGCACACAGATAAGGCAAGAAGTCAGCAGACTAAATTTTAAAACACTCCAAAGTTTAAAGAGAAAGTTATCAGAAAGTTTCAAAGTGACTGCAATGGAACAATGAATTGGACTGAAAATGATTCTCAGTTGCTAAGATGAATTTAAGAATGTTTTAAGAGGCAAGAGTAACATATGCATTGGAGAAGATGAAAACTAAGAATAACTTGGTTGCCAAGATGATGGAAAGAAACAGTTTTTAAGAAGTCATTTTGGTATAGTGTTTGGGATTAAAATCTGATTGAGTGGAGCGGCAATTATTTCATGTGTTATTTTGACTAAGCAAAGAATGTCAGGGTATTTGATTTAGTGTTGTTTTTGATTACATTTGTGTAGACATTTTTAGTAGGTTTGTCTATGTAGATTCTTCTCCCTCTGTCTTTCACTTTCACAGTTTCTCTGATATCAAGTTAAAATATGATGGTTCATTTACCTTTGAACTAGGACTCAGACTTTATCTGTCTCTCCTGATTATCAAGCTGTCAGTCTTACACTCAGTTTATATCACTGACTCTCTTGATCTTGGGACTTCTCAGGCTCCATAGTCCACAAATAGAAAGGAATTTATATATTTAAAATGCTTTAAAGAATCATGAAAATATATTTTAGAAGTATGTCAATATTATTTGTGTAAGTAAAAAATTGTACTGAAAATGATATATATTTTAGATATGCATGTATATATGATATATAATATGTACTTATATATGACATATGTATCATATAACCATATACATTTTTTCCAGGTAATATCAAAATTTTAAGTATATATAAAAAATAGAATTTCACAGGAAAAATTAAAATGTTTTGAAGAATCACAGAGAGAAAGAGAGGAGCAAGGATCAAGTAAAATGTGAGGATGAAGAAGCAATCTAGACTAGAAGGAATTTACATAACTCACCTCTCCTGACTGAGCAAACACGAGGTTGCTTGTAACTATTCTGAAACAGTTTATGCCTTTGCAAGTGTTTGAGATAATAAGGAGAGGAAAGTACAAGATGAGGGACTTTTTGCCAATAATATGTTAATTCCTGATTTAGACTTCATTTTTTTCTTTTTCTTTCTTTTTTTTTCTTATTTTACATATGGATCCCAGTTCTCTCTCTCCCTCCCTCCCATGACTCCCTACCACAGTCACATCCCATCTCTCCCACACTCCACAGGGAGGGTGGTGCCTTCCAGGAGGGGTCATCTAAATCTCTCAAGTCATTTGCAGAGGGACTAGGACCTCACTCCTGCCTCTAAGTTAAGGGAGTATTCCTCCATGGAAACTGTGCTCCCAAAGTCTTTTTGTACACCAGGGATACATCCTGGTTCCATTGTCAAAGGAACCTTGGACTTCCCAGGCCTTCTAACTGAGACCCATGTTCAGGGGATCTGAGTCAGTCTAATGCTCATTTCCCAGCTATCAGTCTGTGGGCCCATTAGCTCCTCCTTGTTCAAATCAGCTGTCTCTGTATGTTTCTGCAGCCTGGTCTTGTCCTCCCTCTCTGCATCTAGATTCCATTTAGGCTCAGTGTTTAGCTCTGGGAGTTTGCTTCTGTTTCCATCAGCTACTAGATGAGGGCTCTATGATGGTGGATAAGGTAGTCATCAATCTCATTATCAGGGAAGAGCATTTATGTTAGCCTTTCCATTGTTGCTCAAATTGTTACATGGGGTTAGTCTTGTAGGTCTCTGGACATTAGTTCTCTAGAGTCAGTTTTCTCTTCAAACCTAAAATGGCTCCTCTTTCTCTCTCTCTCTCTCTCTCTCTCTCTCTCTCTCTCTCTCTCTCTCTCTCTCTCTCTCTCCCTCCCTCCCTCCCTCCCTCTCTCTCTCTCTCTCTCTCTCTCTCTCTCTCTCTCTCTTGTCTATTCGTCCCCTAACTCAATCTTCCTAGTCCCACATGCTTTCCTCTCCTCTCCTTTTCTTTCTCCTAGGTCCCACTCCACTCACTGCCACCCTACTCCCAATATGTTCAGGTGACCTTGTTTCTTTCCCCTTCTGTTAGGGACCTTGAATGAATCTCTTAGATTCCTCCTTGTATTCTAGTTTCTCTGTGGAATGAATTATAGGCTGGTGATCCTTTGCTCTATGTCTGAAATCCATATATGAGTGAGTACATACCATGTTCCTCTTTTTGTTATGGAGTTACTTCATTCAGGATGGTTTCTTCAAATTTCATCCATTTGCCTGTGAACTTCAAGATTCCATTATTTTTGTTTGTTTGTTTGTTTGGTTGGTTGGTTGGTTATTGTTTTTTTCTGTGGAATAGTAAGTATCCCATTGTGTAAATTTGCCAAATCTTCTTTATCCAATCTTCAGTTGAGGGGCATCTAGGTTGCTTCCAGGTTCTTGCAATTACAAATAATGCTGCTATGAGCATAGTTAAACAGATGTCTTTGTTCCATGGATGGGGGTATTTTGAAGTTTCAGAATCAGAATGTAAAATGATAGTGGAAGAAATTGAAGTCTGTGGATGTGCCCTGTGTTCTTTTGATTATATTCAAGTAATTCCCCCATCATCTACTAATATGAGTCTAATTTCAAATTAATATAGAAAGAAATTCAGAAGAATTATATTGTTCCACATTTACTTTCTACCATATTATTTTTTTGTAGCAAGCCACCCCCTAAAATCTTTAAGGATAAACACCTCTTTTTAAATTCTATTCTGTGTATTAAATTCTTTTGATATAAAAATATTAATAGCTTCAAATTAATTCACATTGAACTTTCCTAGGATTGGACATTAGTAAAATGAACCTGAAAATAAGGAGTTTTAAATATTGTATCTATCCATAAAGACATATTGATTTTGAATTCTACATAGAGTTAGGATATAGAAAATGAAAATACAGTCATATATATTTGGAGATTATAAAATTTCCATTTCAGGCCAGGTGTGGTGGTGTGCACCTATAATCCATGTACTGGAAAGGCCAATATGGCCAGATCTCTATGAGTTTCAGGTCATTCTGATGAACATAAGGAGTTCCAGGCCAGCCAGAGATACATAGACCTTCTCTCAATAATAATAATTTTATTTCAAACAAAACAGCACCTTAAAAACAAACACATTCATAAAAGTGCTTTTTACATAATCAACACGAGAAATATGACAGTGTTTTGTAGTAGGCTAGATTTTTATATTTTAAAATGTATAGTACAACTCTAAAATATTGAAATTATCTCAAATTGCTATAATTCTAAAATAAGACATTCAAATCCAAATATAAATATAAGTATTTATTATCTATTCCTTATTAAATAGAATTCTAGGTTTATATTTAATAGTAATAAGACATTATAAAGTACATTTATTCATATACACATATAAACACACTTTTTAAGATAGAAATTGGCTGCCTTTGAATCTTTTAGCTTTGTCAATTGAACGACTACCAGGCATTTTAATTGATTCAGAAATTGAAAGAAAAATGTACTACTGGTATTATAGTATGTTTAGTACTTTTAATTTTACTGTAATCATTGCAAGAGTCAATACTAGTAGTATAAGGTTCTGAGAGTTCTGAGGAAATCTATGATGAAATAATTAAAATACTCCTAAAAATGAAAGATGTAATTATTTTTTAACCACTGAGTTGTACTCCATTGTGTAAATCTACCACATTTTCTTTATCCATTCTTCATTTGAGGCACATCTAGGTTGTTTCCAGGTTCTGGTTATTACAAATCACACTGCTATGAACATAACTAAACAGATGTCCTTTTGGTATACATGTGCATCCTTTGGGTATATGCCTAAGACTGGTATTGCTGGATCATGAGGTAACTGATTTCAATGTTCCCAAGAAAGTGCCATACTGATTTCTAAAGTGGCTGTGTAAGTTTGCAATTCCCACCAGCAATAGAGGTATGTTCCCTTTCTCCACATCATCTCCTGCATAAACTGTCATTGGTGATTTTGATTTTAGCCATTCTGACAGGTATAAGATGGTATCTCAGAGTTGTTTTGATTTGCATTTCCCTGGTGACAAAGGATGTTGAGCAATTCTTTACGTGCATTTTAGCCATTTGAGATTCCTCTATTGAGAATTCTCTTTATAGATCTGTACCCCATTTTAAAAATTGGATTATTTGGTGTTTTGTTTTCATGACTAGCATCTTGAGCTCTTTGTATATTTTGGAAATCACCCTCTGTTAGATGTATGGTTGATGAAGATCATTTCCCATTCAGTGGGCTGCCATTTTGTCTTGTTGACTGTGTCTTTTGTCTTACAGAAGCTTCCCCAGGAAAATGGATAAAACTAGAAGAAACCTTCCTGAGTGAGGTAATCCAGACACAGAAAGAAAAACATGATATATACTTACTCATAAGTGGATATTAGACATAGAGCAAAGGATAACAAGCCTACAATCCAAAATCCCAAAGAAGTTAGGAAACAAGGATGACCCAAAGAGAGACATACATTGATCTCCCCTCCCCAGAAGGAGAAATGGACATGATCTCCTGAGTAAATTGGGATCATGGGAGGAGGAAGGTAGGAGAAAGAAGAGGGTAAAGGGGGATGGGGAAGTAGAACATGAGGGATCAGGAAGGTTGAGTTGGTGGAAGAACAGAGGAGGAGAACAAGAGCAAGGAAAGAGACATTTTAATAAACTGAGCCTTTATAGGTTTAAGGAGAAACCTGGCATTTGGGAAATCTTCAGGAATCCACAAGGATGACCCCAAATAAGAGACTATGCAATAGTGGAGAGGCTATCTTAAATGCCCTTCACTTATAATGAGATCAAAGACTGACTTAAAAGCCATCATAGAGGTTTCACCCTGTAGCTGATAGAAGCAGAAGCAGAGATTCCCACTAAGCCAAATTCCTGGAATCCAGTTGTAGGTAGGGAGGAATGATTAGCAAAGGAGTCAAGACCATGTTGGGGAAACCCGTAGAAACAGCTGATCTGTGCAAATGTAAGTTCACAAACCTCAGACTGAAAGCTGAACCAGCATAAAACTGAATCAGGCACCCTGAACGTGTTGTCAGTTGGGACTCTTGGGCAGTCTTTGGGGCTTCTGACAGTGTACTTAGTATTTATTTCTATTGCATGAATGGAATTTAGGAGCTCATTCCCTATGGAAGGATACTCTCTTCAGCCTAGATACAACAGGGAACCAGGTAGGGCCTAGGTCCTGCCCCAAATGATGTAACAGAATTTGATGATCCCCATAAAAGGCCTCACCTTCCATGAGGATTGCATGGTGAGGCTGGAATGGGGTGATGGTGGGGGGAATAGGAGAATGGGAGGGAAAAGAAACTGGGATCTGTGTGTAAAATAAAATGCTATTTATTTATTTATTTTTTATTTATTTATTTATTTAGGTTTTTGAGACAGGGTTTCTCTGTATTGCTTTGGAACCTGTCCTGGAACTAGCTCTATAGACCTGGCAGGCCTAGAATTCACAGAGATCTGCCTGCCTCTGACTCTGACATGATAGGATTAAAGGCATGTGCCACCAAAGCCTGGCAATAAGATTGTTTTTAATTCAAATAAATATTAATTAAAAGAATACTCTTATAAACAAATATTTTAAGAGCCAGTGAAAGAGAAAATGACTTTCAAATGAATATTGAAACAAAGCTGTTGTAAACACAGTATTGCTTTCATTTTTCTAAAAGAATAAAAAGCCTGAATATTCTTATTTTTCAAACACTTCCCATTCTCATTCTATTGCAATGTTGTATGCTTATAGGAAAATCTCAGGGAGGTTAATATCACTCTAGATAATTTGTATGTGATTCAACAAGTGTTATCAGTGACTTTTTGTTCATGTTTATGGTTGTTTGATTGGTTTGTTTTTGGTTGGTTTTCAAGACAGAGTTTTTCTCAGTAGTAGTCCTTGGTGTCCAGGAAATACCTGTATAGACCAGGCTGGTCTCAAACTCACAGCGATCTGCCTGTGTCTGCCCCCTGAATGCTGGAATTAAAGCTTTACACTACCACCGCCCAGTATGAGGGAGTGCTCTTTTATCTTTAAATGATGTGGTGACCTGAGCATCAGTTAGGTAGGGATATGCTTTCACCACATCCATATTTACTGCAGACAACGCTTCAGAGAGCCTGTGTAGAGCATTAATATGAACTGACTTTTTGAGCATTTGTCATGTGGTTAGGGAACATAAGCTCTCTCAGCAATAAGAACCCTCTTAAGGAGTTACTGAAGCACAATATTAAGATTATGTGGCATAGCTATGGACTCCAGGGAGCAAAAGTGGAAAAACAGGTATTTCTTTTTCTATCCTAGCTGTAAGGCAGGCAAACAGGGAACAGAAGCATTAGGGAGACCAGCAGACATTTCAGTCACTAGCAGAATGTTACACACATATCATTAAACTTCAAAACATCAAAGTCACCACCCCGAAACACACAGTCAGGAGAGCTTTTCCCTAGAGACTTAAGACAAGTCATCTGACAAAATTTTATTTGTTATGATAATTTCTATTAGAAGATGTGATTTAGGAATTTAACAAAGAAAGATGATGTAGTCCACAATTACTAATTTTCCAGGACTGCATTATAACAATATCCTGTGGTGACCTTTCTCATCTGCAAAATATTCCCTATAATACAAGCACGTTTAACCAGAATAAAATGTAAAGTTTGCAGTCAGAACATACCAAAATCTGGTGAATTTGTAGCTGAAAAGATGTTCCAAGGGTTAAACATAGTGGCTGTTCTTTCAGATGGCCCAGGTTTAATTCCTAGCACCCAGACTGTGGCTCAAATATTTGTAGTTCTAGTCTTAGGTGATCTAATGTTATCTGATGTCTTCTGTAAGGACTATATACATATGTTGAGCAGATACAAATACATACATACATACATATAGAGATAGAGATAGAGATCTCAGAATCTAAACCACTTATTCTTTTGGTAAATTTAGATGAGTCTTTTTAATGATACATTTTAATTTTAATTAATGATACATTAAATTTAAGATAATTTAATCATCTTTAAATGTATCTAATAATTTGCATTTTATTGAATATTTTTTAAAAAGCAGCAATAAAAAGTATTAACTGGGTAACATCTTATTTTACTAAGTAAATTACTTTTATTCTTATTTTACAAACTAACAACCCAAGGATCAATAAAAAAATTAAAAAATGATTTGTAGAAGCTTATACATGGTAGACACTATGCTTAAAAATCTCTTTTCAGCCACTGTCATACTGCTCTGGTTGAGCACTAAGCCAGAGGGTGGAGCCAACAATCCAGCCAATTTCAGGGAAATTCCTGGAGCCTATCTGAGCCCAATAGACCAGCCTATCCACATGGGACCACCCGAAAGTTCCACCTGCCTAGTCTCTGACACCCACCACGGGTCTTCTACTGGAGTTCTGAGCACCTCCCAGAGATCCGCCTATATCTGTGTATCCACTCTGAGTTCCTGCAGGCTAGATCCATGACCCCATCACAGGACCTCTGCTAAAGAAGCACTACTCAGTTGGAGAGTGTTACGGTTGGGTTTTACTCTTTGTTCCTCCCCGCCAGCCTCCTGGTCCTGCCACCATGATCCCCCCGCCACGTGAGCCACAAATAACACTCAGAGACTCTGTATTTGATACAATCCTGTTGGCCAGTTACCATTATTGTTTATGGGCTAGCTCTGTCTTAATTATTAACCCATTTCTACTTATCTAATTATTTCCACGTGGCTCATCTTATCCAGGAGCCGCGGCTGGCGTCTTCCTTCCTCCCAGGTCTATATCTTGACTCCTCCCTACTACTTGCTCTTTCCTCCTCCTGGTCTCCTAGCCTTGCCTGTCTTTATTAATTAACCAGTATGAGAAACATATATACAGAGCAATATCACCCATCATCTCCTCTTTTCTGTCTAAAATAAAAGAAGAGGTTTAACCTTAACACAGCAAAATATATCATACAACAGTTATCAAATAAGAATCACAGTTAACAATATTTAGTCCATTAACATTTTGTAAGACTTAAAGAAACTATCATCTATCCTATCTTTGTGAGTCGAAAGTCCTATATGTAACTTAATCTTTAATCCTAACTAAAAAAAACTATAACCATAACTATCTGTCTTCAACTCCTTCAAAGACCATAGATGGATAATACATAAACTCTAAAAATGACAGAGACAACTCATTGCATGGTCAGTCATCCGACGTTCTTCTGTAATGTTCCATCTTCAGCCCATAGGCCATAGTGTGTCTCCAGACTCCTCAACAAAGCAGGAAACTTTAAACTGACCACCTGTAATGGCAGTTTGTCAGTCATTTTTCTCTGTGTCTTGTATACTGTCTGGCTGTCTGGCAGCCTCTTCCATGAAGCAGAAACCCTGTATCAATGTCCATTTTGCATCAGCAGTCATCTTTTTTGTGGGTCCTGCATGTCCAGTTTCTACAACATAAAGTCAAGCAGTCCAGAAGAGCAGTACCTTGCCCAAATGGTTAGTCTTGCCATATTAGAAGCAAACTCCATAATGTGTTTCTTCGATGTCCATCTTCCTTTCTTCTGTAGGTGGTGTTACCAGGAGCAGTTGTGCCTCACTGTCAAGAAAATCCCTAAACCATTTTAAATGCCATATTCTGTAGGTCTTTGAAAGGTTTGAAGAATGCCTATTCATTTCAAATGCATCTCTGCATATCTAGAAATCCTAACTAACTTAACTCCAAGTTTTGACTATCATAGGTAACTCTCTATAATCTGTACTAAATTATACATTACATTTTCCAATGAGCTATATAAACACAATACCTAAACAAGAGACGAAATATAAATATCACAAAATTGACCTTAAATTGTATCAATAAAAGAAAATCCATTCAAAACCAAAGTATTCACATCTATACCATAATTCCCTTTTTACCTTTAAAAAGATTGCTTGTGTCATTAACCAATTATAACCAAGCCCATTTAAATGAAAACAATCATTTATAAACAATATTTGTGAATTTGGGCTTCGTTCTTTCCAAACTACTTCCTGCTGGTAGAGGGCGCTGTTATGGGGGGTCCAAAGAAGATGCAGGAGTCTTGGCTGTAGTGGTCTGTAAGGTTGCAATGTCCCATTGATGTTACTTCAGGGGGTCTTGATTGATCAAGCCATATAAGTTTGGAAAGAATCCACAGCTTTCCATTTTCTGTGGAGACAAAAATAGAAATCCTTTTCCCCAGTAACTTGTCCTTAGGCTTAAATTTTGGAGTCAAAGCATTTTTAACACATATAAATTGAATTAATCCAGCAGTATTTCTTTTATCAGTAGTTGTTATTTTCTCAGCAATCAAATAATTTAAAGACAACAGAAGCGCGTATAGTATCCAAAATTTCGCTGTGTTTTCCATCTTTATTCTATTTTTACATATTTTGAGACACGGTTTCTCTGTGTAACTTTTATCTGTCCTGGAATTTCCTCTGTATACCAGGTTTACTTTAAAATCACAGAGATCTGTTTGCCTCTGCCTCCCAAGTGCTGGGATCAATGGCGTGTGCCACCAAACCCATCCATTTTATTTCCTTTTTTCTTTTTAAAACCATTGTATCTTGTTTCTTTTTCTCTCCCAAGCCAGCGTATTGTTTAAAAACACAGTGTAAACCTTCATTGCAGCTGTAGTACACACCAATGAATTGTTAGCAGAGCTCTTTAAAAGCAAGGCAGTTTTTTGCCGCTTATGCTAATTTTGGAAACCTCCCTTAAAGGAGCTGTGCAACCCTCTGTCTACAGCAAAACAAATCCAACTGAGAAAATGCTGCTATTAAGAAGTCTTGTTAGTCTCTGTTCCTTTGTTTCTAAAAACTATTTTTTAAGCTTTTATTAAGTTTTAAGTGAAAGTTCTCAGTTCCACTTCTGACACCATTATGTTACGGTTGGGTTTTACTCTTTGATCCTCCCTGCCTGCCTCCCAGTCCTGCCTCCAGGGTCTCGCCACCACGTGAGCCCCAAATAACATTCAGAGACTCTGTATTTGATACAATCCTGTTGGCCAGTCACCATTATTGTTGATGGGCTAGCTCTGTCTTAATTATTAACCCATTACTACTTATCTAAGTATTTCCACGTGGCTTATCTTATCCAGGAGCTGCAGCTGGCATCTTGCTTCCTCCATGCTCTACATTTTGACTCCTCCTTCTACTTCCTCTTTCCTCCTCCTAGTCTCCTAGCCCCACCTATCTTGTTTCCTATTGGCCACAGGGCTTTATTAATTAACAAGTATGAGAAACATATTTACAGAATAGCATCCCCCATCAGGAGAGTACCAGCTAGACCCGCCTATCAGTGCAGAAAAATCCTGAGTATCAGCCCAGCCTTTGTATTCCAACACCAGACCTACACTACAGGCCTTGGCTAGAGCTAGACCCTACTATCCCTGAGGAAACATCCTACAGGCTAGCCTCAGCCAAAGAGGCCTGAGCTCTCCTCTGCTGGAGCCTAAAATTTGTCCCCCATAGTTGGGCCTCTGCCTATGAAGAGAGCTCATAGAGAGCTTGGACCACCCAGAACTACAGACTTCGAAACTCTGACCCACCTAAATCCATAAAGAGAGGGAGAAACCCCACCAACACCTACTGGAAGAAGCTATGGGAAGATGACTATACAAGAAAACACCTAACATCAGGAAGACAAACATAACACCACCAGAATCTAGGGAAGCAACACCAACTAGAGCAGAGCACAGCAAAGCAAATGAATCAAAAGAGAACAACCTAAAAATTATCATCATAAAAAAGAGACCCTCAAAGAAGATGTGAGAAAATCCCTTAAAGAAGTGGAAAATAAACAAAAAATTGGAAGAAATGAATAAAATTCTTAAAGAAAGTATAGAAAGACAAGAAAAAACAATTAAACAGGTTCAAGACTTGAAAACGGAATTGGAGACAATAAAGAAAAACAAACAGAAGGAATGTTGGAAATAGGAAAACTGGGCAAATGATCAGGAACTGCATATGCAAGCATAACCAACAGAATTTAAGAGATGGAAGAGAGAATCTCAGGTGCTGAAGATACACTAGAGAAATTAGATCCATCGACCCAAAAAAAAAAATTGTAAATCCAACAAATCCTTAACACAAAACATTCAGGAAATGTGGAACACTGTAAAAAGGCCAAACCTAAGAAAAATAGACATAGAGGAAGGTGAGGAAACCCAGCTCAAAGGGGCCAAAAACATATTCAACAAAATCATCGAGGAAAACTTTCCCAATCTGAAGAAGGACATACACATGAAAGTACAAGAAGCATACCAAACACCAAATAGCCTGGACAAAAGAAAAAACACCCCTCGACATATAATAATAAAAACACCTAACATACAGAATAAAGAGAGAATATTAAAAGCAGCGAAGGAAAAACAGACAGGTAACATATAAAGGAAGACCTATCAAAATTACGCCTGACTTCTCTATGGAAACCCTCAAGGCCAGAAGTTCCTGTATAGATGTTCTACAAGTACTAAGAGTCGACAGATGCCAGCCCAAGCTACTATACCCAGCAAAACTCTCATTCACTATAGATGGAGAAAACAAGATATTTAATGACAAAGCCAGATTTTTCACAATATGTATGTACAAATCCAGACCTACAGAAAGCTTTGGAAGGAAAACTCCAACCCAAGGAAGTTTATACATTCACAAAGACTTAGGCAACAGATAATTCCACTTCACCAGAAACCAAGGGTAAAGTAGGACAAATGAATTCCCAATACCGGCACTAAAAGCAAATCTAAAACAAATATTAACAATCAATGTTCCTTACTATCCCTCAACATTAATGGTCTAAACTCACCTATAAAAAAGGCACAGGCTAACAGAATGGATATGAAGACAGAATTCATCCTTCTGCTGCATACAAGAAACACACCTAAGCTACAAAAATAAACATTACCTCAGGGTAAAGGGCTGTGAAAAGATCTTCCAATTAAATGGACCCAAGAAGGAAGCAGGTATGGCTATCCTAATATCTAACAAGTTAGACTTCAGACCAAAATTTGTCAAAAGAGATAAAGACGGTCATTTCATAGTCATCGCAGGAGAAATCCATCAATAAAAAGTCTTGATTCTGAACATTTAGGCCCCAAATACAAAGGCACCCACATTCATAAAAGAAACGCTTCTAAAATTCAAAACTCACATAAAGCCTCACACACTTCTAGTGGGAGACTTCAACACACCATTCTCACCACTAGACAGGACCACCAATCAGAAACTCAACAAAGAAACAAAAGAACTAACAGAAGTTATGTCCCAACTAGGTTTAACAGACATCTATAGAAGATTCCATTCAAACAGGAAAGAATATACCTTCTTCTCTGCTCCACATGGAACCTTCTCTAAAATCAACCACATACCAGGTGGCTTAACAAACCTCAACAGATACAAAAGAATTGGAATAGTCCCTTGTATCTTATGAGACCACCAGGCTTTAAAATTGGAATTCAACAACAACACAAATTGCACAAACCCTAGAGCTCATGGAAACTAAACAAGGTGAAATTTCACCCCACCTGGGTCAAAGAAGAAGTAAAGAAAGCTATTAAGGATGTCCTAAAATTCATTGAGAATGAGGACAAGACACACCTGAACATATGGGACAACTTGAATGCGGTGTTACAAGGGAAGTTCATTGCTCTGAGTGCCCATATGAAGAAAACAGAGGATAGTCACTTTAGAGAATTAACAGCACAACTGAAAACTTTAGAACAACAACAACAAAAAATGCTAGGAAATAATCAATTTGAGGGATGAAATCAATGAAATAGAAACCAGAAAACAATACAAAAAACCATGCAAGAAACAGTTGGTTTTTCGAGAAAATCACCAAGATAGACAAATCTTTATCCAAACTAACGAAAAAGAAGAGAGAGATCATACAAATTAACAATTTCAGAAGTGAAAAGGGGGACATAAAAAAGACACAGAGGAAATCCAGACAACTTTCAGGTCACTCTTTGAAAATCTGTACTCTACAAAATTTGAAAATTCAAAGGAAATGGACAGATTTCTGGACAACTATCACCAAAATTAAACCAAGAACAAAAAAACAACTTAAATAGACCTATAAACTCCAATGAAATTGAAACAGCCATCTAAAGCCTTCCATCCCCCCAAAAAATCCAGGGCCAGATGGCTTCAGTGCAGAATTCTACCAGAAATCCAAAGAAAAGCTAATTCCAATACTCCTCAAATTGTTCCATACAATAGAGACATAAGGCATATTACCAAACTCTTTCTACGAGGGCACAATCACCTTGGTAGCCAAGACTCACAAATATACAACTAAGAAAGAAAACTACACACAAATATCGCTGATGAATGTCGATGCAAAAATAATCAATAATTTACTGGCAAACAGAATCCAAGAATAAATCAGAGAAATCATCCACCATGACCAATTAGGCTTCATCCCTAGGTTGCAAAGATGGTTTAACATATGAAAATCTATCAACATGATCCACCATATAAATAAACTGAAAAAGAAAAACCATATGATCAACTCCCTAGATGGTGAAAAAGCCTTTGACAAAATTCAACAACTTTTCATGATAAAGGTCTTATACATATGGGATAACAGGAACTCCTTAAACATATTAAAAGCAATATGCTGTAAACCAATAGCTATCATCAAACTTAATGGAGAGAAGCTTCAGGCAATTCCTCTAAAATCAGGAACAAGACAAGGCTGTCCTCTCTCTCCATATATCTTCAATATGGTACTTGAAGTTCTAGCTAAAGCTATAAGACAACAAAAGGAGATCAAGGGGATCCAGATTGGAAAGGAAGACGTCAAACTGTATCTATTTGAAGATGATATGATAGTTTACATAAGTGACCCAAAAAGCTCGACCAGGGAACACCTACAGCTGATAAACACCTTCACCAAACTAGCAGGATACAAGATATAATCAAAAATATCAGTAACCCTACGTTATTCAGACGACAAAGAGGCTGAGAAAGAAATCAGAGAAAATTCTCCCTTACCGTAGCCACAAACAACATAAAATATCTCAGGGTAATGCTACCAAACATGTAAAGGACCTATACAATAAGAACGTTTTGTCTTTAAAGAAATAAATTAAAGAAGATACCAGAAAATGGAAAGATCTCTCATGCTCTTGGATTTGAAGGAAAATATAGTAAAAATGGCAATCTTGCCAAAAGCAATCTATAAATTGAATGCAATCCCCATTAAAATCCCAGCAAAATTCTTCACTGACCTTGAAAGGATAATAGTCAACTTTGTATGGAAAAACAAAAGACTCAGGATAGCCAAAACATCCCTGTACAATAAAAGAACTTCAGGAGGCATCACCATCCCTGACTTTAAGCTCTACTAAAGAGCTATAGTCCTGAAAACAGCCTGGTATTGGCACAAAAATAGATGTGTAGACCAAAGGAATTGAATCAAAAATCCCAATATTAATCCACACACTTACAAACACCTGATTTTCGACAAAACAGCTAAAAAAATACAATGGAGGGAGGAAAGCATCTTCAACAAATGGTGCTAGCACAATTGGATGATGGTGTGTAGAAAACTCCAGATAGAACCATGTGTATCGCCATGCACAAAACTCAAGTCCAAATGGTCAAACACCTCAACAAAAATCCAGCCACACTTAACCTCTTAGAGAGAGAGTAGGAGGTACCCCTGAACAAATTGAGATAGGAGACAGCTTCTAGTAGCACCGACCTGAGATCAGTAATTAATAAGTGGGACTTCCTCAAACTTAGAAGTTTCTGTAAGGCAAATGAAACAGTTGACAAGAACAAATGGCAGCCCACAGACTGGGAAAAATTTTTTTACCAGTCCTACATCTGAAAAAGGGCTGATCTCAAAAATATACAAAGAACTCAAGAAACTATTCAACAAATTACCAAATAGCTGTATTACAAAAGGGGGTACAGAATTGAAGAAAGAATTCTCAATAGAGGAAATCAAAGGGGCTGAAAGACACTTAAGAAAATATTCAACATCCTTAGCTATCAGGGAAATGCAAATGAAAACAACTCTGAGATATCATCTTACTCCTGCCATAATGGCTAAAATTAGAAACAGCAATGAAAACTTATGCTGGAGAGGAAGTGGAGAAAGGGGAACACTCCTTCACTATGGTGGGAGTGTAAACTCATGCATCCATTTTGGAGATCAGTATGGTGGTTCCTCAGGAAAATGGGAATTAGCTTACAACAAGACTCAACAATTCCATTCTTAGGTATATACCCAAATGACTCACATTCATGCAACAAAGACATGTGCTCAACTATGTCCATAGCAGCATTATTTTAATAGCAAGAACATGGAAGCAACCTAGATGCCCCTCAACTGAAGAATGGATAAAGAACATTTTGGCAGATCAGCACAATGGAATACTACTCTGCAGGAAAAAATAACGGAATCTTGAAATTCACAGGCAAGTGGATGGAACTTGAAGAAACCATCCTGAATGAGGTAACCCAGTCACAAAAATAGGAACAGGGTATACTCATTCATATATGGATTTTAGACCTAGAGCAATGCATCCCCAGCCTATATTACACACCACCAGATGAACTGGGATACAAGGTGTATTCTAAGAGTTTCATATATGGTCCCTCACAAAAGTGGGAAGGGACAAGTCCCCCAGAGCACATGCAAATTGGGGCGGCAGTGGATAGATATAGAACTAGGAGAAAGAGAATGGGAGGAGAGGAAAACACATGTGACTAGATAGATTAAGTCAGGGTGAGAGATAGATGGGGAGACATAAAAGAGGGAGCCATTATTGGTTTGTAGAGAAAACTGAAACTAAAGAAAGGTCTAGAGAACTACAAGACCAACTCCATCTAATAATTCATGCAACCATGGAAAGGCAACCATAAATGCCCTTGCTCCATAGTGAGATCATCAACTAAATTATCCACCATCATGGAGCCGTCATCTAGTACCTGTCGGAAACAGAGGCAAACACCCATAACCAAACACTGAGTCAAACTAGAAACCAGATGCAGAGAGAGTGGACAAGATCACATTGCAGAAACTCACAAAGACAGCTGACCTGAATAAGGAGGAGCTTTGGCCTCCCAGACTGATGGCTAGGAACCCACCAAGGGACTGACTCAGACACCCTGACTATGGGTCTCATCTAGAAGGACTGATCAGTCTGGGGGATCTCAGACAGTAGAAACAGGATCTATTTCTGGTGCACAAAAGACCTTGTGGACACATCCCCCATGGAGGGATACTCCCCTAACCTAGAGACAGGAGAGAAGTCCTAGTCCATACTTCAAATGACATGACAGATTTAAATGACCCAACCTGGATAGCATAGCCATACAAGTGGAATGGGGGTGGGGGGATGGGACGGGAGGGTGGCCAGTGTGCATGTCACAGGGGAAAGAGGGTTAGAGGAAGGGAGGAAGGGAGGAATGGATGGAGGGAGGGATGAAGGGAGAGGAATCTGAGATCCACTTGTAAAACTTTTAAATTATATTATTAATAAAAAGAAGGAAAATGCTTCTTGATTAGTTCAATGTATATATATATATACATTTATAATTCTTTTTTAAAATATATATATATATATATATATATGTTTAAAATTCTTTTACTTCATAATTTAAGCATAATGACAAGTTACTGGGAAAAAAGATTTCTAATTTTGTTTCTACAGAAAAAGAAAAGTTGTGGATCCCTTCCAGACTAATGTGGTTTGATCGAGGAAGACCCCCTGAAGCAATGTCAATGGGACAATGCAGCCTTGCCGACCACTACAGCTAGGATTTCTGCATCTTCTTAGGATTCTCCCATGGCAACAAACCCTACCAGCAGGAAGCAATTTGGAAAGAATGATGCCCATATTCCCAAATATTGTTTATAAATGTTTGATTTCATTTTTATAAAAAGGCATGTATAATTATGTCTAGCTTATAATAAATAAATGTTAAAAAAATCTCTCTTCACTTCAACTCTGGCAATGTTCATATGTAAATATTTAAACACATGCATTTAAAATATTTATAGTCATTAAATATTTTATCTTATTTTAAGTGTAGGACATATAAACACATATGGAACATAGAACCCAGGGCTCATCATATGTTTTATTTTATAATTCCTTTCTTTCTATATATATCTATCTATCTATCTTTCTTATGTCTTTTCTCCAAATTTCTCTTTGAATGATTCTGTGTGTCCTTTTTCTCTTCAATCTCACAATCGAACATATTACACCAACATCCTAACCATCCCTCTCTTTTCTCAGCATTCCCAGTACTTGGATTACAGACATGCATCACTACACCTGGACTATTCTCTTTTTCTCAGTTTTATCATATTCCACACATACAGGCAAATACATCTAGAGTTTTTTTTACACCATATTTGACAGATTTGTATATGTTTGGGATCATATGTACAATATAATCATGAATGGAATCACATTGTACAAATAATATACTGATTGTTTTTATTTTTCAACAGTTTATATTTAAGATAGATATTGAGTTAAGTCATTCTAACTTCTAAGTCTCATCCAGTGATATGATAGTTTACTTGTCTATTCATAGATCCAACCTTTTCAAACAATATAATTTTTTAATTACATGATATGTTGGGTAGTCAACAGATACAGACACCCACAGCGACAAAGTGTAGCGAGTGAGAATCTTTGAAACAGCCATAAATGAATAGGGTGTCTCTATCAAATCACTCCCCCTGGGTCTCAAGGAACTCTGTGGAACATGAGGCATAAAGAGGGTAAGACAGAGATAGTGGAGCACACCTAGGAATCAAAGCCTTCTAGACGCAATAGGGCTAGTGTGCCGCACCTGACCCTCGCCAGCAAGGAAGACACGACTCCGTGAAGATCTTCTTCATGCAGTTTTAATCAGGATCCTTGAAACATGTTCTTATGACCTTCGGGAGCCCGAGGAAACCCTGCACAGGCTTAAATACCCTTGCGCTAACCAACCCCAGTGAGCTACGTGGACCCTGCAGATAGGCTACTCTAATGCAGAAGCACACAGTCTGAACAGACTTAACCAAATAAGGGCTTGTTTATGCCAGAGAGTGCTAACCCTTGGGGAGGTGGAAGGCAGAAACCAGCACCATCTTTAAGGTACAGCACTTCCTAGCACTCTACAGTTCCCCCTTTTTGTTCTAATAATGCAACAGGCAAGGGTAGTGGTCTGGTCTCCAGTAAAGCAGTGAATATTGTAATGACCCTGAATCCTGGTAGTCAGCCAAGCCAGTGCCACAACTGTCTGGCATCTTTTTCCTGGAGGTTGGACCTCGGACACCAACCCACATGCAACCAGACTTGCCCTTCTCGGAGTTGCTCACTTCCAGAGCTAACTCTGAGTGCAGTGCTAAGCCATACAACCTGAGCGTGAAGGATCAATACTTGTTCATGACTGCAATCCATGCTTGGGGAGACTGTCCTGCCTCAATGGCTGTAAATGCCTGGACAACCATAGCTGCATACTGCTTCTGAGCGAACCTCATCTTGCAAAGGCACCACAGGCCCAGAAGGAGATAAGCAACAAGAGTACAGTCTTGGCTCCCATTCCTGCCCACTCTTTCAGATGATCCATGGCAACAGGAACCACGATGACAATCCGGCAGCCAGTCCCGCATCCACATGTGTTGAATTTACTGTAACGATGGCCACTAGCAGCTGTATTAAGTCATCAAAGTCAGCAGACCTATTTCCTAAAAGATAGCTGGACAATTGTCATGACAAATTAGCAACATGTGTAAAATTCCCATACTGAATGCTGGCAACACACAAACCTGGATATTTCATTTCACATCCCAATTGGACTAGCTGCCCCAAGATATCTATGTGCTCCTACCCCAGATCAATTCTTTGGTTTACAATCATTAAACCTCCTTTTATCTGAGCACCAATTGTGGACTGAGCATCCAAGGTGGTAGCCTGAGACTTTATTGCCGCTTAATTCTGTGGTCTTTAGTTTGGTCCCAACTTACCTGGGACTTTTTATTGCTCCTTACTGGAGACCTTATAGCTTCTTTACTGAGGGCCTTAAATTTGGTCCCAACTTACCTTGGGAACTTGCCAGCACTACCCTGACCGCAAAAAGTTATGATCTGAAAATTCCTGGTACGGGCCACCATCTGTATGTGCCTACCCCTGCCAGCAAGGAAGACGTGACTCCGGGAAGATCTTCTTCATGTAGTTTTAATCAGGATCTATGAAACATGTTCTTCTGATCCGCGGGAGCCCGGGACACCCCTGCACAGGTTTAAATACCCTTGCACTAACCAACACCAGTGAGCTACGTGGACCCTGCAGATAGGCTACTCTAATGCGGAAGCAGACAGGCTGAACAGACTTAACCAAATAAGGGCTTGTTTGTGCCAGAGAGTGCTCGCCCTTGGAGAGAAGGAAGGCAGAAGCCAGCGCCATCTTTAAGGCATGGCACTTTCGCAGCTTTCTACAGGCTAGCACATATATGAACTCAGAGGCTGTGGCAGCATGAACATGGTCTTGTGCAGGAGTGTCACTGGAGAAATAAACCACTTTTAAGTGTAGATCACATTCACAGTAGTAGATGATCAACACAAAATGATCTCAATGGCATCATTCAAATTTCTTCAAGTACCATAATGCTAACTTTTTTAATCTCACTGGTCTTATACTATGTCTTCAAGTTACGTGTTTTTATGGGATTTCTATGTGGGTAAATGTGTTTATTTCTGTGTCTGTATGTATTTCTCGTGCTCTTTCTTTGACTTTTTTCTTTGTTTAGTTGTTTTGCAATATTCTGATTTTATTGTGTTTTATTTTACTATTTTTCCTTACCTGATTGTTTGTTTTCTAAAGAAAGACATAAAGGGCGTGGATCAGTATGGTCAGTAGGAAGGAACTAGAATGATCTTGGGGAAGGGAACCAGTAATCAGATATATTCTGTTAAAAATGATTTCTAATAAAATAAAAATAATTGTTTCAATATTATTTTATATCATCCAATTCAATTTAATAGAAACTCTTAAGGCCATACAGTATTAGGATTACTATGTGTTTCATTAATTTTGGCATTTATTATCTGTTATTATAAACTCTTGACACATGAAAATCTCTTTTATAAATTATTACACATTGTTTCATCATCTTCTCTTTGTTTCCTTTGTCAGATACATACAACCTTTCAATCCAGCTCATTTAAATTTCACATGCTATTTTTCTTTGAATGATGCTTCTTGTCAGTCTTACACATCAAATTTTTCTTCCTGTTTTCTCAGACTTTCAGCAGAACAGGTTGGCCATAAACTCTTTCTATCTTATCAGCCAGAGTTCCCGCTACTTAGTCTAGTAAAATTTGACATATTTCAGTCCCTTTTGCCTACAACTGTTCTTTTTCCTTAACTGTCCTTACAGTCTTTCACTGACTAAAACTGCCCTATAAAACTCAAACTCCCCTTTTTGATAGGTCTGTCTTCTCTTGGGAACAGCTCAGCAGTTCCTATCCTGAATTAAGCTTTACCTTTCAGCCTCAGCATAGGTCTCACAGTCTGAATCAATTGTTAACCCTTACATACTTAAATATGTTTAAGCCACAATACTTAAATGTGTTCCCATAAATCCCACATCAGCTGGGACATAGTAGTGCACAACTTTAATCTTAGATCCCACCACTCAAGAGGCCGAAGTTGGCCAGGCTTTGTGAGTTAAAGGCCAGCCTGGTCCACATAGTGAGTTCCAGGGCAGCCAGAACTCTTTACAAAGACTCTATCTCAGCATAAATAAATAAATAAATAAATAAATAAAATTTTGTGTGTTTGTTTATTTTTGTAGAGAGTGTTCTTATGTGTAATCTCGCTGCCCTGGAACAGGCTCTGTAGACGAAGCTGTCCTAGACCTCAAACAACCACCTGCTTCTGCCTCCCAAATTCTAGGATTAAAGGAGTATGCCATCACCACACAGTTAAAATATCCTTTTTAATTAATTTTATTATTTTTGTTTTGTTGATTTCTTTGTGTTTGTCTTTTGTTTTGTTTTGTCTTTGAGACATAATTTCTCCTTGTACCCCTGGATGTCTTGGAACTAAACCCTGTAGACAAGGCTGATCTCGAACTCATAAAGATCTTCCTGCCTCTGCCACCTGAGTGGTGGGATTAAAGGTATACACCACCACCAATAGCTTATTTTTATTATTTTTAATTATATGTATTGTGATAATTTGAATGAGAATAAGCTCATGGGATTATACATTTGAATACCTTGTCTCTAATTGGTATAACTGTTCAGAAAGGATTAGGATGTGAGGCATTATTGGAGGAGGTGTGCTACTGGGGATGTGACGGGAGATGTCATTCTATAAATATATTTTCTTATTGGTTAATGAATAAAGCTCTGATGGCAAATAGGAAGGCAAGATAGGCAGGACTAGGAGACAAGGAGGATTCTTGGAGATGTAGTAAAAAGGATTCAAGAGGTAGACACTTGAGAGAAAAAAGTCGCAGACCCTCTCTCTAGTAAGGTAAGACCATGTGGAAATATTTAGATTGATAGAAGTAGGCTAATATTTAAGAGAGAGCTAGCCAATCAGAAATGCTAGTAGCAGGCCAACAGTTTTATATCTAATACGACATCTCTGTGTGTTAATTAGGGGCTGATGCTGATGTGGGATCAGGCTGGTGGGAAAACTGCTCATAACAGGGGTGGGCTTTGAGGTTTCAAAAGCCTATGACACTCCAAGTTATCTCTCTCACTCTCTGCCTCGAGTCTGTGAATCTGATTGAAACTCTTAGCTACTGCTCAAGCAACATGCCTGCCTGCTGCCGAGCTCTCTACCAAGATAATGGTCATGATCCTTAGCCCTCTGAAACTGTGATCCATAAATTAAATGCTTTCTCTTATAAGTTGCCTTGTGTGTCTTATCACAACAATAAAATAGTAACCAAGAAGGAGTGTATCTATGTAAGAGTAGGTGTACTTAAGCATTGATATTGAGTTACAGGTGCCCCACCATAAACTAACTGCTCTTAACAACTTATTCACCTCTCTGTAAATGAAGGAGGAGCTTTACTTTTGTTCTGACTGCCCTGTCCCAAATAAGCACACACAAAAAATTATATCTATTACAGTAGGCTCAGACTATAGCTCAGGTTTATTACTAACTAGCTGTTGGAATTTAAATTCATCTATATTTTGCCACATGGCTCGTTGCTTTACCTGTCCATTATTATCTTGCTACCCCAGTAGCTGCTTGCGTTTCTCTCTCTCTGACCCCACCCTCTTCTCCTAATATTCAAGAAAATAATTACTTTTCTTTTTTTAAAATGGATGCATTTTATTCTTAATTGTGTGTGTGTGTGCACATTTGCCATGTATGTGTAAGTATGTGCCCTTGGTGGCCAGAGGTGTTGGATCTACCCCAGATAGTTATTGGCAAATTAATTTTTAATGGTGGTTTCATTTTTAACTATGTGTGTGCACATGCACACGTGTGTGTATGTACATGAATGCAGGTTCCTTAAAAGCTAGAAGTGAGCATTTGATCCCTCAATCTTGACTTATGGGTATCTATGAACTTCCCAGTTTGTGCTGGATGTCAAGTTGAACTATCATCTATCTTGGTCATTGACAGAACACAGTCCAATAATGGAATTGCATGAGAATTCTGAGTGCTTGTGAGAAAACTTGAAGAAAATAAGACGAAAGTCTTTTGACCTCATTTTCTTTAAAACTCAGAATTGTTCTTGGTATATGTTTTCATACTCCTCCTAGGTATAACATATAGAAAATAGTTTCCTTTAGCTGTTTTTATTCATTTATTTCCATAGGAAATCAAGTTTGCTTCTTTTATTATGTCACATGTGCCTAGTCCTTGTGATTGAAAACCTTACTCATATCATCATTCTTCTTTACCCATAGAGTTAAATATAAATTGTGTAATGCTCTAACTAAACCTGACTATCACATGAAATTTTAGTATGCCCCAGTTTTAGGCTCTACCCTCCCATGTTCACACCACCAACTAGAGTGGTAAACAGTAAATGTCACTACTTCATTAATATCTTCTAATGAAAATTTAATGTTTCATTATTGTGATTTCAATGAGAATGACTCCCATAGGTTCATGTATTTGCGTATAATTGGCATATAATTTTGGGGGACTATTTGAAGAGATTAGGAGGGGTGGCCTTGTTGAAGGAGATGTCATTGGTGATGATGGCCTTTGTCTTTGCTTAGCTTAATTTTCCTAATATATTAGATACATACAAGTTCAAAAGTAGTTATTGTTTATAGAATAAATTAATTCATTATTGCATTATTTAAGATGAAAAAATATAAACAGATTTTTATCAAGAGGTTTCTTTATAATGTAAATAAACCATAAGTGTATTGGAGAGTCTTTTAATATAATTTCAATAATATTGAAGCCTAAAATATCACTTTTGTTTTTAAGGGGTTGCTGAAACTATTTTAAAGCTTTATATAAAAACAATAAATTTGCCTTTTCCTTCCCACAGGTAAAGTTTTACAATTTGTCATAAAAGAAACCAGTGCATCTATCTGTACAGGTAAATGTTTTATGATTCCTGAAAAATGTCGATGCTATGCTGCATATTCATCAAAACCTCATTGTCAGATTAATTTACTCAGGGCAACACATGGGTTTTCATTTGTGGCTAATATTTTCATTCTATGTGTAAACTATTTAAAATATGTCATTATTATATTCACAGTCATAAAAATTTATGTTAGCATTTCTATACATTACTGAATTAAAATTGTTCCAGAAGTCTTAGAAGAAATATTTGTAGTACCAAAACTATTTTCGAAGGCATACATTGTTCAGTACCTTTAATGTATGGCAGTGTTCTGGGTTGATTTCATTCCATGGGATTACCTGACTAAACAGAGACAAGAAGCATAAACCAAGCTATTTTATGTTTTAAGCATATAAATTTCAGTAGATATTCTGTGAAAGTTTAATAATATGTGAAAAGATTTTCTCCTTGTTTCTAGGAACCATAAATTAGTGACTAGAAGGGTGTAGTTCATCTCTATATCAATAGAGTAGAATGATCTAAGAAATATATTTTTCTTATCCCAAGAGAATATATTGGCATCTGAAATATTTATGTAACTGTCAGATTGGGGAACGTAAGTAACAATTTTCACAATGTAAAAAAATCTTCTGATGTCTCTTTCATATTTAGCTTGCCATGATAAAATTTATGGCTAACTCATTGAAATTTATTTTAAAAGTTCACTTTTCTGGAAGACATAGTGAAATTTATTTTAAAATGAAGGATATATTCAAGTCCATCTATTAAATAAATAACATTTTATGGGACTAATTCAGAGATAAGCAAACTGTAGTCCATCAATCTACCACATGTTACTAGACAGAAAATATCATTATTGGAACACAAGCACATTAATTCTTTTGCATCTTCTCTGTAATTTTTATTCCCTTTCATACCAGGGTTACTAGTTGTGACAGATCCTGTGGATACTAAAGGCTAAATTGTTATCTACCTGGCCCTTTAAGAAAGAGTTTTCAGATTTCAGAAAAATGTGTTTACATAATCAATAACCTACCATATGCCTTGCTCCTATAACTAATTCCAATTCCTAAGCAGTTCTAGAGAATATAATATAATACACTGAGGTCAATACTCCTTTTCTCCCTCGTAAGCATTCTTTTGAAAGGAGCACTTGGATCAGTTAATGAGAGTTTGAGCGAGTTGTTATAATGGGCAATGTGAGCCTGACTTGACCTTTTCATTCAATAAAGATACAGTTGGAATCCATATTGAGAGACGGATTTTGAATATGTAAAGGCACATATCAGCAGCTCATTGAACCTGATGAAGACTTAGTTATTGATTAGTAGAGTACAGTTGACATTCAAGAACCAGTGAGAAGCATAGAAATAAGTAGTCCAAATGCCTAGCTTAGGTTAGCATTAAAGAGATCAGACAGCATTAATATTGTTATAGTAACTTATTTATTATAATCTCCATATTTTAAAGTGATTCAACCACAAAAGATCTCTTGAAATATTTTATTGTGCTCTTTCAGCATTTTGTAATAAAGCAAATGTTTTTGTTTTCTATATGCTTAGAATTACTTTTCTTAAATAGGACATCATGAAAACAAAGAACCATGATTATTCCTAAAAGGAATCAAACGCTTTATCAAAAACAAAATAATAAAGAGATATCAGAAATATAATCAACTAAACAGCTCAGTGTTATTTGATGTTGGTAAATCTAACTTGCATGGTTTCTAGCTTTGATAAAATTTCATGTAGTATACACAGGTAAGGTGGGGCATACCTTTATTACCAGCAATCTGGAGGCAAAGGCAGGTATATGAGTTTGAGACCAGCCTGGTTTACATGAAAATTCCAGGAATTCCATAGCTTCATAATAGAGAGAATTAGTCTCAAAAAGACAAATAAATGTTCATTTAGTACAATCAGTTCATCCAATAACCAGTCTTATATCTAAATAACAATAAGAAAAAAGAACAGAATTAGCCAAAGATACATTTTTCATCAATGTCAGAGAGGGACATATAGAGGCAAAAAGAAGGGATTAAATTTATCAGATAAGAAGCTATTTCAGCCAGCATTGTACTTTCCTCATGTAAATGAGGGGTTGAGATTTCCATGGTTTAGATGAATTTTGAACTCTATTTTCACTTTGTATTCTAGCAAAGGTACTAGATTCATTATTGTTGTTAGGATTTAATAAGCATTTGTTATTCCTGAGCTGGACTAAATGACTCATATGTGAAGTTTTAGTATATAAAAAGTAGATGAGAGGCTTGCCAAGAATTTGAGATGAATCTGGGTTTCATAATGAATTCTAGGCCAATGTAGGATGCAGAGTGAGACCATGGCCCAAGAAAACAAGAGAGGGAGAGAGAGAGTGAGAGATACAGAGAGACAGAGGGGGGAGGAGGGGAAGAGGAATGGAGAGAGGGGGGAGGGATGGAGAAAGAGAGAGACAGAGAGAGACAGAGACAGAGAGACAGAGACAGAGAGAGAGAGAGAGAGAGAGAGAGAGAGAGAGAGAGAGAGAGAGAGAGAAAGTAACAGATTTTCAAAGTGATCCCATCATGAACCAAGAGTGGCTAACCACTGAATAGACCAAACAGATGCAACTCTATCTCACCAGGTAAATGCAATCTGACTACTTTTTTGGTAAGTATTGTTACTATGAAATATATAAGTTTATATTTAACTTGGTATTCATTATTAGAGACTTTTGTCATTTATGCATATTATATCAACCCTCAATTACTCTTCTACATATTTACCATAAACAATTCACTGACAAAATGAAAAAAATTAATAAACTATATGTGAATTATGTGACAAATACAAATATATTTATTCCTAAAAGTTTAAGTACTTATTTATTTTAAGTGTGTTAATGTTTTCCATGAAACTATATGTGTAGAATTCATAAAAGACAGAAGAAGGTATCAGATCCCGTGGACCTGGAATTAGAGATGATTGTGAGCAATCATGTGAGTAATTAATACCATTATCCAGGTTTAAGAAAGAACATCTGTATCTGGGTTTGTAAAATGGATGAACTAAAATTAATTTCTAACACTGTCATGCTTACTCATTTTGAAATTTGAAGATTTTATTTCTGTTGTCCATGAGTAGTACTGGAAAGGGAGAACAAAAATGAAATAGAATATTTATAAATATAACCCTTTTTAACTTTAAAACAGAAAATTAAGCTAAACAAATAAATAAGAACAAAAGAAAACTGATACATACATATCAAATTGAGCCTTTTCTTTGACATTGGTGAAGTAGCTCATTTTATCCCTTAATCTTTATCAATGTTCAGTTCACAGAATTCTCAACTTCATATTCATGGATAGAAACATTGTGAATAATCTTAGAGAGAAAAGAAAAATAAAGATGTGATCCAGTTTCAAAAATAGTCTCTCTTATGGGACTAAGGTGTAGAGAAGTAAAGGAAGATGCCAGACACTTGCCTACAAGTACACACACACACACACACACACACACACACACACACAGAGAGAGAGAGAGAGAGAGAGAGAGAGAGAGAGAGAGAGAGAGAGAGAGAGAGAGAGAGAGAGAGATTGAGAGAGAGAGAGGACTATTGAGAATTTCCACATTAGGAAAATTTTACAAGCATTATATCTTGAAATCCAAAACTCTTTCATATGCTGTTAATGACAGAACACTGCACATCTCTAAAATGAGGATATTGTCACTCTGTTGCATTAAAGTGCCTTATGCAGTTACTGTTCAGCACACGACAATGTACTCTATAAAACGATTCTTCCTTCTTTTCTAAGGCATGATAACTCTTCTCAACTGTTGAAGATCAGTTAAAGGAATGCTCTAAATATAAGCTGGAATTGAATATTTGGTTTTCTCTTATAATGGTTTTGTTCCTGAACTTGTTTCTCTGTTGGAATTGGCAATTATTGTTCAAATATGTGATCTTACAACTTCATAATATATGATTGTTCATACCCATTTTAGCCTTCTGAGAATCTGAAAGCAAATTCTGGATAGTTGTTTTTCCCCTTTCTTTTTGACAAATACAACTTTTTGAGATAATGTACCCTAACTTAAACTGCCAATCCCTATCCTTAATTGACTTTAGAATGCTTAATTTGGATTTTTTTCAAGGACCCCAGCGACTTGATATGAGACAGTTTCCACACCTAATGTCATAGGGGATTTGGAAATGCTCAAAACATTGAAAAACTCTAAAGATATGTAAATGATCTTGCTTAAAAAACAAAAGACTGATGCATAAGAAATATTTTAATTTTAAGAATTATGTAGAAATGTGTGGGTGTGTGTGTTTGTGTGTGTGTATGTGTGTGTTTGGAATCATACATGGATCCTCCGCAAGACCAGTATTCATTCTTAACTTCTGAACATCTCCCCAACCCCACAATTACCCTCTTATAAGTAGTCATCTGTTCATACTTGGGAAAAGTTTATATTTCTTAATGTTTTCTGCAATGTTTTATTTCTATTGATAGTATATATCATATTTGTATGTACAACTAGATTTTATTAGGCTACTCTACATTGTCACTCAATTCTCATGTAGCACTTTACTACTATATGTGTTGTTCATTTTTTCCTTCTTTTTTATTAATAATGTAATTTAAAAATTTTATATGTGCATCCCAGTTTCATCTCTCTTCCTCCCTCCAACCCTCCCTCCATACCTCCATTCCTTCTTCCCTCCCTCCCTCTTAACCTCTTTCCCCTGTGACATGCACCATGACAACCCTCCCCTCCCATTCCCACACCCCCATTCCACTTATAGGGCTATGCTAGCCAGGTTGAATCATATAAATCTGTCAATTCATTTGAAGTAGGGACTAGGACTTCTCTACAGTCTCTAGGTTAAGGGGGTATCCCTCCATGGGGGATGAGTCCGCAAGGTCCTATTGTGCACCATGAATAGATTATTTTTCTACTGTCTGAGGTCCCCCAGACTGCTCAGTCCTTCTAGCTGAGATTCAGGGGGTCTGAGTCAGTCCCATGCTGGATTCCCAGCTATAAGTCTGGGGGGGGCATTAGCTCTTCCTTGTTAAAGTCAGCTGTCCTTTTGTGTTTCTGAAACCTGGTCTTGTCTCCTCTCTTTGCATCTGGTTTCTAGTTTGACTCAGTGTTTGGTTATGGGTGTTTGCCTCTGTTTCCAACAGGTACTAGATGACGGCTCCATGATGGTGGATAATTTAGTTGATGATCTCACTATGGAGCAAGGGCATTTATGGTTGCCTTTCCATGGTTGCATGAATTATTAGATGGAGTTGGTCTTGTAGTTCTCTAGACCTTTCTTTAGTTTCAGTTTTCTCTACAAACCAATAATGGCTCCCTCTTTTATGTCTCCCCATCTATCTCTCACCCTGACTTAATCTATCTAGTCACATGTGTTTTCCTCTCCTCCCATTCTCTTTCTCCTAGTTCTATATCTATCCACTGCCGCCCCAATTTGCATGTGCTCTGGGGGACTTGTCCCTTCCCACTTTTGTGAGGGACCATATATGAAACTCTTAGAATACACCTTGTATCCCAGTTCATCTGGTGGTGTGTAATATAGGCTGGGGATGCATTGCTCTAGGTCTAAAATCCATATATGAATGAGTATACCCTGTTCCTATTTTTGTGACTGGGTTACCTCATTCAGGATGGTTTCTTCAAGTTCCATCCACTTGCCTGTGAATTTCAAGATTCCGTTATTTTTTCCTGCAGAGTAGTATTCCATTGTGCTGATCTGCCAAAATGTTCGTTATCCATTCTTCAGTTGAGGGGCATCTAGGTTGCTTCCATGTTCTTGCTATTAAAATAATGCTGCTATGGACATAGTTGAGCACATGTCTTTGTTGCATGAATGTGAGTCATTTGGGTATATACCTAAGAATGGAATTGTTGAGTCCTGTTGTAAGCTAATTCCCATTTTCCTGAGGAACCGCCATAGTGATCTCCAAAATGGCTGTATTAGTTCACATTCCCACCAGCAGTGAAGAAGTGTTCCCCTTTCTCCACATCTTCTCCAGCATAAGTTGTCATTGGTGTTTCTAATTTTAGCCATTCTGGCAGGAGTAAGATGGTATCTCAAAGTTGTTTTCATTTGCATTTCCCTGATATCTAAGGATGTTGAACATTTCTTAAGTGTCTTTCAACCTCTTTGATTTCCTTTATTGAGAATTCTTTCTTCAATTCTGTACCCCATTCTGATTGGTGGTTCTGTCTAGTGGTAAGAGTTGTGTGTTGAAGTCTCCCACTAGAAGTGTGTGAGGTTTTATGTGAGCTTTGAATTTTAGTAGCATTTCTTTTATGAATGTGGGTGCCTTTGTATTTGGGTGATAGATGTTCAAAATCGAGACTTTTTGTTGATGGATTTCTCCTGCAATGAATATGAAATGACCATCTTCATCCCTTTTGATTAATTTTGCTTTGAAGTCTAACTTTTGACTGCACATATGTCTGTGCACCATATGCATGCATGTCCACAGCTAATTAAGAGGGAATTAGATCCACTTGGACTGCCAGCATGTTGATGTTAGGTATCAAATCCTTTTCACCTAGGTGGGCAACCTATGCTCTTGACCACTGAGCTATCTCTCCAGTTCCTAGTTCAATTTTTAAATTAAATATATAATAATTTTGTATATCTACCACAATAGTATTCCATTATTACAGCAATGGTACCCTAACCACAAATAGTTGACATTCTGTATGTATTGTATTTTTCCTTTTTACTATATAGAATAGGTAAAAATTGTATTTTCTATGAAGTCATAATATGATCAATATAGTATACATTATGGGCAGTGGTATATGGACTATATACTGAGACATAACATATGACATATAACCTGTCTGAATATCAGAGACCATGTTATTTTACTACAAAGAAATATTTTCAGCATATTTGTAACTCATAAAAAAGACTATGAATCAGAAAAAAAAACACAGATGGAGGTGTTAACAATATATGCATCTTGCCCATCTGACAGGTACACACATATTAGTGTGCAGCGTGAGGAGAACTTAACATCTCCCCTTGGATAATTAACCATATTCTCGAACATAATCTGTTCACTTGCTCTATCTATACAATACGCTTATAAAAATAAGCATTTACTGCCCATGCTATTTACTGTAAAAATTCTGTTATCACTTTTATTAGCAAGAGATACTACTCCTATACAGTTGTTTAGTGATATTTTTTCTGCTTTTTCTTTTTTAATTGGAATCTCATGTATTCCCTTCTGCCTACATACCTATTTACAATCAGTTATAGGATTTCTCCTTCCAAAGCAGTTTTATGGTAAATCCTGAACTGGTATAATCTGCCAATCTAATTCAAACCCTATTTGTCCCCTATTTATGGTCAGATATATATTTATTAGACCAATAAACATTTTCTGATACTTCAATGGGTTCCATCTCATCTATCATTCTACACATTTATAGTATCTTAGTTTGTTTTTAATCTACTTTATTACGTTGGTATCAAACTTACTTGATAATTTTTATGCATATACTTGAACATTTATACAAATACCTTATTAAATCTTAAATATTTATTATCCACATCTTTTCCTTCATATGCTAATTTTATGTAAAAAATTTTCTTAACTTTTCCCAGTAAGATTTACTGTTAATAATCTCATTATGTGTGTTTTGCATGCTGTCATTGATATTTAAATGTTTGGAGAATTTCAATTGCTCAGTTGTATTGTTGAATAAGCCATATTTTCTGCTTGAGGAAAGAATAAATGGATTTAGAAACATGTTAATTTTTTCAAGTAAAGGAAACTTCTCTGGTTGAAGTATCCATCATAGTGTTTGTAAGCTCTCTCTCTCTCTCTCCCTCTCTCTCTCACTCCCTCTCTCTCTCTCTCTCTCTCTCTCTCTCTCTCTCTCTCTGTGTGTGTGTGTGTGTGTGTGTGTGTGTGTGTGTGTGTGTGTGAATTCAGACTTTTGGATCTCACAATTTCATGATGCAAATAAGACCATTATAAGACTAGTTATTCTAGTTTTAGTTTTGCTTGCTCCTCACCTCCATTTGTTCTTTTAAAATGAATAATAATAGTTCAAATGTTTGAAGAACACATTAAATACTTTTTCACGTGCACTCATAATTGAACAATGGCTTTAAATGGCTTGCTTATCCCTGCCAATGTAAAGTAATTCTACAACTAACACTATTTTTATTCTAATTTTTGCTTCACCATTGTTTTATGTAGTGTCATGACCAATGCACTAGAGAAAGAGTGCTATGGTAGAACTACTTCATGCAACATTAGGAAATAAATTCCTAATTCTTCAGTAAATACATTCCTAAGAGTGCTATGGTAGAACTACTTCATGCAACATTAGGAAATAAATTCCTATTTCTTTAGTAAATAAATTCCTTAATCTTTAGGAAATAAATTCCTAATTCCACAACCATAGGTTAGATATAATCCCTTTACACATATGCACTATCATTTCCTTTTACATTTGCTTAGTGTGTGTTTATGTACCAAGAGATAAATGTAGAGATGAGAGGACAACTTGCTTGGTAGGTTCTGCGTATTCAACTCTTGTCTTCAGGCTTAGTACTACGTCCATTTTTCCATTAATGAAGCATCTTGTCCATCCTGAATACAAACATTTAAGAAAAGATCACTTTCAGCTTCTGTCTAAAATATATTTATCCAAAAGGCTCATAAATTATGTGACTTAAGGACCCCCATCGCTGGGCCTCTGCCAGAGCACCGGGCCTTCTGTAACTTCTTTTATTAAAGACACAAAGTTTGTGCAATATAGGTCTTTCACTTGTTTGGTAAACATTACCCTAAGATACTTTATGTTGTTTGTGACTATTGTAAAGGGTAATGTTTCTCTGATTTCTTTCTCAGCCCCTTTGCCATCTGCAAATAGTAGGGCTACAGATTTTTTTGAGTTTATCTTGTATTGAGCTAGTTTGCTGAAGGTGTTTATCAGTTATAGGAGTTCCCAGGTTGAGTTTTTTGGGCTGCTTATTTAAGCTATCATATCACCTGCAAATAGAGACAGTTTGACTTCTTCCTTTACAATTTGTATCCCCTTGATCTCCTTTTGTTGTCTTATTGCTTTAGCTAGAACTTCAAGTACAATATTGAAGAGAGGTGGAGAAAGAGAGGGCAGCCTTGTCTTGTTCCTTATTTTATAGGAATTGCCTTAAGCTTCTCTCCATTCAGTTTGATGTTGGCTGTTGGTTTACTGTATATAGCTTTTATTATCTTTAGGTATGTTCCTGTTATTCCTGATCTCTCCAAGACCTTTACCATGAAAAGGTGTTGAATTTTGTGAAAGGCTTTTTCAGCACTTAGTGAGAGAAACATTGTTTTTATAAGCTTCCCATTTTTATAAAATAACATACAGACAAAAATAAGTCATTGAATTTCCTATACATTATTTTTTGACATTCAAATTCTTTTCCTAACCAAATGTGTCTAATTGTTTCAACTATCCAATAATTGGCCATGCTACACATTTAGTTTTACATGTACAAAGAAAATTATTAAAACTGTTTTTAAAGCAATATTCTTCTCTCTCTCTCTCTCTCTCTCTCTCTCTCTCTCTCTCTGTTCTCTCTCTCTCTCTCTCTCTCTCTCTCTCTCTCTCTCTCTCTCTCTCTCTGATTTTTCAAGACATGGTTTCTCTGGCTGTTCTGGAAATCACTATACAGGCCAACCAGGACTCAAATTCACAGAGATCTGCCTGCCTCTCCCTCCCAAGTGCAGGGAATAATTGTGTGGGTCACCAAAGCCTTGATCCTGTGTCATGTTGGCTCTGTAGACAAAGCTAGATTCAGATTTACAGAGGTCCCCCTGCATCTGCCCTTCAAGTGCTTGGATTATTGGCACGAACCACCACCACCTGACTCAACTGTGATTCCAATATAAGAACTTATTATTATATTGTTCTCCTTACTGCCTGCAATTGCATTGTGACTGAAAAACATGAAATATGTCTTATACTTGGATATCTAATCTCTATAGATTATCAAGAGTGATGATCATGTCTGAAAGAGGAGATTGAAGGTTTAAAGATCTAAAATGTTCAATAGGCTGAGAAACTACTGATAGGAGAGTTGACTTGACTGATACCACTGGGCTGTTAGGATCTAAGAAGCCTCTGATACTTGAGTAGATCACAGTCCCTTAAACATATACCCAAATGATCTACATCCATGCAACAAAGACATGTGCTCAATTGTGTTCATAGCCACATTATTAATAGCAAGAACCTGGAAGCAACCTAGATGCCCCTCAACTGAAGAATGGATAAACAAAATGTGGCTCATTTATACAATGGAATACTACTCTGAAGAAAAAAAATAAACAATGGAATCTTGAAATTTGTAGGCAAGTGGATAGAACTTAAAGAAACCATTCTGAATAAGGTAACCCAGTTGCAAAATGAGGAACATGATATATACTCATTCAAATATGGATTTTAGACATAGAAAAAAGGACCACCAGCCTATAATTCACACCGCCAGAGGAACTAGGATATAAGGAGGATCTAAGAGATTCATATAAGGTCTCTCACAGAAGGGGAAAGGAACAAGAACTCCAGAGCATATGGGGATGAGGGGGATCAGTGAGAGGAGAGGGAACTAGGAGTAAAAGATGGGGAGGAGAGGAAAGCATGTGGGACTAAGAAGATTGAGTCATGGGAGAAATAGACAAGAGAAGAGAGAGAAGAGGGGAGAGAGACTATAAAAGAGGGACCTATTATAGGTTTGAAACAAAAACTTACTCTAGAGTAATGTCCAGAGACTTAAAAGACTGATTCCAAATAACAATTTAAGCAACAGTGGAAAGGCTACCATAAATGCCATTTCCTGATAATGAGATTGATTACTAACTTATCCACCATCCTGGAACCCTCATCTAGTAGCTGATGGAAACAGAAGAAACACCCACAACTAAACACTGAGCTGAACTAGAATCCAGATGCAGAAAGGGAGGACAAGACCAGGTTGCAGAATCACATAGAGACAACTGACCTGAACAAGGAGAATCTAACAGGTCACCAGACTAATAGCAGTGAATCTAGCATGAGACTGATTCAGACTCCCTGACATGGTTCTCAGCTAGTATGCCTGAGCATTCTAAAGGACCTCAGACAGTGGAACCAGGATGTATTCCTGGTGTACAAAAGGACTTTGGGGGGCACATCCCCATGGAGGGATATTCCCTTAACCTAGAGACAGGAGAGAAGTCCCAGTCCCTTCTCCAATTGACTTGACAGATTTAGATGACCTCTCCTGGAGGGCATCACCCTACATGTGGATTGGGGTGTATGTGGGTGGGTAGGGAAGCTGGGAGGGGGGCATGGGAGGGTGGGAAAGAGGGAGGGAGGAGAAAGATTTAAAAAAGTCTATATACTTCCAATTTGGAACATAATATAGGTACTTTTTAGTATATACAGTGAATGAACAATCAATAAGTAAACACAGAAAACTGTTAAGGATTTCACTGTTCACCTTCATCATGGATAAGTACTAGTGCTTTTATCCAATGTAATAAAATTCCTACAATTTCTATGTCTTTCATTGTGTTAAGTGTTTCAACAAGAAGGTGTTGGGTATATTCTTATGAGATCTGGCAATGAAGGCCTCTCTGAAAAAAAAAAAAAAAAAACAATGTGTACTCTAAGGAGAAAATAGTATTCGTACATGTCCTAGTTAGGATTTCTACAGCTATGAAGAGACACTATGACCATGGCAACTCTAATAAATGAAAAAAATTTATTGTGACTTGCTTACAATTCAGAGGCTTAGTCTATTATTATCTAGAAGGAAGCATGACAGCATGCAGACATGGTGTTGGAGAGGTAGCTGGATGTTCTACATCTGGATTGGCAGCAACAAGCAGAAAGAAAGCATTTGGACCTGAATTTTGAGTCTTTGTGTCATCTTTGAATCTCAGTCTGACTACTACAGGTAATTATATCAGCACAAGCACATTCACATTTTCACTAGATAACTGCTCAGCCATTATTAAACATGCTTCTCTACTCCACAATCAGAGATGTTTTCTCCTGCATGAGATTGGAACTAATGTGGAGATCCACAACTGCACAATATGCAGAGAGTGAGAGACCTTGTAATATTCAGTCCTACACCAAATTATTCCACTCAGAGCTCAGGGACTCTGCAGAAGATGAGATGGAAAGACGATAAGAGTCAGTAGGTTTGAAGACACCAAGGAAACAATGCCCAGGAATAATAGGACTTATGCATATTTGAATTCACACAGACTACAGTAGCATGCACAGGGACTACATAGGTCCAAATCAGATGAGGTCACAGTGCTGAGATTAGAAAGTAGACACAAACTCCCAAACTCAAACAAGAAACTTTGAATTGACAATTAGAGAAAATTAGTTTCTCTACAGAGTCTCACTGGATTTACAAATCACACTTAATAGCCTACAACATGACTAGGAACATGGCCAACGTAAAACTAAACAAAAAGAATTTCTGTTTTTTTTTCTGTTTTTGTCTCAGATTGCTTTGTTTGAACTCCCTTTTTACCTTTTCGTTCTAAGCTTGTATATTATGGTTTCTGATCTTGAGTTTTAATATGTTTTATAGTGTGTGTGTGTGTGTGTGTGTGTGTGTGTGTGTGCAAGTGTGCATTTCTTATGCACTTACTTTCTTTTTTGTTTGTTCAGGGTTTTATCCATGCTTGCTTGTCTTTTTATTTGCCTATTTGTGTTTTTTTCCAGGTTTTGTTTGATTCTTCCTTTTTACTCACTGATTTATTATTAATTTAAATTTGATATTAGCTTCTTTACATGACAATCCCATTCCTGCACTCTCCAGTCCAACCCTGATCCCCCCACAAACCTACATCCTATCCTCTTTTCTGCTCCCCAGGGAGGGTGAGGCCTTCCATGGGGAGTGTTCAAAGTCTGACAAGTCACAAGGACCTGGGCCCAGGACCTCCCCATGAGTCTAGGCTGAGGGAATACACCTATAGGTGGAATGGGCTCCCAAAGTCCATTCATATACTACTGATAAATACTGATCTATTACCAGATGCCCGATAGACTGCCTAGTCCTCCTAACTAAGACCAATTTTCATGAGCCTGTGTCAATACTATGCTCCTTTCTAAGCTATCTGACTGGAGTCCATGAACTCCCCCTTGTTCAGGTCAGCAGTTTTTGTGACTTTCTCCGGCATGGTCTTGGCCCCTTTACTTATCACTCCTCCTTCTTTGTCACTTATTTCCAGGAGATCAGCTCAGTATTTAGGTGTGGATGTCTGCTTCTGCTTCCACCAGCTAGTAGATGAAGGCTCTAGGATGGCATATAAGGTAATCATCAATCTCACTATCTGGGAATGGTATTTAAGGTAGCTTCATAACTATTGTCAAGATTGTTAGTTGGGGTCATCCTTGTAGATCTCTGGATATTTCCCTAGTGCCAGATTTCTCACAAAACCTTTAATGGCTCCCTCTATTATGGTATCTCTTTTCTTGTTGTCCTCTATTCTTTCACTGACTCAATCTCCCTGCTCCCTCATGCCTACTCATCCCCTTCTCTTCCTCCTAAATCCCTCTTGCCTCCCTGCCTGCTCCCAATTTACTTGGGAGATCCTGCCCCTTTCTCCTTCTATGGGGGTCCATGTATGTCTCTCTTAGGGTCCTCCTTGTTTCCTAACTTTTCTGGTGGTGTGGATTTTAGGCTGGTAATCCTTTGCTTCTTTTCAAAAACCATATATGAGTGAGTACAAATTGTGTTTGTCTTTTGTGACTGGGTTACCACACTAGTGTGGTTTCTTGTAGTTCCATTCATTTGGCTACAACTTTCAAGATTCCGTTGCTTTTGTTTTGTTTTGTTTTGTTTGCTTTGGTTTTTCCCTTTGAGTAGTACTGTGTTGCTGTATTCTGTAAATGCACCACATTTTCTCCATCAATTTTTCAGTTCAGGTGCTTTCAGGTTGCTTCCAGGTTCTGGCTATTACAAATAATGCTGCTATGAACACAGCTGAACAGATGTCCTTGTTGTATGAATGTGCATATTTTGAGTATATGCCTAAGAGTGGAATTACTGGATCTTGTGATAGACTGATTCCCATTTTCCTGAGGAACCACCATACTTGTACCGAAGAGGCTGTATCAGTTTCCACTGCCACCAGCAGTGGAGAAGAGTGCTCTTTTCTCCACATCCTCTCCAGCATAAACTGTGGTGTTTCTGATTTTAGTCATTCTGACAGGAGTAAGATGGTATCTCAGAGTTGTTTTGATTTGCATTTCTTGATTTCTAAAGATGATTAACACTTTCTTAAGTGTCTTTCAGTCGTTTTAGATTCCTTTATTTAGAATTCTGCATTTAGTTCTATACCCCACTTTTTAATTGGATTATTTGGCAATTTGGTAACTAGCTTTTTGATTTCTTTCTATATTTTGGAAATTAGCCCTCCATCAGATGTGGAGTTGGTTAATATCTTTTTCTCATTCTGTAGGCTTCTATTTTGCCTTGTTGACTATGTCCTTTTTCTTACAGAAGTTTTTCAATTTCAGGAAGTCACATTCACTAATTGTTGATCTCATTGTTTGTACTACTGGTATTATGTTCAGGAAGCAGTCTCCTAAAGCTGTTCATTCAAGGGTACTTCCCACTTTTTCTTATAAGAGGTACAGTAGTGCTAAACTTATGTTGAGGTCTTTGATCAATTTGGACTTAAATTTTGTGCATGGCAGTAGATGTGCATCTATGCAGTCTTCTACAAGTCAATATCCAGTAATGCTAGCACTATTTGTTGAAGATACTTTCTTTTTTTCCATTGTATAATTTTAGCTGTTTTGCCAAAACTCAGGTGTTTATAGGTGTGTGGGTTGATATCAAGACTTTTTATTCAATTCCATTGGTCTACCTGTCTATTTTTGGACAAATCCCAAGGTGTTTTCAGGACTTTAGCTCTATAATAGTGCTTGAAGTCAGAGATGTTAATACCTCTGGGAGTTCTTTTATTGTATGTGGTTGTTTTGGCTATCTTTGGTCTTTTGTTTTTCCATATGGAGTTGAGTACTATTCTTTCAAGGTCTGTGGAGAATTGTGCTGAGATTTTGATAGGCATTGCATTAAATATGTAGATTGATTTTGGCAATATTGCCATTTTTACTATGTTGGTCCTACCTATCCAAGAGCATTGGGGATCTTCCCATTTTCTGATATCGTCTTTAAATTCTTTCAGGAAAGAGTCAAATTTTTCTTATATATGTCTTTCACTTGTTTGGTTAGTGTTACCCCTTGATATTTTATATTATTTGTGGCTATTTTAAGAGGTGATGTTTCTCTGATATTTTTCTCAGCCCCTTTATCATCTGTATATAGTAGGGCTACTGATTTTTTAGTTTTAGTTTTAGTTTTTGACTTTATCTTGTACCTTGCCACTTTGTTGAAGGTGTTTATCAGCTGCAGAAATTTCCAGGTAGTGTTTTTCAGGTCATTAATGTGAATTATCATATTACCTGCAAATAGTGAAAATTTGACTTCTCTCTTTCCCATTTTATCCACTTGATCTCCTCCTGTTTTATTATTGCTCTAGCTGGAACTTTAAGTAAAATATTGAAGAGACATGGTGACAGGGGACAGCCTTGTCTTGTTCCTGATTTTAGAGGAATTGCCTTAAGCTTCTCTCCATTCAGTTTGATGTAGGCTGTTGGTTTACTGTATATTGCTTTTATTATGTTTAAGCATGTTCCTTTTATTCCTGATCTCTCTAAAACTTTAATCATGAAGGGATGTTGGACTTTGGGAATGTCTTTTACAACATCTAGTGAAATGATCATGTGGGTTTTTTTTCAGTTTGTTTATATGGTAGACTACATTGATAGATTTTCATATGTTGAACCATTCCTGCATCCCTGGGATGAAGCCTTCTTGGTCATGGTGGATGATTTCTCTGATGTGCTGGGATTCAATTTGCCAGTATTTTATTGAGCATTTTTGCATCAATGTTCATGAAGGATATTGGTCTGTAGTTCTCTTTCTTAGTTGTGCCTTTGTGTGGTTTGGGTACCAAGGTGATTGTGGCCTCATAAAAAGAGTTTGGGTAATGAACCGTCTGTTTCTATTGGTTGGGAGCCATTTGATGACTGCTTCTATTTCATTAGGGGTTATAGATAGATTTAAATTGCTTATCTGTTCTTGATTTAAATTTGGTAAGTGATAACTACGCAGAAAATTGTCCATTTCCTTTAATATGTTTTTTTAAGTTTTGTGGGGTATAGGTTTTCAATGTATGGCCTAAAGATTGTCTGGATTTCCTCATTGTCCATTATTATGTCCCCCTATTATTTCTGATTTTCTTAATTTGCATGTTCTCTCTCTTCCTTAAGTTAGTTTGAATAAAGGTTTGTCTACCTTGTTGATTTTCTTGAACAACCAACTCCTTGTTACATTGATTCTTTGTATTGTTTTCTTAGTTTCTACTTTATTGATTACAGCCCTCAATTTGATCTTTCCTGGTGGCTACTCCTCCAGGGTGACTTTGCTTCATTTTTCCTGGGGGTTTTATTGTGCTGTTAATTCTCTAATGTGACTTTTCTCCAATTTTTTTCTTGTAGTCACTTAGTGCAATGAGCTTTCCTCTTAGTACTGTTTTCAAAGTGTCCCATAATTTTGGTATGTTGTGTCCTCATTCTCATTGAATTCTAGGAAGTCTTTAATTCCTTTCTTTATTTCTTCCTTGGCCCAGGAATGGTGCTATTGCACATTGTTCAGTTTCCATGAGTTTTAGGATTTCTTCAATTTGTGTTGTTATTATAACTTAAAAAACATGGTGGTCTGATAAGATACAGTGTGGAGAGGTGATTCCCATTTTTGTACCTATTCAGTTTTGCTATACTGCTGAGTATGTTGTCAATTTTAGAGAAGGTTCCATGTGGAGTTGAGAAGAAGGTGTATTATTTTGTGGTGGGGGGGGGAATATTCTATAAATGTCTGTTAAAACTGATTGGATCACAACTTCTGTTAGTTTCTTTGTTTCTTTGTTAAGTTTCTGTCTGGTGGATATAGTGTTGAGAGTGGGATGTTGAAATTTCCCACTAAAAGTGAGTGAGGTTTTATGTGCAATTTGAATTTTAGTAATGTTTCTTTTATGAATGTGATACCTTTGCATTTATGGTATAGTTTTTAAGAGTTGAGACTTCTTCTTGATGGATTTCTCCTGTGATGAATAAGAAATGGCATTCATTTCTTTTTAATGTCTAGTTAGTTATATTTTAGGATTGCTACACTCACTTGTTCCTTGGGTCCATTTTATTAGAAAATCTTTTCCAAACCCTTAACTCTGGAAAGTCATTTCCAACACTTAACTCTGAGGTAACATCTGTCTTTGAAGTTGATGTGTTTCTTGTATGCAACAGGATGGATTCTGTCTTCATATCCATTCTTTGAGCCTGTGTCTTTTTATAGTTGAGTTAAGACCATTAATATTGAGGGATATTGATGACCATTGATTGTTAATTCTTGTTTGTTTTAGATTTGTAGTTTGTGTGGTATTGTGTGTAGATTTCCCCCATTTTTCTTTTGGCTGTTGGCAAGGTAGGTATATCTACTGCCTATGCTATGGTGGTTTTAGTTGACTTCCATGGTTTTTAGTTTTCCTTCCAGTACTTTTTATAGGGCTGAATTAGTTGATAAGTATTGTTTAATGTTTTGGTTTCTCCATGTATAGTGATTAAAAGCTTTAAAGGGTATAGTAGTCTGGGCTCGCATCCATGGTCTCTGAGTGTTGATAGAATATGTATCTAGCACATTCTTGCTTTCATATTTTCCATGTAGAATTCAGGTGCAATTCTGAGAGGTTTGCCATTATATGTTATTTTGCACTTATATCTTTGCTTCTCTTAATATTCTTTCCTTATTCTGTATGTTTTCTGTTTGGATTATTATATGGCAAGGGAATTTTTGTGTGGTTCACTCTATTTGTAGTTCTGGAAGTTTCTTATACTTTCATTGGCATGTCTTTCCTTAGGTGGGAAAGTCTTCTTCCATGATTTATTGAATATATTTTCTGCATCTTTAAGTTGGGTATTTTCCTTCTTCTATACCTATTATTCTTAGGTTTGGCCTTTTCATGGTGTCCCATATTTCCTGCATGTTTTTTTGTTAGGGATTTGTTGGACTTAAGACTGTCTTTTGTTGCATAATCTATTCCTCCTAGTGCATCTTCAATACCCGAGTCTGAGATTCTCTCTTCCATCTCTTGTATTTATTGATTATGCTTGCATCTGTAGTTTCTGATCATTTACTCATTTATCCAGCTTTTCTATTTCCAGTATTCCCTTGGATTTTCTCTCTATATATTTCAGCTTTCAAACCTTGCACTGTTTGATTTGTTTCTTGCAATTTTGGTCTTTTTCTTCTTCCATTTCTTTAAAGGATTGTCTCATTTCTTCTTTTATGGTCTCTATCATCTTCATAAACTTGTTTTAGGGTCATTCTCTTCTGCTTCATCTGTGTTCGAATGTTCAAGTCTTGCTGGTGTGGAGTCCCTAGACTCTGGGGTGTCATATTGATATTTCTGTTGTTGACTGTGTTCTTATACTGTTATCTATCCATCCCTTCTTCCAATGCATACTGATAGGTTCTCTTCCTCTCCTGGTGGGAATGGGACTAAGGTTCTCTTCCAGTGGGTGCAAGGTCTAATACTTCAATGGCACTCCTCTTCCAGTGGGTGGAGGTAAGACTAGGTCACTAGGGATTTTCCTATGGGACAGGTAACCCAATGCAGGGTATCGAAGAGGAGAAGATGTGGAAAGAGAAGAGAGTAAGAAACTGATAAGAATATACTGCATGAAAATAACTATTTTTTCCTTTTTTACTTAAATGTGAAAAAATGTTGCTTTACATATCAATCTCAGTTCCCTTACCTTCCCATCATCCCCTATCACCCCCACCAAACCTCAGCCCATCCCCTTTCTGCTTCCCTGGGAGTGTGAGGTCTTCCATGGGGAATCTTCAAAGTCTGTCATATCATTTGGGGCAGTGCCTAGGCCCTCCAGAAAATAACTATTTTTAACTCAAAAAGAAAAGATGCTACTCAACTGTAAACAGGAACATCATTGCAAATTTAAAATGTAAGCCAGGTGCCCATGTTATGTTACTTATGCTAAATGCTTGGGATACTGAGATAGGAATGTTGAGAATGTAAAGCAAGACTACAAAACAGGAGGTAATATCAAATATGCGCTAAATGCTTTTAACAAAAATAAAGAAAGTAACTACTATAAAAGTTAATTTTATTTAATATGTAGATATGAAATATTCAGATTTATCTGATAAATTTGCAGAAGCACCAAAGTAAAATAACATCAATGTACTCAGAAAGATAAAAAAATCTGTGCTATCTATTACACAAGAATAGAATGCAGTTTAAAAAAATATAAGAAAACAACTTGAAAATTAAACCTATGTAGCTTAAATAAGTAATATCAATTGACTACAAAATAGTCACTCCTCAGGTACAGATTGTTTTAGCGAATAAAAGCATGCCAATAGTACTTTGTTATCTCATAGATTAGTTATTGTAGTTACAAGTTGAACAGATAAAGGAAAAGAAGTAAGAAATCACAGTGAGATTAGCAATTAGTATTAGGTTATTGTGTAAGAATTGGAAGAGAGGGTCATACAAAGAACAGGGAATGGTAGGGACACACAAACACAAAAAGGGAAGTGAGTCCATGGTGGATAGTTCCCTTTGACCTGGAGTGCTTGGATGTGAACATTGGTCCTTCTATGTAATCTCTGATCCCTCTTCAGGATGCCCCAGATTAATTTGGACTTCTTTATTCCTCTTTGAAATGTGCAAACATTAAATAAATCTCATTCGCCTGTTCTCGGCTTTTATTACTTTTGATTATTTTATTTCATGTGTGTGTGTGTGTGTGTGTGTGTGTGTGTGTGTGTGTGTGTGCGTGTGTGTGTGTGTGTGTGTGTGTGTGTGTGTGTGTGTTTGTCTGCATGCATATCTGTGTACCAGGTGAGTGCCTAATGCCCATAGAGGCAAGAAGAGGATGTTGAACTGTAGCACCTGCACTAAAAATCTGTTCCACTAATCAGGTGAAGGCCTAGAGATTTAAATAAAAGACAAGAAAGAGGGTCATTCATGCAACAAGAATGCAGGGATGCTGAATGCTATTTATTGAGGAGAAGGTGTGGGCTGATATTCTGACTCACAGCACAGTGGAAAACAATTAAGAGTCAAGCATGCAAGTTCTTGGGCTTAGTTCCTCCCCAGCAGATGTGTGTTAGCAAATCAGGCAGAGTACCAGTAACAACTCTGGGTCAAGATGTTCCAGCCAACAGCTTCAGGCTTGCTCAAAGTGCCTTTGGGGTCCATGCAGGACTTTACATTGAACCCTTTGGAACTGGAATTACTGACAATTGTGAATTGCTAGTCAAACCCAAGTCCTCAAGAAGGGTAGTCAACATCTCTTCATGTCTGACCCATCTCTAGCATTTGTTGTCCACTTTCCTTTTTAAATTGAGGAATGCAAATTGTTATAATTCTGTTTTTACAGTGAAAATTGATTTTTTTATGACAATATATTATGATTATAGCTTCCCTCTCCCAACTTCTCATGAGATCCTCCCCACCTTCCTTCCCATACAGACATACACCTTTTTGTTTCTCATTAGAAAATAAACAGGCATCTATGGAATAATAACAAGATAAAACGAAACCAAACAATTCAAAATAGGACAAAACTAAAGGAAAAATAGTCAAAGACAAAGCATAAGAAACACTTCTAATTTTGCTCTTTTAATTGCCTTATTGAGGTTAGACAGCCAGATATGTGGTGATACCCAAGTTTCATGACACCCTCAAGTGTTCCAGAAAGTCTTAGCAAACTAACTCATAATGAACAAATTCTAATTTCAAACCTCTAGTAATATTGAAGGGACCAGACCTCTGTTTTAACAGCCACAACAGACTGCAAAAATGATATGTAGGCCTCTGACTCAGCACATGTCTGACCTTGCTGGGTCTGCCCTAGTCACTAGGATACCCTCCTCATGACAAGGAACCAATCAGAAGTTAGCTGGCTAGACTCTGGATGTGCTTTATGGTACAAGTGACACAACAGTGAAGTGTATGGCATAGCAACCACCCTGGGAGTGCCTATAGGCCTTAACAACCAGTTGGCCAATCAACAGGTTTTCCAATCCCAGAAGGGCAACAATCCTGAGACAGTCCTTATACCTAGACAGTCCCCTTATGCTACTCAGTATGTTCCCTGCCTTGTAGTTTCTCCTGGTCTTTCTCCAACTATCTTCCACAATGAACAGATGAAAGGCCCGAGTTAATGCATTTAGCTTGTTAAACAACAATACAAGACTCTTTGCTTTTGCATCTGAACAGATCTCTTGGTGATTTTTGGATTCAGACTCTGGGCACACAAATACTACAGAGGAGCCATTCATCCTCAGTAAGCTAATAAATGTCAAAAAATTAATAGTGGAAATCAGTAAAATGAAATGTATTAAATGTAGTCATGACAAAACGAGTGCCAGAGAGATCCAATGGCTCCTTGAAGTCCACTGGGTTCTGAAGTGAGATTAAAGTGTAGAGGGCTAAGGAAATGTACAACTAAAGGTCAGCGTTTGCTCCTGCCCACCTCTGACCATCATTGTCTGGGATTCAGTCTAAGTCTGTAAGATGGTCTGGCATCTTGTTAGAACGTATGAAATCTTTCTGGTTATAAGTTTTCTTTCCTGCTGGAGCCTTTTTATTCTCTCAACATGTGACTCTAGGGGAATTTCCCATTTCTTTGTGGCCCATTGCTTCAATAGCTGATAGATTTAGAGATTTTTCTTTCTTTCTTTCTTTTTAGAATACCTCTATTTCTGCTAGGTCAATTAAAACAAATGGAAAAGTCAAAGCAAAATGTCTCCTCCAAAAATTTTCATTCTTACAATATCTGTCAATGACAGTGGTGTAGATATGAATTTCTAGAAAAAGAGGTTCAGAATAATTATAAATATATACAAAGATCTCAAAGACGACATAAAATGCCAAAAAATACTTTCTGAAACTGCCAACAGCTCAGTGAAATAGCAAAGACAATTCAGGAAATGAAAATAAAGTGGGTAAGACTAGGATTAATGAAGCCAATGTGAAAATTAAAGAAAGAGTACAGGGGTGCCCAGAAGTAGATTATCCTTTAGTTAGAACACTGAAGGACACCAGTCTCTTTGGGGAACTAGAGACTGTACACAGGGGTTTGGGATTTTATATGACAGATAAAAGGAACTTGAGGGTGGAGAATTCCATCTGTAGGTGATATCCCTGAAGCCTCAAATTGGCAGAGAGCAGGAGGTTGGTATTCTGATAACCTCCCTTATCAGAAGCTTCTTGGATCCTAACAGCCCAGTGTTATTAGTCATGTCAACTCTTCTGTTAAGAGTTTCTCAGCCTACCTGAATATTTTTAGGTTATGACGCCTTCAGTGTTCAACATACAGATATAATAACAAAGAAAATAAATTGCATATTGAAAATATTGGAAATGAAAAAAATCAGTGAAAAACCTCATCAATATAATTTAATATATGAAGGACAGAATATCAGGGCTTAAGGATAACATAAAGGAATTAGATCATTTAATTACATTCAATAACAATTTTTATAATTATATGAATAGAACATAAGAGATTTGTGTGACTCTATGAGAAGACCAGATTTACAAATTTTGAGCAAAGAATAATCCTAGGCCAGATGTTACAGAAAGGCCACCAGAGAAGCACACTCATATAAAGAAATTATAGTCAATCTAAAGTCTGCTTTTTATTTTAGGAAGCCAAGATTACACTGAGGTATTAAGGACTTGAGTTTAGCACTAAATTTTCAGAGTAAGGGACTTTTAAAGGCACAGACTACATGCTATTATCTCTCTCCAGCTGCTGGAGAAAGTTTTTCAAAACCAGTTTAATGGAACGGAAGGGAAGTAGTTAATTGTAGAGGTTTTGCCCAAGCAGACACTTTAACAGAAGCTAAGATAAGTTATATGGGGTGTCTTGACCTTGGGTTCCTAGAAGAGAGTAGAGTAACTTAACACAGCACTTTTTTTTATCAAGGCAATCTAGTTTTAGTCAAACATAAAATGGCCTTAGGGTGAATAAAAAATGGTGAAACCTCAGCAATCTCTTGGCCTGTCACATAAAGGCATAATAGAAAATATTTTTGATAAAGTCATAGAAGATAATTTCTCAAATCTAGCAAAAGTGACACCCATCTAGGTACAGAAGTCCTGCGGAACACAAAATAGACAGGTACAGAAAAGAAATATTCCACATCATATTATAATTAAAATACCAAGTATACATAATGAAGAAAGGGTACTGAAAGCTTCAAGAGTTAGAAGGCTCAACTCACATACTAAGGCAAGCTGATAAGAATAATTCTCAATAGAAACTTTAAAAGATAGTAAAACTTGAAGCAAAGTACCTCTTGCTAATTTTCTTCTAGGTAAAAAATGACTTAAAGAAACAGAAAACTTCCTAGTCTTTAATGTGTTCAGGTCTTAATAATGTGTTTTGCAAGATAATCACATGGCACAAGTCAGGTGTTTCCTTAAGGAAACTAATCTGTAGATGGCCTTCAGGAAGGTATAATTTTGATTGTCTTTGGCAAAATAAATGTCTATTACTTTGATCAATTAATGATGATGATTTAATAATTATCATCCCAACTTCAAAAGGTGATTTGTAGTAGAGAAAAGGTGATTTTGAAGTCCTTTCTCCTTAGCCAGACAACAGCAATTTGTTAAAAAGCAAAGGGTTTCATTGTCTGAAAACAAAATTACATTCCTACTTGCCATGCTTTTAACAAAGTATTAGAAACACATTATTGATTTTGAATATTTTTAAAGTATTACACAAGTCAAATAAGGTATTCATGGCATAACGGTCTTCTTTTGGTTTTCGTGTAATAAATTGCTTTATAGATAAGATGTAGTTAAAAGTAGTGATCTACTAGCTACATAATCATGTACCCCCACCAAAAGAAGAAGAAATAAAACAATAAAAGTCAGTAATTAAGCAACTTGTTTTCTGCTGGTGGTAATGGTTGTTGTGGTGATGGTGGTGGTGGTGTGTTTATTTCCAATAACATTTTATACATTACAAAGTTAATACAACATAACTACTTAAGTAAAATGCACATATATATATATATATATACATATATATATGAGACATGGATTAAATGGAAGGAAAGAAATAGTAGGAAGGTTAATTGTAGGTATCTGTAATCCTCTTTCAGCAATTGATAGCCAAACTTTTAGAAAGTAAGGATACAGCTGAATTGAAAAATATTATAAATAAATGAAATTTAATTGGTAGTTATGGAGTAAGAACACTTCAATCATTTTTATAAGAATATATAATAATCTCAAGTATACATATCACATCATCAAAACAGTCTCAGATTTATAAAACAAACAATATTTTGAGATACATATTAAAAATTTTAAAACAATAGGGAAATCAATGAAAGCACAAACTAGTTTAATGAAAAAGTAAAGAAATTAATAAAATTCTATCTAATCTAAAAAAAGGAGATACAAATTATCAGCATCAGAATAAAAGACAAGATATAATACTAGGGATTCCATCTACATTAAGAACACAAATCAAAAATTAAGAACATGTTTTAGAATTTATTTTATTTTATGTGCATGAACATGTTTATCTTCATGCATTTATGAGTACCACAGGTGTGACTATAGGATCATCTGGAACAGGAGTTGCATATGGTTGTGAGTCACCATGTGGATGCTGGAAATAAACCAAATTATTTGCAACAGTAACATTTACTCTTGACTACTAGAAGTTTCTCTCCAGCTCAGAAAAGACAAATTTTATACCCACAGATTTTGGTGCTGGAAATGAAATTCAGGTCTTCCTGCTGGGCAAGCACTGTGTCTTGAGCTAAATCTCCAGCCCATGTTGTGCCCTATTTTGATAAAGTCATTTGGAGTGAACTGACTCCTTGAATTTTGTATGGAAATTTATAACTTTGGGAACCAGTAACAACTACAAAACTAAAAGCAATACTATAGTACATAGACAACTTACTCTCATTGAAATATGGAGTATTAGATTATCAGTTATGATACTACTACCTATATGTACCTTAATGGAATAATTAAATAAATAAATAAATGACTGTTGTTGGGAGACAGATTTCTCTCCACTGGTGAAAGAAATTTCAAACCAGCAATTATAGTGGGAGACATATAGTAATTAGAATATGGTAAGAGGAAAAACTGAAGAGTCACGTTTACAAATTTGTGCTTAGCTTAATTAATATAGAGTTGAAATACAGAGAAAAATAGTTGAAAATGTTGGTTGATTTAATGCTAAAAACATATTACAGTAGTGTGAAATATTAATAGAAGTAAGTGGGATAGGATATATGGAAAATCTGTACAGTTTTTTTTTATAATTTTCTTAAAACTTTAACTGTTCTAAATTAAATATTTATTTGAAAATCTATCAGAATTTGACATACACTAAATACAAGTAAATGGGCATAGTATAGGTCATTCAAGTAAATATTGATTTACCATCAATGATTTGCTTACCTGATTCCCTAAGTTCTTCTGAATGTTCTCTTAAATAAATGCAAAGATTACTCAGCTTTTACTTTTTACTTTATTTTCTTTAACTTCCTTGTCATTATCAGATAGAGTATCATGTACCCAGGCTGGATTTGAACTCACAATGTAGTAGAAACTTTCAACTCCTTTCTTTTATTGCTTTGTGATGTGATTACTGGCCCCATCAATTAATTACATCTCTCTCAGCTTTCTGTCTTTTATTGTATAAGGCCAGTTTCCCTGAAACTTGCTCTGTAGACCAGGCTGACCTCAAACATAGAGATCCATCTGCCTCTGCCTTATCTGTTCTGGAATTAAAGGCATGTGCCACCATACTCTGCTCTAAGCTTTTTTTCAGTTCCTTTTCACAAGTTGGAAATTTAGCTAGGAGGCATCTTGCCCTGAGCTCACCTCTTCCTTTATTCTATTTCTTAATACGCTTATCTCCTTGATCAGAGGATTTAACTCCGTCGCACTTTCTGGTGCCCCTTTTCTCCTCAAACATTTTCCTTGCTCAGCTTCTTCCTTCTTTATTTATAGTCACCACTAGTATCCAAACATGACAGAGGCTATACTTGGCTGTTTTGAGATTTCTTCTGCTAATGAAATATATCCAGTACACTCCACTATAGCCTCAGGCATACTATTTGGATAAAGGCAAAAGGCAACCATTGCCTTCACCAAAATATAAAAAAGAATCTCTAGGCTACATAAAATTCTTCTCTGAAACATCTTGGTCCAGCCCCAGGCAATTCATCAAATCACACTCAGAACCACTATTTCCATGCTCCTACACGTATGGCTCCATAAGCAGTGGTTGAAGTATTCCACTGCTTTCCTAACTGGAAGTACCAAAGTCCATGTTACTCCCAACAATATCATGTTCAGGCCAATCAAAGCAACTTCTGTCTTAGAATGAGTTTGTATTACTGTGAAGAAACACCATGACTATGCCAACTCTTATAAATAAAACACTTAGTTATGGTGGTTTGTTTACATTTTCAGAGGTTCAGTCCATTATTATCAGGATGGGAAGCATGACAGCGTGTAAGTAGCCATGGTACTAGTGCTGAGAGTCCTACATCTTGACTCAGAGGCAACAGGAAGTTAACTGATTCAGCGGACAGTGTCCTGAGCATATGAAACCTCAAAGCCTACCCCCACAATAATACTTCCTCCAATAAGACTACACTCCTAATAGTGTCATTCCCTTTGGGGTCCATTTTCTTTCAAACTAAAACATCACTGACTTCCAGAAGCCAAAAGCTAAGATTATCATCAGATAGCATCTTAGGTTATAAATATGCTTCCTCAATCTTCTGCAACAACCTTTCTATTGTACTTGATTTATAACTTTCTTTGTTCTGTAAAACTATAAAACATCATGAAGAAATTCCTTCTGCATAGGAACATGGAACTTGGGGTAGTCTAAATCTATGTACCTGGGCCATGGTCACCTAAAACTTCTCCCCCCCAAAAAAGTATCTGTTATTCCATTAAGACAAGAGCTGTGATGGTTTTCTTGTTGTCCATTTGTTTTTGCATTTGTTTTAAAATGTTAGTTATATCCCAGGACTGGTATATCTGGGTCACATACTTAAATTGTTTTTAGTTTTTGAGGAAACATTACGCTGATTTTTAAAGTGGCTGCTATAATTTATAACCCCACAAATAGTGTATAAGTGTTTCTGTATCCCTCATTCTCACCACCATTTGTTCCTGTGTCTTTTCTTGAATACAGTCATTCTGCCTACATTGAGATGAAAGCCCTGAATCTTAAGGATAAAGATGATAATTTATAAAGATTCTTAATGTATATTGAAGCCATTTGTATTTCCTTTGAAGACTATCTTTTGAATTCATTTCCCCATGTATTGGTCCAATATTTCATTGTTTTGGAATTTAAGTGTTAAGTTTCAAACTCAGGACAAACTGCTCCATACCTAGAAGCAGTCACATCCTTTCCTTTCCTTTTTATTTCTTTTTTTTCTTTCATTGATTTTTTTTTGGAGTATTTTTATGAATTCTGGATAATGGCCTTTGTCAAGTGAATAGCTGACAAACTTTCTATTGTGAAGCTTGTAGGTTTGCTCTGCTAATTAATCTCTTTAAAATAACCTTTTATATTTGACGCAACACCATTTGTGAATATGTATTACTAGAAATTTTCTTTCTTCACTCTACTATGATTTAACACTACACCAAGTTTCCTTTTTTCATTTTCTTTCTTTATGGCAGGGTGTGGAGGGTTGTTCATTGAATAAGGTTTATGTTGCTTACCTATCTGAATCTAAGTTTGATGAGCAATTAATTTTACAATGCACTCTCCTAGGATTTCATAAATTCATTATATCTGCTCATTTTTCTGCATCTGGCATTATAATTATATATTCTACTTCTTTTGAAACAGTCCAATACTTGAATAATCTTTTCCGCTTCCTCCCTGTCAGTTTGTTTTCTCTCTTTCTTTTCTTTCTTTTCTACTTTTTTTTTCATTTTTCTTTCTTTTTTTTGTTTTTGTTTTGTTTTTGCTCTTCACATTTCAGTTTCAAAGTTCCTATTGATATATTTCAAGCTTCATAACTCTCTGCTTGGTTATATCCAGCCTACTATCATTTCTATGATAATGTGTTTTGATTGCCCACAGTTCCTTTCAATTTTATGCTATCAGTAAAATTGTGCTCTATGTATATTACTCATCCCTTTTACATGACACCAACTTTTTGTATTTTCTATCAAATTAAAATAATATTAGCTACTTCAAAATTCTTCTTTGACTATTTTAATGTCAATGTCTCATATAAGCCTGGTTCTGAGCACTACTCTATCTTTTCAGTAAGTATTTTATACTTATTGAGACCCAGGAATGATATATTAAGTAAAAAGAACTGACAAAAATAGGCTTGGTATAATGTTTTATACTAATCAGGTGGAGTTGTACTGCTTCTGTTCATTATATCTGCATGTGCTAAAGGCTTCAAATTCCTCTTATGTCACTTTTATAACCCCCTCGTTAGACTACCACAGTGCTATTCAGAGAGAATCTGCATCTTCAAGCTCCTTAAGCTGCAATCCATTGTTACTTATTGAAGTCCTGCTGGCAGGATGCAGAAAGTGAAAGTGTTTTTTAATCTTAACACAACTCAAAGACTTTGAAAGAGCCTTTGTTCCTGGGCTGTTTAAAATGTTTTAGTTATCTCCATGTAGGTAGGCTAGACAGAATTGTATGAGAGTGGGGGATGTATTTCTTCAAGTCAGAGTAAGACTCTGAGAAAGTATTATTCCTTGCTGAGTGGAACTTTATTACAGAGAACACTATGGACACATTTCTCAATATTAAATTTTCTCTGTCCCTAGGAAAGGAAAAAATCCACAGCAGTATCTTTCTTGACAATACAGCATGAGAAAGATAAAATGCATTAAAATATTGAACTAGGGGAGATTTACACTCCTATATTTACCCATAGTTTTAGTCACCAAAATCATTATTAGTTTGTTTATACCAGTTTTTCTCTGTGATCTTAGGTCTATGAAAAACTTGAAAAACAATCCTTGATTTTGAGAAAAGTCCCTAATCTTCTAGTTTGTTCAGCTTTTCTTTAAGATGGGAGTGTTGTTCTCCAAGCTTTTTATGTCTCAATAATAATTCCCTAAGTTTTGTTTTGATGGACATGGAGGTTTTTACATTAATTTTTAAAAATATTAATTTTGTGTAACATAAGATAAATCAATTCTAAATATATTTATTTCCCCCAATTACACATGTGTATACTCAAATGAATTCCAAATGTAAGGTCCTATGTTCTCAAAATATAGATTTAGCTCTAAAATGGATAAAAGTTTTTCAAATATCATTATCTACCTGATAACTGTAATTATCTACTGAGTATTGCAATTGCTTATGCATTTCATAAAACAGATAGTCTAAATGTTGGTTTCATGAATAAATGCACACTACCAATCTTTGAAAACTATATTGTAAACTATGGTGTCCTGTCATGATTATCATTGATGTACATCCCATGTCTCAGAAATCATAGACTCAATTTCTTTTTCTTTGGTAAAGATTCACCAGTGAAATGCCATCATTAATTATAGGTATATATCATATGTAGGTAAGATATGATAGAATTCTTCTTCAATCAGAAGACAAGATTCCTAAAAATAAAGTTGGTGGTTCAGCCCAAAATAATCATCCCTGTTTGAAGCTATTGATCCAAACAAAGTGAGTCTTTATTAACTGGAATTGCCCTAGCCCCCATGTTTGCAAATAATAACCTCAACTCACCCACATAAAGGGTTACAATCAGCTTCCCCCTACCACAACTACTCCCTTTCTCATCCAGGAAGACATTCTGCCCTTCTCTCTTTGAAATACATTGAGGTTAGATTTCTTTTTATAACTCCTGACTCTTTACACTGCCTCAAAAATCTAACAAGTTTTCTCATTCAAAATTCTTTTTCTCTACATAGTGTAAAAAATGAACACATACACTCACCATATATATGTAGTGTATGCATTTGTTTATTAGAGGTACTTAGAATTGTTTAGATATTGAGATCATATAAAACAAGAATAAAATTAATTTTAGTTCATAATTGTTGGAAAGCATGGACTACTTACATTTAATGAAAAGTCCATTGAGTTATTCAATATGACAAAATACTATGAATGTGACCTTTTAAATACAACCATAATAAAGGAGAAAATCAAAAACCAAGATATTCTACAGTCAATATTATCAAAGATACTGAAACTTTCTCAGTCCACTCACCCCAATTTGAAGAATCTAATAAAAGCTGAAATAAAGTCTTACTGTACTCTGTAATATTCAAAGATATCTGTTATAATACAAAGTAATAGAAACTGTCAAAGTGCAATTCACTAGAACTATAAGGGGAAATATGTCAGATATTGAAAAGATATTTTCTCAATGTTTTAGGGACAAGTTGCCAAACATCATCACATTTTATTGTGCACCATTTCTTTCTTGTCATCCCATTTTGTACAAATATATTGGGCAAATTTGTGATTGAAGACAGCCATTTTTAAAACTGACTATCTTAGCAGTGGTCGAAGTGGAGATAAAAGACTTGGATTGCTCTTCTATCTTAAGGAAAGAATAAATCATTTTTTCTTTTGGTAGGTAATGTTCAAGTTAGTTGAGGCTCAACAGAAACTACCTCTGCCTTCTGAAGAATAAACTCAACAGTCTAGCAGAAGAAAATTTGATTTTGTCTTAATCAAGTAACTGTAAGAAAGCTGAATAATGGTGTTATTTCAATAGCTAGGATCATGCACAGCAAGGATTTAGACCAAATAAAAACTGGATATCTACCTTCTGTTTTCCAAGTTCATGACAGTAAGCAATCCATTTAAGAAACTGGTTACTGACCAATAGCATTATTGAGACAAAAAGCTAGGAAAGTATAAAGCCTTGAGTGGTAGATGTATTTAAGGATTACAATAAGTAAATGGAGTCATTTACAGGAAAGCTCACAGCAAATGCAGGCAGAACAATGGTACAGTTAGAATTTGCCTCCTTGGGTGGTGAGCAATATCTGGGAGATGATTGCAGCAAATAAGAATATATATAAATAGGAAATTCAGGCAATTGATCATGCATCTTAACACATTTTCTAGTTTATAGCACATTTGAAGATGAAGGCTTGAGAGATGGATTAGCAGAACTTGCAGGTTCAATTCTCAGCACTCACATAGCAGCTCAAGATGGACTATAAATCTAGTTCCAGGAAATTGGACACCCTTTTCTGACCTGCACAAGCACTGTGCATTCATGTGGTACACAGGAAAAATATTCATACACAGTAAATAAATGTGTTTTTAAAATAAAGATCCAAAGAACTCAGGCAGAAACATTAGGTTCACTGAGTTCAAGAGACAAGGAAAATATTAGTTTCTATTGAAACAAATTGAACCTGGTGAATAGATAAACGTGCAAATGTTAATGTTAGGCAAGAACACAAAAATATATGTAGAAATTTCATCTTGAGCCCTTGACTAGTTCTTAAATTAAACAGACACTCCATGAGATTCTGAGAGTCTAAACCAATAAATATATGAAGGAACTTGAGACCCAGGCAGAAATTCCATAGGTGACTTATTTCTCAGGAAAGAGGAGAGTCTGGTCCCATCTTGAGGAATAAGTCAGGTTTTCAGTTTTCATGCTAGAAAAGTCAAGCCTTAGGCACACAGTAACAAGGATTAAAACCAATACTTGATAGGGCTGAAGCAATTACCCCCTAACAGAAAGATCACATAAGAAAAAGCCTCTAAAACCCTCCAACTTATTCTAAATTCTTTTGAAAAAAATGACTAAGCATGTAAAAGAAAAGGGAAAAGTAGGGTAAATGTATGTAAAGAATATATTGCAAAGAGAGATTTGGGTAAGAAAAGAGTTCAGAGTAACTACAACTACTGTTAACTCTCAGTCAAAGTTGTAGGAAAGATTAAGTGATATTATGTAGAAACAAATAAGTGCTCAGGTATATTCTGTGCTTTTAGGCATTGCTAGAAAAACACTTCAACCTTTAATAAGTACCCACAGAGATTTTATGTGTTATGGAATACTAATCTCAGAAATAATTCTCCAAAAATGGCAACTAGGACAATTATAGTTTTAATTCATATGAATCGCCCTAAAAATGTGTCTTCCAATGTATATACCATAGATGATTTGATTGACTGGAATTCATATCTAATTATCAGTATAGTATATGTTAAGAATATGTTCTGCAAAACGCATCTAATTTTAATTGTGATAGATCACTTCTATTCATTAACTTTTCATGACATTTGCTCACTTACGCCACGAGTTCTAGTTTGCTTCAATTCAGTAATTAAAATAGTAGGCACTTAGGAGACCCAACTGTTAGATTACCTCATTGTTAAGCTAAAATGTTCAATATTTCTTATGAATTATAAAATATAAAAAAGTTCAAGCTGAGAAAATAGAACATTATAAGTGGCAAAATACAGCAAGCATTAAGACAACATATATGCTGAGACATTATAACGAAAAAGTTATTATATAAGAAATTTCAGTAATTGTCTTCATCAAAAAGCATTTAAGGGTCCACCAGCATCTGTAAAGTTTTAAAAATTTCACAAAGCAAATTAGATGATATGCTGCATTCTGTATAAAAATATGTTGTGTATTTTCTTAATTATTTTAGAATTTACATTTAGAACATTGAGAAAGAAGTCTTCATATTATCTGGGTTTTTAATGTATCACATAATCATTTTATAGACCTTTGTACCTTTGAAGCTTCAGCAATATCAAAGAAGTGTAACAGAAGTTTGAATGTAAATAATAAATAGTAATTTTATGAGGTGTATATTGGAATGAAGATTTTATACAGTCCATTAAAACTATCTTTCTCATTACCCTTTCAAAAGCCTCTCAATCTTACAAGGTACAAGAAAAAAATAATTTGATCATACTTTTTTTCTTCTTCAAGTAGATCCATAAAAACTTCATATTTAATATATTTCCTTGTACTATCTTTATTAACTTATTCATTTCTCATTTGCACGTGAACTTCTTCATGGTCCAGGTACTATTTAACAACTATCAGTAAAGTGTAATTTTATGCAAATGGGGATAAGTGCAATAAGAGACATTCCAAATTTCTGAAACCATGAATATTACATTCTAACTAGAAGAAGAACTTAAGTTATGAAGTAAATACATCAAAGTAACAAAGAGCTGTTTTATTGAGAAAATAAACAAGTAGACAAACCTTTATCCAAACTAACAAAAAAATCAGAAATGAAAATGGGGTCATAACAACAATAATGAGGAAATCCAGAGAATTTTTAAGTCATACTTTGAAAACCTGTACTCCTTAAAATGTAAATATTCAAAGAAAATGGACACATTTCTGGATAGCTATAACTAAACATAATTAAATCAAGAACAGATAAGCAACTTAAATAGACCTATAACCCCTAATGAAATATAGACAGTCATTAAAAGCCTCCCAACCAAAGAATAAAAATAAAAATATAAAAAACCAGGACCATATGGCTTCAGTGCAAAATTCTACCAGAAATTCAAAGAAGTGCTGATACCAATACTCCTCAAAGTGTTTCACACAATAGAAGCACAACGTTGATCACCAATTCTTTTTATGAGGCAAAAATTACCTCAGTACCAAAGCCACACAAAGACGCAACTAAGAAATAGAACCACAGACCAATATCCACCATGAACATGGATGCAAAAATAGTCAATAAAATAATAGCAAATCTAATCCAAGAACACATGAGAGAAATTATCCACCATACCAAGCCAGCTTCATTCCAGAGATACAGGAAAAATTCAATACCCCTTCATGATAACAGTCTTGGAGTGATCACGGATAACAGCAACTTAAATAAACATAATAAAAGCAATATACAGTAAAACAACAGCTAATATCAAGCTAAATAGAGAGAAACTCAATGTGATTCCTATGAAAGCAGAAAGAAGGCAAGGATATCCACTCTCTCCATGTCTCTTTAATATTGTACTTGAAGTTCTAGCTACAGCAATAAGACAATAAAAAGAGATCAAGGGGATACAAATTAGAAAGAAGTCAAACTTTTACTGTTTGCAAATGATGTGATAGTTTACATAAGTGACCAGAAAAACTCTACCAGGGAACTCCTACAGCTGGCAAACACCTTCAGAAAATTGGCAGGATACAAGATTAACTCAAAGAAATCAGTAGCCCTATTGTATAAAAATGCTAACAGGGCTAAGAAAGAAATCAGAGAAACACCATCCTTTACAATAGCCACAAACAACATAAAATATCTTGGGGTAATGCTAACCAAACAAGTGAAAGACCTATCTAGCAAGAACTTTGTATCTTTACAGAAAGAAATTAAAGAAGATACCAGAAAATGGAAAGGTCTCCCATGCTTTTGAATAGGTAGGATCAACATAGTAAAAATGCCAACCTTGCTAATAGCAATCTACAGATTCAATGCAATCCTCATCAAAATCCCAGCACAATTCTTCACTGACATTGAAAGGATAATACTCAAGTTTATGTAGAAAAGCAAAAGACCCAGGATAGCCGAAACAACACTGTACAATAAAGGAACTTCAGGAGGCATCACCATCCCTGACTTTAAGCTTCTACTATAGAGCTATAGTCCTGAAAACATCTTGGATTATTATTTAAGACAGAGCTAGCTGATAAGAAACTAATAACTGACCAACAGCTTTATATCTAATATAATGTCTCTCTGTCTCTCTGTGGTATTTGGGGCTGGCATGGCTGGGTGACCAAACTGGCCAGGACAAAAAAACAAAAACAAAAACAAAAAAACTATCCTAACAATTGCCCATGTCTTTGTGAGACTATGTAACGTCCTTGGGTTGGAGTTTTCCTTTCAGAATTTTGTGTAGGGCTGGATTTGTAGATACATATTGTGAAAATCTGGCTTTGTCATTAAATATCTTGTTTTCTCCATCTATAGTGAATGATTGTTTTGCTGGGTATAGTAGCCTGGGCTGGCATCAGTGGATTCTTAGTACTTGTAGAACATCAATCCAGGACCTTCTGGCCTTGAGAGTATCCATGGAGAAATCAGATATAATTTTGATAGGTCTGCCTTTATATGTTACCTGGCCTTTTTTCTTCACTGCTCTTAATATTCTTTCTTTATTCTGTATGTTAGGTGTTGATTATTATGTGTCGAGGTATCTTTTTAATTTGGTCCAGTCTATTTGTTGTTCAGTATGCTTCCCATTTCTTCTTCCAGTGGGTGTAGATGGGGTCCCTCTATATATACTCTATATATGTTACTCCCCCAGTGAGTCAGAGTGCAATGTCTGTAGCTCTGGGTAGTCAAAGCTCTCTAGGAGGTCTCTCCTCAAGCAGGGGATCAGTGATGGGGGTCAATGATCAGGCTCCAGCAGAGGCCCAGCGAAGGGAGTCAAAATGCTGCAGGCAGGGACCCAGGTGATCCTGCAGGGATAGCAAGATCTCTAGCTCAGGGCTGGAGCTCCAGCAGAGGACAGGCAGTGGGCTTCAGAGATCAAGAACAAGGGGATTCAGGGTGGTCCCTCATTGATTGGCGGGTCTAGTGTCCTCAGAGCAGCTCCAGGAAGTCCCCAGGGAAGGGTGTGTGTGTAATTCAACCCAAACTGGTCCTAGACTCACCTTCAGCAGAGGCCCAGCAATGGTGGTCAAAGATCCGACTCCCAGAGACTCAGAATGGTCCCTTGGGGATAGGCAGATCTCTGGCTGGGGCCCAGAACTCCAGCAGAGGCGGGGATTCAGGGTGGTCCTGTGTGAATAGGTGGGTCTACTGTGTTCAGAGCAGCTCCGGGAAGTTCCCTGAAGGTAGCAGAATTGCTGCATCTGCCTTCTGTTCCAGTGCTCAACCAGAGTGGTGGGACAGTTAGCAGGTTATGGCACAGGGTGGGAGGAGTAAGGCTCTTCATGGGGGCGTGGGTATGTATCAGAGCACCAGGAGGGCTCTTGCTGGGGACAGACCACAGGGGGTAGCGAGATTCAGAGCCAATTCTGGGATTTACCATTGAAGGGTGTGTGTGTGTGTGTGTGTGTGTGTGTGTGTGTGTGTGTGTGTGTGTGTGTGTGTGTGTGTAGGGGGTGGAATTCAACCTGAACTTGATACCAGACTGACCTCTAGCAGAGGCCGGGCAATGCGGGTCCAATCAGTATATTTTGTAAAAATCTGTTTTAAGTTAAAAAAGAAAATACAAGAAGAAAACACTTTCTGGTTCTGATTGAAGACTCGTTTCTTTTTAAATAGACTAAAGTCTCATTTTCTAATTCACTACTCTTTTTTAAGTATACAATAAACAGCATACACTAATGATCTAGTTACTTGCAACACCCTTTCAAGATTCAGTAAAAAAGTGCTAAATTCATGTAATCAAGTTGAAAAGTCTACCCTTAAATTTTTATGCATGAGGTATATCTAAAATGAATGTGTAGGCTTGAGTGATTAAATGACATAGAACTATCAGTCATTGTCATTCTAATTCTAATGCTCTTATAAAGAAGTTACGCACCATTTTAATAGTTGTCTTTAAGGAGCTTTTAATTTGTTTCAGTATGGACTTTATTATTATGACTGAATACTTGACATTGACTAAAGTAAAACTTATTTTGACTCCCAAAACAATAAGGTAAAGTCTCACTGTATAATCATTTCCTCTTGCATTTCCATTCTGGGAATTGTCTCATACAACAGCAACAGTCATTCTTTCACAGTGGTGAAAACTTCATGAAGCAAAGACATCTTGAAGCATACTCTCTTTCTCAATGATTCTGCATTTAGATTTTAATTTCAATGTGAGTTATGAAAAAGACATACCATTTTCAAACTATACCACAATATTAAATGGAAGAAACCACGTATATAGTCAGAAGAATTGCCACAGTATCACAGGTTCAATTTTTGTCTTCCAGCAAAAGAAAAGTTGTTTCACATGTTATTTTATGTTCAAGAGCTAAAACATGGATTTTTAGAGTAAAGGAATACTAGCCTACAATGCACACCACCAGAGATATGGGTGGTGCCCTGGAGAAGGGGAAAGAGACAAGATCTCCTGAGCAAATTGGGAGCATGGGGAGAGAGGGGAGAGAGTGAGGAGAAAGAGAAGGGGAGAGGACATGAGGTTGCAGGAAGATTGAGTCCAGGGAAAAATAGAGGAAAGCAATAAAAAAGATACCATAATAGAGGGAGCCATTATAGGCTTAACGAGAAATCCAGCACTATGGAAATGTCCACAGATATACAAGGATGCTGCCCCCAACTAACAATCTAAGCAGTTGTGGAGAGGCTACATTAAATACCCTTCCCTGATAATGAGATTGATGAATGCCTTATATGTATTTCCATGAGTCAGGGAGTTTATAGGAAAATCATTATAATTTTAATATATAATATAATACATAGCATATGATTGCTAATTACATAGTTATGCATGTTTACTGCATTAAAGAATATAACACATTTATATTTTATCACTTTAATTAAAATATCATTTTTTATATAAGGAAACCTTAAATTAATAAAATGAGGAAAATTGGATTCTTTGGAGCTGATATAAATAGTTATAAGCTAGAAAGATGTATCAGTGATTTTGAATACTAGTGGTTCTTGCAAGGACACAGGTTCAGCTCCCAGAAACCACATGATATCTAACAATCATTTCTAAGTCCAGTTCTGAGGTTCTGCCCAATCCCTCTTCTGGTTTCTAAAGCACTACACACACATGGTGCATAGACATACATGCAGGAAAAAATTCATATGCATAAAATAAGAATAAAATAAAACAATAATCTCTCCAATTTTTTTTAAGTAGCTCAGAGACAGACTTCTTACACAGCATGTGTGACAACCTTGGTTCAATTCCTAGTTCCCCAGAAGGTGATAGTCTTTATTTAAAAGTATTAGTTTTCATTTTGTTCATAAATCAGCTTATTTAATAATGTATTCATTTAAAGTCATTATGTGTTATAACTAGAAGTACTGTTCAAGCTTCTATAGAAGAAGGAAAATCATATACTTAAAATAAATAGCAATTTGGAAATTTTTATAGATCCACTTAATTGATAAATACCTTTTAAATAAATGAGCTTCACCTCGAAGTATATTATTTTTACTTCTGATAACAGAAAGTTTGAACATGAATGCCATAAATTTTTGCTTAGATATACAAATTTTGTTAAGCTATTGATTTGGTTATTTTGTTATACATCAGTTCATATATGGATATGTACATATATGAACTTATAAACATATTAATAAACATTTTATTGTAAAGACAATTTAAGCCACCATTAAGTTCTTTTAGTTTATATAGCTAATATATTGAGAGAACTTCAGAATCACCATTCTCCCTTTCCACCATTTGTGGTTTTTACAATTATAATTATATTGCACATGAAAAAACATTTTATTAGTATATAAATGATTCATATACATTGTTCATGCATGTCATATTTCTTTAATAGAATTAAATAGTAAAAGCCATTTATTTTGAAACTTTGTTCATATTTCTCAAATGTATTATTTCACTATTTTCATTTGACAAACACAGAATGCTACATTTGTTTTAATTGAAATTTCCAAATAAGTCCATTTGCAATTATTAATATTTGAACTGACAAGCATTTTTATTAAATTAACTTCTTACCATTATATGTAATCACCTAAGTATGAAAGAAATAATCTCATGGTGTTCCACACCTTTTAAAATCAAATCTGGGAAAACAATCTGCTATTTAATTACTATAATAGATGATTTTAGGCATCCATTAAACATTTAAAGAGCAATGTAAAAGATACTGAGAGCAAGTCATAGGAAATTTAGATCAGAAGCAATTAGTTTGAGCCACTCGTGCAAAACATTTTTTCCTATCTATAACTCAAGTCTCAAAGAGAAGATACTTATAGTAAGATATCCCAACTGACTTCTTATTTTATTTGTTTAGCTTCTATCTGTCTGAAACAATAAGATTTTGCAAACATGTTGTGGTATTTAGGCTTCCAGATATTTTCGAGAATCATGAATTACATTCTATCAGCTCCAGAAATAACATTTCTAAACATTGGTACTATATGAGCAGGTTATCCTCAAACTCACAGATATACACCTACCTCTTCTAAGTGTTGGCATTAAAGGTTTTTGCCACCACTCCTGGCTTACAGTGTCTCTCTTTAGCTATTATATGCACTCATTTTGTTCTATCCACTTTTTAAGCTGATTTGTATTTATTTCTGAATGCCTTAAACCCTCAGTGTTTTTGTTCATAAAGCAGCAGTAGTGTGCCATTACCAATTTCCTAAAGATAACATAGCATGTAGAATAACTAGTGCATAATTTGAGTTTCATTGCTAATATTTTCTGCCCTTTTGTGCTTAAACAACTTTATTTCCTCCTTAATAATTAGCAGTAATGATTTCAATCTACACTGTACCTTCCCTCTCTTCTCCATTGTTTTCCCTTTCTTTTCCTAGCTTATCCAATTATACTAAAAATAAAAATCATGTGTAAAACATTTATATTCCACAGTGGAAACACATATTTTAAGATTCCCAGTTAAATCCTTAGATGTGTGAAGATCAAAGTAAAATAGTCTTACCACAAATGTTACCATCCTTATTACCTCCTGTTTATTATTTATTTCATCAATGTGGCTAGAGACTTTATTATGAACGTATTTGTGTATAATTTTTTCTTGTTATACTATATGATGATGGAGTACTTGTTGTGTAATATTTTGTTTGTGTTCTAACAATTAAAGCTTGCTTGGCGTCAGAGCATGAAGCTAGATGTTTCACTGACTGTACACACAGAGACAGAAGTGATAAGGCAGGGCACAGAAGATCTCAGTCATTTTGGATGGAGGAATGTAGAAATGTAGGAAGCCACTGGCAGGTAATCCCAGGTCTTCAGTCTTCCAAGTTTTTATCCCAAAATCAACTCCCAATTTTTATTGATTAAGATTATTTAGATTAAGGCATTCAACTTTTGGAGCATAAATCTAAGAAATAGCCAACAGCACCTGCCAAAGCTGCAAACAGTGGAAACTGCACCCAGCAGAGTCACTGCACCACCGGTTACCTTTTCCTTTCTTCCTCAAGCCCTCTGAGCAAGTCTGAGATTTTTCTGTTGCAGAGTGTCTTCAGCAATCTCCATAGGCACTTGAGCTCTAACCACCACTGGAGTTATTCTTTCACCACCAGCCAGCTCTACCTTCAGGCATCTTCAGCCACACCTGGTTGTTCCCCGTGAATCACCTCTGTACATTTTTTCAGAAAGCCTATTCCTTCTCCCCTGTGAGTTGCAGACTTCCTCTAGGCCACCCTCCTCAGGATGCTGCCAAAAGCTGCCTTGATAGCCACTCAGGCATCTATTGTTGTTGTTACCAACATACACTCTCAGCTCATGGTTATACCATAGCTGTTTTGGCTATCCTCAGCCATTTTCTCTACTCATTGGTAGCCTCATACTCCCCTATCATCATCAGAAGACTTTGTGAGACAACAGGGATTTCTTGAAGGGGAAATACAGGGGTATTTTATATTAAAAATTGTTTTTCCTCTCATTAAAAACTGGGAAACTATATTACAAGAGAGGGAGTATGATTATACTATGTGTAATATCAAAATGGCACAACTAAGTGAGGAGATAATTAACTTAGGTGGAATGTATGCAATGTCAATTATAATCATTATCATTTTGATATTTCTGCTTTTATCTCTAAAAATGTTAGTTGGTATGAGTGCCAAGTTGGTTGATAGGAGTACAAAAATATAGGCCTTAGAAAAGTTGCTAGAGAAAATAATGACATTTTTACTGATAAGATAAAAGCCTTAAGAAATATTCAGAAAGGTAGGATAAATACAGTGAAAATGGCAATCTAGCCAAAAGCAATCTACATATTCAATGAAATCATTATTAAAATTCTAGCACAATTCTTCACTGACCTTGAAAGATAATGATAAACTTTATATGGAAAAACAAAAGAACCAGGATAGCCAAAACAACCCTGTAAATAAAAGAATTTCAGGAGGCATCACCATCCCTGACTTTAAGATCTACTCTAGAGCTCTAGTTCTGAAAACAGCCTGGTATTGGCACAAAAATAGACAGGCAAACCAATGGAATTGAATCGAAAATCCTGATATTAACCCACACATGTATGAACACCTGATTTTCGACAAAACAGCTAAAAGAATACATTGGCGATGGGGGAGGAAATCATCTTGAACAAATAGTGCTGGCACAATTGGATGATGGTTTGTAGAAGACTGCAGAGAGAACCATGTCTATTGCCATGCACCAAACCCATGTCCAAATGGATCAAAGACCTCAACATAAATCCAGCCACACTGAACCTCTTAGAAGAGAAAGTAGGAGGTACCCTTGGACAAATTGGTATAGGAGACTGCTTCCTGAACATAACTCTAGAAGCACAGACATTGAAATCAACAATTAATAAATGGGACCTCCTCAGACTTAGAAGCATCTGTAAGGCAAAGGACACAGTGGACAAGACCAAACAGCAGCCCACAGACTGGGAAAAGATTTTTACCAATCCTATATCTGACATAGGGCTGATCTCCAAAATATAAAAAAAAAACTCAAGACACTAGTGACCAAAACACCAAATAACCCTATTAAAAATGGGATACAGAATTGAAGAAAGAATTCTCAATAGAGGAAATCAAATAGGCCAAAAGACAATTAAGACAATGCTCAACATCCTTAGCTATCTGAGAAATACAAATCAAAACAACTTTGAGATACCATCTTATACCTGCCAGAATGGCTAAAATTAGAAAAATCAATGACAACTTATGCTTGAGAAGATGTGGAGGAAGGGGAACATTCCTCCACTGCTGGTGGGAGTGCAAACTCGTACAGTCATTTTGGAGATCAGTATGGTGATTCCTCAGGAAATTGGGAATTAGTTTATCACAGGACCCAGTAATCCCCCTCTTAGGTACATACCCAAATGATCCACATCCTTGCAACAAAGACACATGCTCAACTATGTTCATAGCCGAATTATTTGTAATAACAAGAACCTGGAAGCAACCTAGATGCCACTCAATAGAAAAAAAATGGATAAAGAAGACGTGGCAAATCCACACAATGGAATACTACTCTGCAGTAAAAAAAAAAAATAATGGAGTCTTGAAATTCACAGGCAAGTGGATGGAACTTGAAGAAACCATCCTGAATGAGGTGACCCAGGCACAATAAGAGGAACATGGTATATACTCGCTCATATATGGATTTTAGACCTAGAGCAAAGTCTCACCAGCCTATATAATTCACACCACCAGATAAAATAGGATACAAGGTGTTTTCTAAGAGATTCATATATGGTTCCTCAGAAAAGGGGGAAGGGACAAGTACCCCAGAGCACATGGGAAGTGGGGGGGAAAGGTATAAAGAGAGAACTAGGAGAAAGTGAAGGGGAGGAGAAGAAAGCACGTGTGACTAGGAAGATTGCATCAGGATAGAAATAGAAGACATAAAAGAGAGAGACAGAGAGAGCGAGAGACAACATAAAAGAGGGAGCTATTGTTGGTTTGAAGAGAAAACTGAAACTGAACCTAAAAAAAGATCTAGAGAGCTACAAGACTGACTCCAACCAACATTTTGAGCAACCGTGGAAAGGCTACCATAAATGCCCTTCCCTCATGTAGTACCTGTTGAAAACAGAAGCAAACACACATAATTAAACACTGTGTCGAACTACAATCCAGATGCAGAGAGAGAGGACAAGACCAAATTGCAGAAACACATAAAGGCAGCTGACCTGAACAGGGAGGAGATAATGACCCCCCCCCCGGGACTGATAGCTGGGAATCCAGCATGGGACTGACTCAGAACCCCTGAATATGGGCCCCAGCTAGATGGACTGAGCAATCTAAGGGACCTCAGACAGTAGAACCAGGATGTATTCCTGGTGCACAAAGAGACCTTGCGTGGACACATCCCCCCGTGGAGGGATACTCCCTTAACCTAGAGGGAAACCACCCAAGATTATCAAACAAATGACCTTAATTTATCTAGTCACCTTATAAGAATAAAGGTCAAATGACAGATAATCCCAAAGCTGTGTACATCTTGACATGGTTCCTGTGGAATGTTACATTTGAGGAGATTTTTAGAAAGTGTTAGTCTCATATGTATTTAGTCAACTTTTGTGAAGCAGATGTTAAATTCATTGCCAACTAGTAAGAGGACTCTCCCACAAGATTGGAAATACTTGGTTACACCAGTATTGGAGTCTGGCTCTCAGTTGCAATGGAGGACCTGAAGGAAAGAAGATGCTAGGACCACTGAACAACTAAGTAGGGCAAGGGATATTAAAATCTCCCAAGACAAAATTCTTAGAGATGGCAATTATGCTGATATACAAAGACAGTTTCTATATGATGACCACACCTTGGCTCAATGCCATGCAGCATCTTTGAATGCTTGGGACAGAACTGAAGAAATCAGAATGAGAATGAGTCATTTACTAAAGTTGTACAGGGCCAAAAAGAAACCATCACTGATTTCTTACAAAGATTGTCTTGTGCTATAAATAAAATGATAGCAAATTCAGAAGCTAGACAAATAATAACAGAGTCTATGGATTTTGAAAATGACAATTCACAATGCAAAAGGAAAATCAAGCATTTGAAGATGAGATCAGCACCCATAGAGAAATGGACATGAGATACAGTCATTATTGAATCTCATACTATGATGATATTTGGATAGGAGAGGTGATTTCCAGAGGTTTGAAGAAAAATCAAAATGCCAGGTGCTTTAATTGTGGCAAATAAGGACACATAAAAGGAGATTATAGACACGACATTCTTGGAAAAAATATTTCTTCTATTCTAAAAAGAAGGCCCTTGTCTACTGAAGCATGCAGAATTAAACATGTGTGCTACTATGCTCTGCTTTGGGACGTATTTTCTTATAGAATGATGAAATAATAAATGTTTGACCATTGAGAAGATGTTATGGCAGGTTTCCCCGCCGGCTGCTGCTGGTTCTGCCACTATTGTCCCGTTGCCACATGTGCCCCAAATAACACTCAGAGACTCTGTATTTGATACAATCCTGTTGGCTAATTACCATTACTGTTTATGGGCTAGCTCTGTCTTAATTATTAACCCATTTCTACTTATCTAAGTATTTCCACGTGGTCGTCTTTTCGGGGAGCCACGCCGGGCGTCCTCCTTCCTCCTGGGGCTACATCTCGACTCCAACCTTCTACTTCCTCTTTCCTCCTCCTGGTGTCCTAGCCCCACCTATCTTGTTTCCTATTGGCCACAGGGCTTTATTAACCAGTATGAGAAACATATATACAGAATAACATCTCCCATCATCTCCTCTTTTCTGTCTAAAGTAAAAGAAGGGGTTTAACCTTAACATAGCAAAATGTACCATACAACAGTTATCAAATAAGAATCACAGTAAACAATATTTAGTCCATTAACATTTTGTAAGACTTAAAATATCATCTATTCTATCTTTGTGAGTCGAAAGTCCTATATGTAACTTATCTTTAATCCTTACTAAGGAAAACTATAACTATAACTATCTGTCTTCAACTCCTTCAAAGACCACAGAAGGATAATACATAAACTCTAGAAATGACAGAGACAATGCACTGCCTGGTCAGTCACCTGAAGTTCTTCTGTAATATTCTATCTTCAGCCCATAGGCCATAGTGTGTGTCCAGACTCCTCAACAAGGCAGGAATCTTTTCTCTGTGTCCTGTAGACTGTCTGGCTGTCTGGCAGCCTCTTCCATGAAGCAGAAACCCTGTATCAATATCCATCTTGCATCAGCAGTCACTTTTTTGTGGGTCCTGCATGTCCAGTTTCTACAACATAAAGTCAAACAGTCCAGAAGAGCAGTACCTTGCCCAAATGGCTAGTCTTGCCATATTAGAAGCAAACTTCATAACGAGTTTCTTCGGTGTCCATCTTCCTTTCTGATGCAGGTAGTGTTACCAGAAGCAGTTGTGCCTCACTGTCAAGAAAAACCCTAAACCATTTTAAATGCCATATTCTGTAGGTCTTTGAAAGGTTTGAAGAATGCCTATTCATCTCAAATATATCTCTGCATATCTAGAAATCCTAATTAACTTAACACCAAGTTTTAATTATCATAGGTGACTCTCTATAATCTGTATTAAATTATACATTACATTTTCCAATGAGCTATATAAACACAATACCTATGCAAGAGGAGAAATATACATATGACAAAATTGACCTTAAATTGTATCAATAAATAAAATCCATTTCAAAGCAAAGTATTCATATCTATACCATAATTCCCTTTTTACCTTTAAAAAGATTTTTTGTGGTTATAGCCATTTATAACCAAGTCCATTTAAATGAAAACAAACATTTATAAACAGTATTTGGGAATTTGGGCGTCGTTCTTTCCAAAGTACTTCCTGCTGGTAGAGGGCGCTGTCATGGGGCTCCAAAGAAGATGTAGAAATCTTGACTATAGTCATTGCTTCAGGGGGTCTTGCTTGATCAAAACATGTCAGTCTGGAAGATATCCATAGCTTTTTATTTTCTGTGGAAATAAAAATAGAAATCCTTTTCCCCAGTAACTTGTGCTTAGGCTTAAGTTTTGGAGTCAAAGCATTTTTAAAATATATAAAATGAATTAATCCAGCAGCATTTCTTTTATCTGCAGTTGTTATTTTCTCAGCAATCAAATAATTTAAAGACAACAGAAGCGCATATAGTATCCAAAATCTCTCTGTGTTTTCCATCTTTACATGGCTTTTTTATTACTCTATTTATTCTACTTCTATTTTTACATATTTTGAGACAGGGTTTCTCTGTGTAACTTTTATCTGTCCTGGAATTCAGTGCATACCAGGTATACTTTGAAATCACAGAGATCTATTTGCCTCTGTCTGCCAAGTGCTGGGATTAATGTCATGCCCCATTATACCCATTCATTCTACTTTCTTTTTTTTTTTTAAACCATTGTATCCTGTTTCTTTTTCTCTCCCAAGACAGCGTATTTTTTAAAACACAGTGTAAACCTTAATTGCAGCTCTCATATACACCAATGAATTGTTAGCAGAGCTCTTTAAAAGCAAGGCGGCTTTTTTGCCGCTTATGCTAATTTTGGAAACCTCTCTTAAAGGAGCCGCGCGAATCTCTGTCTACAACAAAACAAATCCACCCAAGAAAATGCTGCTACCAAGAAGTCTTGCTAGTCTCTGTTCCCTTGTTTATAAACTGTTTTTTAAGCTTTTGTTAAGTTTTAAGTGAAAGTTCTCAATCCCAGTTCTGACACCATTAAGTTACAGCAGGTTCCTCCCTGCTGGCCTCCCGGTCCTGCCGCCACATGGGGGCCATCTGTAGCGTGTATGTTTCCTCCAGCCCGCCAGTCTGAGCCCACAGCCACGCCAGCCCCAAATAACACTCTGAGACTCTGTATTTGATACAATCCTGTTGGCCAATTACCATTATTGTTTATGGGCTAGCTCTGTCTTAATTATTAACCCATTTCTACTTATCTAAGTATTTCCATGTGGTCGTCTTATCGGGGAGCCAAGGCTGGCGTCCAGCTTCCTCCCTGGGCTACATCTCGACCCCTCCCTACTATTTCCTCTTTCCTCCTTGTCTCCTAGCCCTGCCTATCTTGCTATCTCATTGGCCACAGAGCTTTATTAACCAGTATGAGAAACATATATACAGAATAACATCTCCCATCAAGAAGACTTGTACCTTTTATGAGTGTCTGACAAAACCATGTTTATCAAATACAACATGAACAAATAAATTTTGTTTCTATGTCAGCAAATGATGTAAAATCATCTATAATTAATCCTCAAATAAGCCACTGAATTCTGCAAAAATGACACATGGTGATGTATTCCTATAATCCTACTACTAGAATATTAGGGGCAAGGGGACTGTAAAGTTGTCAGTCTATACTAAATAAACCATTCTCAAAATGTTGACAAAATAAATTCCCCATTAAATAATATGAATAGGTAACAGTGGGTTAGCAATACGAGAATGAGCATGCCCAGTTCTGTAAATCATCCTTCCCCAAATTCTAGATATTTCAGTTGTCCTGAACACATGTGATCATATAGTTAATTTTGCTAGATATAAAACAGTTCATTCTGATCATAATAAATTTACATGATGATCTACTGTTCCACTGACAGTCATACAGAAATCATGAAGGTTCCATAGAGGAAGTCACACTTTCTTATGATTATATTTTGTGTATCTATATCATGAATCATGATCAATGTGTAACATTTCTACAAAAACTTATGCTTTGATTACAAATCCCTGTTATATGAGCTACATACCTAACATTTATTTAAGGTAACATTGAGTCTTATTAGACACATTGCCCAAATGAAAATTTTCACTATTGATGTATCCTCAATTAATTGTTAAGCATTTCCTGGAATTAACTAAGTGTCTTTTATATATATTCAACCTAGATTGACAAGCAGCCCCAAGTACCACTGAATTCAAACACCAAAAGCATTTGCTTCATTATGGCATTCACTTCCTATTAATAGCAGTTAGAATGCGCTTTCTGTTTTGTAAAGTACATTTTAGATTTTTTTCTGAAAATGACATGTTAATGATATTTAAGATGCATTGTTTTTTCACTGAGTTCCTCTTACTTTGGCTACCATAGGAACACAAGGTTTCTTGTAACCCTGAATTATATTAATATGATCATCTAACTCTTAGATTCAGTTTGGGTTTAGAATACATGACAATGAGCAAGATGAATATCCTGTTCATATAGCTGATGGTAAACAGCATATATTTATTTCCTTAGCTCATTGCCAATGCTGTCTATTTGCTTTGAGATAGATAGTTTTTACTACGTGAAGAATGGCACAGACTGATACTTTCAAGACAATCCCATTTGGAGCATTCACTTACTGAGTGCATTTATGATAACCTACTATTATTCTCTGAGAAATATCCATTTATTTTGTGATGTGGCCTGAGTTCTTAAATGGAAATAAGGCAGCTGTCTCCATTTCTGTTTTTCAATTTTTCAAACTAGTTTTTGTAGTTTCTAAAAGATACTGGATTTCTTTCTGTTTAATGTTGAAGCACAAGGAAATGATTTCTGACATATGCACTTGTTTCCATGCAATAAAATTGCCAATAATCTTCAAGTCAGAACAACCCATCAAGAATTGCCATTTTCTGGAAACATTTATAAACCATACAGTCATATAGCAATGAAAATAGATGACCATAGTTCTACAATGAGGTACATTGGAAAATAACTCAAAATGAAAGTGGATCTTTACAAGTTTCTGTTTTGACTTAGAAAGTGAATGATGTTCTCAGTCTATACAAGGTAGTATTAGCTCAAAGATAGCTCAAAGAAGAACCTTAAATGTCCTGCAAATTTCATTTCACAAGTATAAATGTGTTTTAGTTAAGACCATAGTAGAAAACTAGGAAAAACCTAATAAAATGTATCTCATGTTAACATAGGATTTTCCATTGAGACTCTAGTTCATCAGAAGCAGACCTAATGACAAATAATGCATCACATTTGTCAAACAACAATGAGAGAATAATGGTATATGTATTACATTGAAGCATAAGTGGGGTACTTTAGAAAAGGGAAGGTTGGAAAGAGGATGAAGGAGAATAAAGTATAATGACATGTTTGAACTTACCACAAGGAGACCCAATATGTTGTATCCTAACAGCAAACTAAATTTATAAGGAACTGATGTGAAAGTAATTTATTAAGGAAATACCATCATGAGAAGCTCCTAAAGAAACGGAGTCATTTTGAAAGGAAAGATAAATAACTGAATAAATAAATGGGAGATGTCATTCTGTAAATATGTTTCTCATATTAGTTAATGAATAAAGCACTGCTGGCCAATAGGAATGCAGGATAGGTGGGACTAGGAGACAAGGAGGAAAGAGGAAGGAGTAGGGAGGAGATTCAAGATGGAGGACAGAGAGAGCAGAACACCTGGCCCTCTCTCTGGTAAAAAGAGTCCACAGGGACATACTTAGATTGATAGAAATGGTTTAATATTTAAGACTGAGCTAGCCATTAAGAAACTAGTAATAGGCCACAGATTTTATTCAATACTGTGTCTGTCTCTGTTTGTTAGTTGTGGCTGGCATGGCAGTGGGTCCAGTCCAGCAGGGAAAAACACACTCATAAAAATTATGACTTGAGAAAAATAATATCCTCTAGAGGAAGAATATAGCATAGAAGGTATTTCCTGCAGTTGTATGGAAATGTCAAGACTTGTGTACTAATTAATATGTGAAAAGGTGATTCTCACACTTGTGACAATGGTGCTGGTTTATAGACTAAGCTGGTTCTGTCCAAGTTACTAGAATATGCCTATTCTGAACTAGGATACATGATGGTTAACACTGATTATCAACTTGAAAGGATTTAGAATCACCTAGTAGATAAAGCTGCAGGTATACCTGTATGGATGTTTCTAGGTTTAACTAAATGGAATAGAGAGATCTATCACAAATATATTTGGTGACGTTCCATGGTCTGAGATACTATATTGAATAAAAAGGAAAATGCGACTGGAATTTCAGCATTCATTGCTCTTGGATCCTGGACTTTGGATGCATTGTGACCAGCTGCCTCATGCTCTGAACTCCACGACTTCTAACTGTCATGAACTGTGCTCTAAAACTATGAGCCAAAATGAAACCATCTCTGTTATGAGTATGTTTTCTCACTGGCCTGGTCCCACCACTGCACAAGCCCCAAATAACAAACAGAGACACTGTATTAGATATAAAGCTTTAGGCCAGTTACTAGTTTCTTATCGGCTAGTTCAGTCTTAACCCATTTCCATTAATCTTATTATTTCCACGTGGTCTTATCTTACCAGAGAGAGGGCTCAGACCTCTGTTCTCACAAGTCTCTACATGTTGATTCCTCCCTACTTCTTCCTCTCTCCTCCTAGGCTCCAAGTCCTGCCTACCTTGCATCCTATTGGACAACAGTGCTTTATTCATTAACTAATATGAGAAACATATTTACAGAATGACATCTCCCATCATCCTCTCTTGTCTGTCTAAAATAAAAAGAAGGGTTTTAACTTTAACATAATAAAATATATAGCAAAACAGTTATCAAACAAGAACCACAGTTAACAATATTTAGTTCATTAACATTTTGCAGGATTTAATGAAAATATTCTATCATCTATCCTATCTTTGTGAGTCTAAAGTCTTATATGTAACTTATCTTTAATCTTAAATAAGGAAAACTATAATCATAACTATCTGTCTTCAACTCCTTCAAAGATCACAAAAGGATAGTGTATAAAGTCTAGAAATGATATAGACATCTTGCTACCTGATTAGTCACTGAAGTTCTTCTGTAATGTTCCATCTTCAGCATATAGACCATAATGTATCTGGCAGACTCCTCAGCAAAGCAGGAAACTTTAAACTGTCCATCTCTACTGGCAGTTTGTCAGTCACTTTTCTCTGTATCCTGCAGAATGTCTGACAGACTCTTCCTTCATGAAGCAGGAACCCTATAGTAATGTCCATCTTTTTTCAGCAGTCACTTTTCTGTGGGTCCTGCTTATCCTGTTTATACAGCATAAAGTCAAACAGTCCAGACAAGAGCAGTATCTTGTTCAAATGGGTTAGTCTTGCCATATTGAAAGCATATAGAAATCCTTTTCCCCAGTAACCTATCCTAGGACTTAAATTTTGAAGTCAAAGAATTTATTTTAACAGTTGATGGTATTTCCTCAGCAGTCAAAGACAAGAGAACAGCATATAGTATCCAGATAATTTTGTGCTTTCCATCTTTATGTGGCTTTCTTATTACTCTATTACTTCTACTTCTATCTTTATTTCTTCTACTTCTATTTTTTCATTTTTTGAGACAGGGTTTCTCTGTGTAACTTTCATCTGTTCTGGAATTAACTCTGTATACCAGGTTTATTTTGAAATCACAGAGATCTGCTTGTTTCTGTCTCTCGAGTTCTGGAATTAAAGGCCTGTGCCACCATACCCAGCTACTCTCTTTTTGTTATTCATCTTTAAACCATTTTATCCTGTTTCTTTTTCTCTCCCAAGCCTATGTATATTTTTAAACACATTGTAAACCTTTAGTGTTTTTTTTTCTAATCTGAATGTGCCTTTACTGTAAATCTTTATATTTTTCCTGGCCATGAGTCTTTATCTGGTAAACATCATTGGTCAAATGAAAGCCATAGCTGATTTAGCCGTGGTCTATCAAAGATGGTGGCGGGTACTTTTACTGCCAGAACTCAGAACTATGCTCACTTCCATGGTCTACACTTCCATCCAACAGCATGCTGCCGGCTTGGAGATGTGGCCATTGCCATTCCCAGCTCTCCTACACACCCTTAAGCTGTCAGCAGAGCTCTTTAAAAAACCTTCCAGTTTTTTGCCACTTATACTGAGTCAGGATACCTAACTTAAAGGAGCTGCACAAATCTCTGCTTGTCTCTAGCAAAACAGAGTACAACTGAGAAAAATGCTGCTGTCAAGAAGCCTTGCTTGTCTCTATTCTTTTGCTTGTAAAACCCTTTCTTAAGCAGTTGTTAAGTTTTAAGTGGAAGTTCTTATTAGCCATGTTGTGGTGCCATATTGTTAATAGTAGGTTTTTCCCTGCCAGCATGGACCTTCTGCCATGCCAGATCCAAATAACACACAGAAACACTGTATTAGATAAAATGCTATTAGCCTGTTACTAGTTTCATATCAGCTAGCTCTATCTTAAATATTAACCTATTTCTATCAATCTAAGTATTTCTACATGGTCTCATCTTACCACAGAGAGGGCCTGGTTTTCTGCTCTCTTTGTCTTCCATCCTGAATCTCCTCCCTACTACTTCCTCTCTCCTCCTTGTCTCCTAGTCCCACTTATCTTGCTTTTCTATTGGCCAACAGTGCTTTATTTATCAACTAATCTGAGAAACATATTTACAGAATGACATCTCCCATCACATAATATTATTTTTATCTTTTAGGGATATCTCTATATGTGCCAAGCAGGATGACTTTGTTTTATGCTTCAATTTTCTGGCCTAAACTCTTCTCAAAGTAATTTTATAAAATAATCTGATACATTTTGCTAAAACAATCACACTGATTTGTTTGGCCAGTATTGATATTAGTAAGAGGATACAGAGGTTTATAAAGGTTTTCAGTGTTGGATCTGGTCACTTAGGAACTCTGATTTCAGCCACATAAAGAAAGCAGATCCCAGGGAAGAGTTTATCATTGCTCCTCTCCTTTTTTGTAGCTAATTTAGAGGCCTGAAGTTTACAGGCCACTTTCATTGCTCTTCATCAATTTTACTCTCTCTTTTTCCTGCACTTTTTGAAATGTAGAGATCACATGCCATTAAGTCAGAAAGTAATAAATTATACTTAGAATTTTTCTCTAAAATATATAGGAAGTTTTAATACTTGAATTAGTGGGATATTCACTGTGTCTGCTTCTGTGGCACTGACCACACCCATTGAGGGGTGGAGCCAGGGGCGGAAGTGACCTGTGGAGCTTGGTCTTGGAAGGAGGTGGAGAATGGTCCTTTCTGGCGGGACATGGAGAGAGGAGCATCCAGTTTTAACTGCTGTGTTCATCTGTCTGTGTTGTGAGTTGTTTCTCTCTTAATAAACATCTATTTGACCTATTTGTTTATCCTGACCCTTATTAAACCGCAATACTTGAAGGCTTCAGTCTTTCAAATAAAGTCATATTATCATGAAAATAAAGTTGTCAAAACCCTGTGTAGGCAGACCAATTCAGCACATTTATCAGTTTTATCATGGTAATCATCATGTGTGTTTTATGGATGTTGATGCTTTTTCTGTGTATAAAACAATGCCAGGCTCAATGGTGCCAATAAATATTTTTAATTATTGGGGTGCAAATAAATATGAGTACATATCAACTGAGAAACACTTGGTTGTTTCCTCAGTCGGATCTATAAGACTTAATATGAAATTATCTCCAGTTTTTTTTTTTATTATTTCCTAGGTGTAATAGAAGATTTTTCTTCTTGTTTATTACTGTGTTTAAGGACTCTTAAGTTAATTTGACTTCTTTCATACCAAGGGAGAAACAAATGTGCCTACCTAAAACCAAAAATGAACTTGGAAACATGGAGTACAATGGAAATGAAACTTGATGGTCTTATAAGAAAGGGTATCTCATAAGTAAGCACATGTAGCTTGATTACAACAAAACAGTTTCTACCCCATCACACAAATCTCTCCCTTGCTTCCTCATTGGCTGAATACTATGACCTCCTGGGAACAATCTCACCTTTATGTCACCCAGGCTTTATTATGTTCTCATGGGGTAAATTTTCTTCCCCCTCCCTTTCATGTCTACATCTTGAGACATCTATCCTGCTAGCTTCTTCTCCCTCTCTCAGTATCCTGTTTCTTAAGCATCATCCTGATAAGTGGACAAAGTCACATAGTCAGATTTCTTGTGATTTTTCACCCTGGTATAAACTAGAATGGGGTTGAGGTGTAGCCAGGAAGCCTAGACAAACTGGCACCCCATGTCTCCTAATACTCTGTAACTTTGTAATTTGCAAGTTTAAGCCTATTTAAAGAACTTTCCCATTGAAATGGGCTATCATATTTTAATTTCATACATCAAGGATATTTTATAGTGCTGGACACAGTAAGCCTACATCAAAAACTGGTTGTTGATAAAACTGAATGACTTTATGACATCTCTTAGTGGCTGAACTTATTCTTAGCTTTATCTTTTTCCCTCTACTATTATTACTTGTCCCCTGTTCATAGGAGTTGACCAAAAAATACCAAATTTGATTAAAAACAATATAAAGATGTTCAACACATGCTACTTTTAAGAAAACTTTCCATTTTATGTATACTAACATGGTTAGATAATTTTGTCACATGGAAGAATGATATTGTTTCAGAGGATCCAGCAACCTCTTCTGGCCTCTTTGGGCACCCCTGCACATGCAGCATACACCCACAGAAATGTACACACATACACACAGAGAGAAATAAAAATAAACCCTTAAGAAAAATTCCCAAATAATTGTGAAATCTCAGGACTATCAAGCAAATTAAGATAGATAAGAATGTCACACATATGTCTTGACATGTACTGAAAAGTAAAAATCTGTGATACTGTCTTAGGGTTTCTATTGCTGTGCAGGTTCCCCCAGCCATAACAACTCTTATAAAAGTGAACATATAATTGGGTAGGAGATACTTACAATTTCAGAGGTTTTGTCCTTCATCTTCATGGCAGGATGTGAGAGTGAGCAATGAGATATGGTGCTGGAAAAGGAACAGAGTTCTTCATCTTAATCCACAAGCTACAGGAAGCAACTGTGTGCCACACTGACCATAGCTTGAGCATAGGGTATTTCAAGGCTCACCTCCACAGTAACACACTTCCGCTAACAAGGCCACGCCCACCCCCACAAAGCCACACCTCTTAATAGTTCACTCTTTTTGAGGGCCATTTTCTTTCAATACCCCATAAATACATTTTGATAGGGACAATAAAATCTTAGCTTTTGCTCTAAAACAATTATTCTCAAACTCCAAAATGCTGCAATCCTTTGTGTTGTGGTGAACCCAACCATAAAATTATTTAGTTGCTAATTCATAATTGGAATTTTGTCACTATTATGAATTGTACTGTAAATATCTGATATGCAGGCATATGATAAAGCTCCACCAAAGGGGTTGCAATCCACATATTGAGGATCACTGCTCTAAAATAATGGGAACCCATTAAATGTCATTTTTTTAATTGATGACACTGAAAGTATTAGTAGCAATTCTTAGTTTTTGCTATGATAAAACACCATTGTCAATGCAAGAGATTTTGTCTTTGGGGAGTGGGAGTAATGGCTCCAGATGAAAGCCTATAATGGTGGGGTAGTCATGGCAACAGCAGATAACCAGAGCTCAACTATCAATCACATCCACATTCAGGAAAGAGAATGAACTGACAATGGTGTCAGCCTATAAACTCTAAAGCCTCCCTATAGTGGTTTGAATAAGAATACCATCAATAAGCTCATAGATTTGAAGTCTTAATCACTAAAGAGTGGCACTATTTGTAAGGAAACAGGAGGTCTGGCTTTGTTGACATGATCACCCATGCCAATCATAAAGTATCACTCTTGGCCAGGATCAGTATGTAGGTATCAACTACTTCTCCAGCACTTTTTTGCTTGTGTGTCTCCATGCTTCCTGCCATGATAATCATGGACTAAACCCATAAAACTGTAAGTAACCCCTCCATTAAATATTTTCTTTTAAAATAGTAGATATGGTCATACTGTCACTTCATAGTGTTGGGAACCTACAGTCTCCTGACCCCTTTGGGCCACGTCCAACCCCACCTTTTTAATAACAATAACAGGTGGGAATATTGGGAACCTGCAGTCTCCTGACCCTGCTCCTGACGATGGGCAGGACGTTCATGGCCAAGTCATCAATACATCAGGCTCTACCTGGCTGGTCAAGCCCTTACTTGGCTGCACAGGGGACCCAGGTACGCATGTGCAAGCCCCCCTTTTAAAGCAAGTGCACCAAGTGCACCTCTCTCTCTCTCTCTCTGGGGCCCCTTTTCTCCTTCTTTGATCCCCTCTATCTCTCCTCTCTCTCTCTCCCCACTTTCGGTTGGCCACCAGCTGCCCCCTTTCCTCTCCGCTCTCTCAATAAACTCCACATGGGTTCTGAGTCTCATGTTTGTGTTTGTTAGGCAATAGCTGCAGCAAAAGAACAACATTGGTGCCGAAAACCGGTCAGGCTCTACTTGAGGAATCGACGGCTAGACTGAGACACTCAGGGACCCTGATTCCGAACCAGAGGTCCACTTCCATCCACCCGTACACTGGAAATACCATCCCACAAGGGCTAAAATTTGGAAGTGTACTCTTTTTCATTGTAACTCGTTCCTTTACGGTCTGGGACATTTCCCACAGGTGAGTTAAGATTCTGGCTTCAAGACTTTCTGCCTTTGGACTGCTGAGTCCTTATCAGGCACTTTGCCCTTGGCCACATTCTTGGGCTGATGAGTTCCAAAAATGACTGGCCAGTTTTTACTTCACCCATGGGAAATAAACCAGCCTATATATCCCCTACAAAATAAGTCAAATTGGCCAAAATTACTGCCAGAGACCAGGTAGATAGGAGGAGTTTTTTTCTACCTGTTTGCTAAACAATCTCTTTCCCTAAACTTGTTTCTGTTCTCTTCCTGCCACTCTGGAACTCTCCTGCCCACCACAGCTGTAGCCTGTCTCAGGATACTCTGAAAGTTTTTCATTTTTCACCACAAATGAGGTTTTCAGATTTTGTGCTGGGCCTAGCACGACTCATGCTGACTAGTGCATTCATTTCTCAGACCCACGAGGGGTCTCTCAGGTTTTATACCCTAGCACTGCCCTTAGATTGGTGCATACATTTCTCAGAGCTACGGTGGTCTTTTTGGATGTTTTACCCCTTGGACTCTGGTGTCCTGTTAGTTTCACAAAGCCATCTGCCTCACTCATGGAGAAAAAAAGCCAACAAAATTATATCTCAAAACTTTGTAATTTCTTCCAGCTGTTGGGAATGTGTTTATGGCAGCCACCATCTTGAACATGTGGCCTAGTCTCAGACCCCCATGGTTCTTTCCTCTGCTACACCAGCCACCTAGGCAGAGGGACAGTCTAGACAGCTTCTGCCACAAACAGAACCTGTAAGTCATTTACCTTTTGCCTTTTATTCTTTGTCTCTAATTTCTTTTTTCACTGAATATGATATATCTGTACATGTGATTTAAATTTAACTTCATATAAAAATAAGCTAACTCTATACAATTTAAATTCAACTGTACTAAGTCAAATATTTCTAAATTATTATGTGTCTTTAAATGGTGGTAAACATTTAAGGTTATAAATGTCTATTTCAAACTAATAAAATATTTATGCCACACAGTCCTTCCTCTAAGCTGTTTATAAAGGTTAAGACTCTATTATCAAAGGGAGGTTTTCTCTACCTCTTTGTCCTTTACAAATGTAAGTCTAACCTACTAAGTTAAAACCAGTTACAGTCAGGCTGGAGGGCTCTGAGTATAACATCTCTCCACAGCCTCTCAGCTTGGATCCAGTTTTCCAGACAGATTAATTAGTTACAGAAATGAACCCTCACCTAGCCACCTATGTGTATAAGGCAAGTAAATAACTAAAGACAAATTTTGTACACTAAGGTATACTAAGCAGCCAGACAGCCTCAAATGCTCAGAGATCTAGAGAATATGCCATTAAAAAGCTTTTATAACAGAGAGACAGGTCAGCTGCTGGCACCACTCATTTCCTCCAAGAAGATTGATGGACACCAAAGAAGCTCCACCCACAAAAGTGGCAACGCTAGCCACTGGGCAATCCTGCCTTTCATCTCAACTGCTGCAAAGGGCTCTAAGGACCATGGACAAAAGGGCAGTGGAATCAACTTTCTCCATCCTGCTTGGGCCAATGGTAGGTAAGTCTTCCAAAAGCTCCTAATCCACAGGTCGTGTGCCATCAGCAGAAGGCAGATGTCCTTAAAGCCTCTAACCTCAACAACTGTGGGGGACCTGAGGGTGGCTGTCCATGCTGCCAGCTAGTGAGTCTCTGTTACTCTCTAATTATTCAGGTAGAATATTATCCTTCTCAAGAACTCTGATACTTTTGACACCTGGTAGCTTTGCCAGCTTAAAGCAACATCCAAGGTTCCAATTGTTACAAAACATATTTCAGAAACGAATATTTTAAGGTTGCTACTGTTTATAGTCTTAACAATAATCAATAAAACTTTAATGCGCTACTAATCCAATTCTGACAGAGTATTAAACACCATACTATGCCACTATATGATCATAACTGTAACTATTAGCTCAAAATTAAGGTGCTTTTCATTGTGCTAAAAATTTGCCTGTTGTATTTGTCAATTCTTTCAGCCAAATCATTTCTAACATGATTATGCTGCTAATGTGTGTAATATTTATGCTTCACAAACCCAAAATATTCTTTAGGTTCCAAGGAGCTGAAGTGGATCCATTTAAACAGGTCAGATTCACTCCTTCCCTTGTCCTGGGACCCCATTGGGAACTCCTCCCCCACCTTACATTTCTCCTAATAAGTACTGAGACCTAATAAAAAAAACTTAACCTTGTCTTCTGCTCTGCTAACATTTCACTAGGTTACAGAGAGACGACAGAGCTCCATACTGTCAGGACTGAGATGAAACAACCAGCTACCAGGACGTGGCAGCACCCCAGCTTTCTAGGATCCTGCAAAAGATGATCAACTACCCAAGTCAGCAGGAAGCAGTCTTTTGAGAACTCAATGCCCTTATTCCCTGATCTGCCACGCCCAACCCCCCACCTTTTTAATAACAATAAGTGGTGGGAATGTTGGGACTCAGCAGTATCCTGATCCTGCCCCTGAGGATGGGCTCATGGACATGTGATCACTATGTCAGGCTTTACCTGGCTGTTCAAGCTTTTACCTGGCTCTGCAGGGGACCCTGTTACACATGTACAAGCCCCCCTTTTAAAGCAAGCACCCCACACCCTGCACTCTCTCTCTCTCTCTCTCTCTCTCTCTCTCTCTCTCTCTCTCTCTCTCTCTCTCTTTCTCTCTCTCTCTCTCTCCCCGCTTTTGGTTGGCCACCACCAACCCCCCTTTCTCTCCCCTCTCTCAATAAACTCCACATGGGTGCTGAGACTTGTGTTTGTGTTTCTTAGGCAATAGCTACAGCAAAAGAACAACACATAGAAATAGAACACTTCTCCAAAATGACATATTTCTTCAAATAAGGCTGTGCTTCCTAAAGTTTGTTTAACTTCTCAAAACAAAGCTAGGGACTCATTTAAACCACTATTTTTATTTTCATTTTTAAAAAGCATGTTATTTTATTGAAATGAAATCAAACAAAAACACAATATCAAAAGAATAAAAAAGATACCCCAAAATTTTCCAACTACTTAAAAATTAAATATCTTGCATGTTTTATTTTAAAGTCCATGGATTAGAAAAATAAAAATTCCAAGCAACTGGCTATTTATTTTATATTATTTTATTTTTATTTTATATATTGATCCCAGTTCCCTCTCCCTCCCTCTTCCACTCTTTCCTACCCTCTTATGCCCCTAACCCCACTCCTTCCATACCCCCTCCACTCCACATGTAGGGTGGTGTCTTCCAGGAGGGGCCATCTAAATCTGTCAAATCACTTGGAAAAGGGACTAGGCCTTCTCCCCTGTATCTAGATTAAGGGAGTATCTCACCGTGGGGGATGTGCCCCTAAATTCCTTTTGTGCACCAGGAATACATCCTGGTTCCACTGTCTGGGGTCCCATAGACTGCCCACGCCCTATAGCTGAGACCCATGTTCAGGGGATCTGAGTCAGTCCCATGCTGGATTCCCAGCTATCAGTCTGGTGGTCCATTAGTTCCTTCTTGTTCAGGTCAGCTGTCTCTGTTTCTGTAGCCTGGTTTTGTCCTCCCTCTCTGCATCTGGATTCCAGTTCGGCTCAGTGTTTAGTTGTGGGTGTTTGCTTCTGTTTCAATCAGCTACTAGATGAGGGCTCTATGATGGTGGATAAGTTATTCATCAATCTCACTATCAGGGAAGGGCATTTATGGTAGCCTTTCCACTCTTGCTCAAATTGTTAGTTGGGATCAGTCTTGTAGATCTCTGCACATTTCTTTAGGTTCAGTTTTTTTCTTTAAACCTATAATGGCTTCCTGTTGTATGGTCTCTATCCCTCTCCTCTCTCTCTCTCTTTCTCTCTGTGTCTCTGTCTCTGTCTCTGTCTCTGTCTCTGTCTCTCTCTGTCTCTCTCTGTCTCTCTCTCTCTCTCTCTCTCTCTCTCTCTCTCTCTCTCTCTCTCTCTCTCTCCCCTCTAGGCTATTCCTCCCCTGACTCAATCTTCCTAGTCCCACATGCTTTTGTCTCCTCCACTTCTCTTTCTCCTAGTCCCCTCTCCACTGACTGCCCCGTACCCCCATATGCTCAGGAGATCTTGTCCCTTTCCCTTAGTATTTTTATTTATAACTTATTTTCCCTATTGATACCGATTCCAAAACGAGGGCATCAATGGGTAAGGAGCACTGAAAAAAATTAAGGAAGAAAGTTAATTTATCTACACATTCTTTACTAATGTACTACTAAATGTAATCTAAAAAAGCAAAATCTGTTAGTGTCTAAGCCAAAATATCTAACAAAGGGGAGAGATGGCACAGTACATTTAAAATTGTTATCTCTACTTAAAAAGAATACAGTTATTTTATTCCTCCATAAACTGGGATGTTTTAATCAGCCAACATTTTTACTTTAACTATCTGGACAGTTTAACATTTTATATTTTATTATGGTCATCTGAATAATGTGGAATACTTTGGTATGAGAGAAGTAAATACTTCAATGCAAGCATAGCTTGTTTTATGTATCTAGCTCTGAAGATTGTAATCAACTCTGAAATTTAAATATTCTTCGTTTCTTATATAATTTCAATTTGATTTTTGGCTATTGGTTATACCTTATAAACTAGTTTTTGCTATTGTATTTTGTTTCATGTTGCATACATTTCTGCTAGTAAAATTTAAATGATGGATCCCAGACAGAGTAACATCAGACAAGGAGGTCACAACCACTTTATAAAAGAAAAAAATTGAAACATGCTGTTATTATATATCCCAGACTGACTTCGAATTTGAAATCACCGTGCCTCTGACTCACACGTGTTAGTATTATAAGCTTATACCAACACAGCAGGCTGAAGCTACCCATGATCTCTTATTAATCATATTAATTTCATCTGTGGTTTTTCAAAATGAATGAACAAATTACACAAAGACATAGAAATCTTTCCACTGGGGAATCTGATACTTGCCAATGCCTGAACTTATTAGATCTAGGTGATGTTTTAAGATAAAAAAGGGAAATGTTGTAACTCTCTGCATTCATTTATTTACCATAAAAGGGAAGTTACTGCAAAAATCTAGAGGGCACATCTCTACCCATCAGCATCAAGTCAATGTGTATCCTATAGAAGTAGTACAAAATATTCTTTTCAGGGATTCACAGAAGAGTTGTCAAAGTAAGGGATAAGTATATTATCAAGTTGATTTTTCAAAACTTTCCAAGGCTTTGTTAAAGTTATCTGCTCATGGACATGTTAGAATTCATAGACATTAGACTATATAGAGATAACACATAGACCTGTTTCAGAACATAGTTCATAGATATAAAGGAATGGAAGTATGATGGGTAGATGCTGACATTTAAAAATGTTTTAAAACTATGAATAGGCAGAATGGAGCAGTAGGAGAAAGAGCACATAATCTTTGGAACATGTTATTGAAAATTTATTTAAAAATCTACATTTCAAATGAGGCCAGGCAGTGTGGCACACACCTTTAATCCCAGCCCTCAGGAGGCAGAGGCAGGCTGATCTCTGTGAGTTCAAGGCCAGCCAGGACAGCTTCCAAAGCGACAGAACAACCCTGTCTTGAAAAACCAAAACAAAAAACAAAATAAGTGTAAATGAAGTTAGGATGGAGAAAGGATAGTGAACACTAGGAAAAGTTGCAGGGGGATACACCTTAATGAATATGAACAAAATACATTATATGAATGTATGAAATCTAAGAATAAATTTAAAATATTATTTAAAGAATTTGTTGTCCAAAATACTATATACATCCACTCATTCTTAAAGGAAATACAATAGGAAACAAGAAAGAAGGGGAAAGATAATGCCCTTCTCATATGTGTATTACTTTATTACTATTTATAAATGAGAAAAATTATCAGCAATAAACAGATTAAACATGTTATCTGCTCTATAGGTCTGAAAATTCTATTTGTCTGTGTTGCTGCAAAATAGCACTCAATATCTTGTTGCTACTTGTCAAGACATTTTCTTAATCTGATGTACAAAGATTTATAGGTTTGTTTCTCCCCTGACATCTTAAATCTCCTCTTTCTTATTTGGTCCCATATGTATGCTATCTTTGTTACTTAAATTTATTCATGCAATATGTACTTTACACTAAAATTGGAATCAAATTCTTAAGGTTTCTAAGCAAACATGTCATTTAATACTATTTTAGTCACTCTGTCATTCATAGACTATGGAATATTAACACACAAAAAAGACAAAATAAGGCATAATAAATGACTATAGATTTCTGGTACTTTATTAGCTCTGCCCACTTTAGACATTTATTATTTCACCTTAACTCAACTGTTTATTAGATCCAAGAATCAATATTTATGCTGTGTTAAATTATGTTTAACCAATCCTTGAGGGAATCACATTTTACAAAACTGCCTCTTGAAATGGTTTTCTGACACTAGGCTGAACACAATTATGTTTAATTTGGTGTTTGTGAGTTTATAAATCCTAAGTCTCAATTTTAATATTTCAACATTTCTTGAATCAGTTCTTTTTAATTCTTAACTAATACAATATATACCAAATACAATTTCATAGTTTTTCTTACCTTATTCCTTCCAATCTCCCCACTACCCATCTCTTCTAAATCTACTCATTCTGTTTACCTTCATAAAAGAATAGGCCTCCCAGAAATATCAAATGAATAGAGCTTAGCAAGATACAACAAGAAAAGGCACAAACCTTCATATCAGGGCTGGGCATGGCAACCCAGTGGCAAAAGTGTCCCAAGGGCTGGTAAAAGAGACAGAGAACCCCCTCTAGCTGTTAGTTGAACCTCAAAAACATCAAGCTAACCACAACCACAACATATATGCAGAGGACCTAGCACCCACCCATGCAGGCTTTGTTATTGTTGCCTCAGTTTCTGGGAGCCCCTATGAACTTTGCTTAGTTGATTCTGTGGGCTGTTTTCTCCTGGTGTCCTTGACCCCACTGGCTCCTATAATCCTTCCTCCCCCTCTTCTGCTGGGTTCCCCGAGATGCCATGGAGATTTTCAATTTGGGCTCTTTTCCTGACTGATATTTGTGTATGGGACTCTGTATTTGTTCCTATCAACTTCCAGAGAAAGCCTCTCTGGTGATGTTTAGGCTAGACATAAACCCAAGAATATAATAGAAAATCATTAAGAATAATTTTATTGATTCCTTTCTATCCCAGGTCCGTGGGCTATCTACCCTCTGGTTCATGATCATCTGGGCCTTGTGGGGCATCTCCTGGCATGTGCTTCAGTTAGACCAATGATTGGCTGATCAATCTCACAAGTTAGGGACTTCCATTGCCCCAGCACTTCTTGTAGGTAGGATAGATTGATGTTGGAAAGTTGATGGGTTGGTATCCTAGTTCCACCACTGGAAGTTGCCTGGTTACAGAGGATGGCCAGTTCAGGCTTTGAATCCTCCAGTACTATATTAAGTCCTCACTAGAGTCACCCTTGTAGAATCGTGGGAGTTTCTATTGCACTAGGTTTCCACATAGTCCCACGAATGACTTCTAATTTCAGTCATCTCTCCTTGTACTCTCTCCCCTGCCCTCTGCCTATCTGATCCCTCCTGTTCCCATTCCCATCCTCCACAATCCATCCACAAAATATATCTTATTTCATCTTCTCATGGAGATCCAAGTATCCCCCTTAGATTCCTTTGGGACTGTAGGATGATTACCATTTACTTTACAGTAATATCTACTTATAAGTAAGTACATACTATGTCTTTCTGGGTCCAGGTTACCTCACTCAGGATGAATTTTACTCACTAAGTAATATTCCATTGTATAGATACGCTACATTTTCTTTATCCATTCTTAGGTTGAGTAACATCTAGGTTGCTTCCAGTTTCTGGGTATTATGACTAAAGCTGATATGAACAGAGTTGTGCAAATGTCCTTGTTGTAGGATGGCTTATCCTTTGTATATATGCCCAAGAGTGGTGTAGCTGAGTATTGAGGTAGATTTTCAGCTTAATGAGGAGCTAGAATATTGTTTTCCAAAGTTTGCAATCCCACCAGCAATGGTGGAGTGCTCCCTTTGCTCTGCATTCTCTCCCACATGAGCAGTCACTTGTATTTTCAATGTTAGTCATTCTGGCAGACACAAGATGGAATCTCAGAGTCATTTTTGGTTTGCATTTCCTTGATGGTTAAAGATATTGAACATGTCTTTAAATGTTTCTCAGCCATTGATATTCCTCCATTGAGAATCCTCAGTTTAGAATGTATCACATTTTAAATTGGATTATTTTATTTTAGTTTGTTGGTGTCTAGTTTCTTGGGTTCTTTATTTGGATATTAGTCCTCTATTAGATGGAGAGTTAGAGAAAATCTTTACCACTCTGTAGGCTGCCATTTACCTTCCAGAAGCTGGCAGAGAAAATCTCCACTTCCCTTCAGTATAAGTTTTCTCTCTAAATAATTTTTGTACTCTTATCAGTATGGAAAGTTTAGGTGAAGCTAAACAGAGTAAAGATGGTAGGAGAATGTAGCCTAGGCCTTGAACTTCTGGAAATCTGGCAATTCTAACCTTTTAGATTCAAATCTGCTGGGAATTGGAAGCATGAACTGTCTTGCCTGGCTCCCATGCATGCTAGTCAACAGAATTCAGCCAACAAGAGGCCGTGTGAGTTTAGTCCAATGCTTTTTGAATGATGAGGGCTTTGTACCTTTGAGCCTTTAGAAAACTTTAGCCAATTCACAAAATAAAAGATAATCCTGCTGAAGTGACCAGAAGAGAGTCTAAGCTCTGGGATATGTAAGTGGCCCCTTGCATGTCTACAGAGAGAGAGCAGGAGAGCTCAGACTACAGTCATAAACATACAGAGTTCTGGCCAAACAAAATTGCTTCTTGTCCACTCTTTGTTGTCCAGCAGTCATTCTTTTCTCAAAGTAATGTCTTCATCAGTAACACCTCGTTAAGGTATTCTATCTTATCTGCAAGTCAGTCCATCAACTGAAAAATAGAACCTTGTAAAAATTAGAAAGCTTCTATCTAGCAAAGGAAACAGTTACCATGTAGATAAACAACTCACACACAGAGAGATAATTTTTGTCCATTTATACATTTGACAAAGGATTAATATCCAGAATATACAAAAACACAAAGCACTGATTAAAAAAATCAAATAACCACCTAGAGACAGGAGATAGGGCAAGAACCTACTCCAAATTACTTGACAGATTTTGATGATTCCTCCTGGAAGGCATCACCCTCCCTGTGGAGTGGATGGGGGAATGGAATAGGAGGTGGTAGGGAGCATGGGAGGATGGAAAAGGGAACTGGGATTGATATGTAAAATAATAAAAAATAAGAAATCAAAGAACTAGGTCTGGAGAGTTGGCTCATTTGTTAAGACCAATTGCTGATCTTGCAGAATTTCAAGGATCAGTCCCCAGCACCCACAAAGCAGCTTACACCTGTCAGAAATTCAGGTACCAAGGGGATCCAATGCCATCCTCTGACCTCTGAGGGTACCAGGCAATCCCACTCTTAGGCATATACCCAAATGATCCACATCCTTGCAACAAAGACATCTGTTCAACTATGTCTGTAGCAGCATTATTTGTAATAGCAAGAACCTGGAAGCAACTTAGTTACCCCTCAACTGAAGAGTGGATAAAGAATATGTGGCACATTTACACAATGGAATACTACTCATAAGAAAAAAAATCAATAGAATCTTGAAATTCACATGCAAATGGATGGGACTTGAAGAAACCATCCTGAGTGAGGTATCCAAGTCACAAAAAGATAAACATGGTATGTATTCACTCATATATGGATTTTAGACATAGAGCAAAGGATCACTGGCCTACAATTCACACTGTCATAGAAACCAGAATATAAGGAGCAATCTAAGATATTCTTATAAATTCTTCAACAAAAGAGGAAAAGGTACAAACTCTCCTTAGCATATTGGGAGAAGTGGACAGTGAGTGGAGAGAGAGTTAGGAGAAAGAGAAGTGGAGGAGATAAGAACATGTTGAACCAAGTAGATTGAGTTAGGGACTGAATAGGCAAGAACAAGCAAAGAGATATCATAATAGAGGCGGGCATTATATGTTTGAAGAGAAAACTGACTCTAGAGAAATGTCCAGAGACCTGCAAGAATGACCCTAACAATCTGAACACCAGTGGAGAGGCTACCTTAAATGCCCTTCCCTGATGATGAGATTGATAAATAACTTACATGCCATCCTAGAGCCTTCATCTAGTAGCTATTGGAAACAGAAGCAGACATCTATAGCTAATCACAGAGCTGAACTCATAGAAGACAGTTGCAGAGAGGGAGGAGTGATAAGAAAAGGCATCAAGACCAGGCTACAGAATCCCAAAGACACAGCTAACCTGAACAAGGGGAGGCTCATAGACTACCCAGACTGATACCTTAGAAACCAGCATTGAACTGACCCAGACCCCCTGAACAAGGATCTCAATAAGAAGGCCTGGGTAGTTTATGGGACCTCTGATATTGTAACCAGGATGTATTCTTGGTGCACACAAAAACTTTGGGAGCACATTCCCCATGGAGGGATACTCCCTTTTCCTAGAGGCAGGAGAGAGGGCCTAGACCATCCAAATGACTTGAAAGATTTTGTTGACCCCTCCTGAAAGGCATCACCCTACCTGTGGAGTTGGTGGGGAATTGGATGGCAGTGGTGTTGGCAGAGGATTGGATGGGAGGGGCATTGGGGAGGCATGGGAGGATGAAAGGGAGAGGGAGCTGGGATCAATATGCAATATAGGAAAAATAATGAAAACAAAACAAAAAAGAAATACATTAAGGCCAAAAAATTAAAGAAAAGACAAGAAAAGAGAAGAAAAACACTTGATACAGTGGGGTTTTGTTCTTAGTAAATTTAAATTCCAATTCCGTGTGTTCATTACACATGGTTTTGGCATCATGTAACTATTAGGCTTTAATGAGCAAAAATCCTTGAAATTTCATCCATTACTAACTGCTATAGCCATTATATTATATTTTCCTGAATTTCTAATTGCCTTTCCATCTATAGATTTTTGCATGTCTTTATCTACATGTTCAGAAAATAATGATATAAATCTATTATGAGACTCTGGTTTTCCTTTCTCAGTAACTACGTGAGATATCCCATTTTTTATCAGAATGTCTAGAAACAGTCCTTGTCAGTCTCTTTTTTGATTGTGTCTGTGTGCATTTCTCTGAATTTTTCACCACTTAAAATCAGAATCTGTAGAAACCCTAAGGGTCCTGGCACATTTTAAATCCTAAACCTCATGGTCCCTAAAGCAATCCCTATATAAAGGGCATTGAATTAAGTGGCTGGAAACTCCTATTTGTTTGAAATGCTCTCTGGGGAGTCAGTTACATTACAGCTTGGAAATGAGATTTGGCAGTTAGTTGCTGAGCAACAAGGCCAGGCATCAGCTATGGATGAGAGAAAACTTCTACAAAACTTTTATAAATGATTCCTTGGAGGATAAAATATATTTACCATAAGATAAATTTCTAAACTGAAAAATGCTAATAGTTAGATCACACATTAGTCTTCACAAGTTACTTTTTTTTAAATTTTGATAAATGTATCTTTTTTAAAGGCTTAATTTTATCTTCATTGTGTTTATGAGTTTGTGTTTTTGTGCAGTGTGTGCCCATGAGTATACATGACTGTAGTGGCCAGAAGACAACATTGGATCACATATAGCTGAAATTATGGGTGATTTTGAGCCACCTGACTTAGGTGGTGGGAACAGTGGAATGTACTCCTAACCACTGGGCAATCTCACCATTCCCTTAAGTAACCATTGGCTCATGTATTCATTCCTTACCCAAAGTATTTGAGTACTGGGTATTGAAATCATATGTAAGAAAGCAACATGAGTTTTAGGTTCAGTGGTCCAATATGTATTGAATCATTTGAATTAAATATAAGTAGAGATTAATTGGGGTCATAAAAGCAATTGATTTTTCATGAGGCCACAAAAAATAATTTTAGTTTTTTTTTTTGTTTAATTTTTTAAAACTTGATGGTGTCTTTTAAATGAATAACTTATTATAAGAATTACTCTAGACTATAAACACTTAATGTTATATAGAGCTCATTATTCTGTGAAAGTTTTGGTGAGTTTTCCACAATTCTGAATCACAAGTAGGTAAATCATCTGAGATCAGTAGTTATTATTTCTTATAAAGTCTAAAAGGTAATGATTAGAATTCATTGTATTTCATTTCCTAAGATCATTAACACTTTTGTTTCTTCAGTAATGCTTTTGATATGTTCAAAAATCACTGGCTAGCCCCTATATTCTTACAAATTTTCTAAATCTAAATCTTATCATAAAGTTGTATAATTATATGACCAATATCAAAGAAATTGACAACTCAAAAACATATAAGCAATGGTTATCAGAGTTGTTTAGAAATAATAGAAACCTTCCTTGCTTGTCTTCAGAAAAACCAAAACCAAACCCAATTTACTAAGAATTTGGGCTCACAGACCACCCTTGTAGATTATAAGAACAGTTGTGAACAGAATTTGAGGAAAAATAAGATAAAGACAACTTTGTAGCCCAAGATTGATCCATCAAGGTTACTACTGATAGTACTACTCAAACTACCATTGTAATCTCCTGTGGACATCTATTATGATTTGATACAGGGGAAATTAGGAAGCTTACAAGTTACTATGATGCCATAGCCCTTCACTATGATTACTACTGTACTATGGGTAGAGAATCTTAGATAGGGAGATATACAATGTTTACCACCACAGTTCTCTAAAAATTAATTTTACTTATTATTGCCTAAAACAACTGACTAAAAGTTACCAATCAGCCAGATATTCAGGTAGTTTGAATTACTATTATGAGTTCATAGAATGGCTAACATGTCATCCTCTCATCAGCATTACTAGCACCATCACCAAAGATTTTGTGTTAAAAAAAAAAAAAAACACTCACCCTATTTGGATAGCCAGACAAAGGGAACAGCACTGACGAACTCAATGCTTTTAGGCTGCTTGTGGAAATCAGAAAAAGTACAGGGAAGGTACTATGGCATGATGGATTGGGGGAAAGACCCATCTTATGTAAATGTCTACCAGACACCTGATACCCATGCAATGCAAAGGAGACCCATGATCCAGAAATCATAGGATTTTGGTGTTTGCAAAATAGAGAACAACTCAAGAAAAGGAAAGGGAAGGGAAAGAATGGGAAGGGAAGGGAAAGGAAAGGAAGGGAAGGGAAAGGAAAGGAACGGAAAGAAAGGAAGGGAAAGGAAATGAAGGAAAGGAAAGGGAAGCAGAAGGAAAAGGAAGGAAAGGAAAGGAAAGGAAGGAAAGGGAAGGGAAAGGAAAGAAAAGGAAAGGAAGGGAATGGAAGTGAAGGTAAAGGAAAGGAAAGGAAAGGAAGGGAAGGGAAGGGAAAGGAAGGTAAGGGAAAGGAAGGGAAGGGAAGGAAAGGAAAGGAAGGGAAGGTAAAGGGAAGGGAAGAGAAGGGAAGGGAAGGGAAAGATAGGAAAAGAAAGGAAGGAAAGGGAAGGGAAGGGAAGGGAAGGAAGGGAGGAAGGGAAAGGAAAGGGAAGGAAATGAAATGAAGGGAAGGGAAGGGAAAGGGAAGGAAAGGAAGGGAAGGGAAAGGGAAGGGAAGAGAAGAGAAGGGAAGGGAAAAGATAGGAAAAGAAAGGAAGGAAAGGGAAGGGAAGGGAAGGAAGGGAGGAGGGGAAAGGAAAGGGAAGGAAATGAAACGAAGGGAAGGGAAGGAAGGGAAGGGAAAGAAGGGAAGGGAAGGAAGGGAAGGGAAGGGAAGGGAAAGGAAGGGAAGGGAAGGGAAGGGAAAGGAAAGGAAAGGAAAGGGAAGGGAAGGGAAGGGAAGGGAGGAAGGGAAAGGAAAGGGAAGGAAATGAAATGAAGGGAAGGAAGGGGAGGGAAGGGAAAGGAAGAGAAGGGAAGGAAAGGAAAGGAAGAGAAGGAAGGGGAGGGAAGGGAAAGGAAGAGAAGGGAAGGAAAGGAAAGAAGCACAAAAGAATAAAACATTACATTGGCACATTGGAGAACAGAAGAAACACGAGAGGCAGAGATTAAGGAAAATAAATCAAAGAGGCCAAAAGAGACAAGCTGTAGAACAAAAGGCTGAGTCTCTGTTACAAGTTGAAAAGAAAAGCCAGTTGTACCTGCCAAGATAGAAACACGGCACTCAGGATTGGAAGAACTTACATATTTAGCTCCATCACCAAAAGACGTTCCTAAATAATATTGTTTGGAAATACACCAAAAAAGCTTTACCTGTGAGGAAAATACTGTTTGCTAGGATACAGTAGTATGGAATGACTTCTTTGAAGCAGTCAATATTTTACTGGAAACCTCTATCTTAAACTATTCCAAGAAATAGCTGTATTACAGAACATTCTTCAAAAATATGTTGTGATATGACTGAACCTGAAAACTTCTAAAACAGATGAAGAAAAAATGTTCCCAAAATTCTACCCTGTACAATACCTGAAGATACAACTGAAAGGCAACAATTCTCAGCATCTCCTAAATCAGATGTACCTGAAAATTGTCCTCTCAACACATGTCAAAAATCACCAGGACCAGGTGAATTCACTTTTGAGACAGATTCACGAACAACTATGACTGTAGGCTTTTTTTTATTTGGAAGAAATAGACATGTCTAAAGGCATTTATCCCAAAGCACAAGAATCAGTTGAACCGTAGTATCTTTCACATGAGATAAACAAAAAAATTACCGCACCTAGAGATTCTTATAGAATAATCCAAGAAACACCTGGAACTGCAGAATATTTATTTGAAGAATGTCAAGAAAGATATGGAGCTGAGAAATATTCACCTGAAGCCTAAAAGAAAATGCCTGAGACTGAACCTCTCCACTGAAACACATATGAGCACTGATGGAACTAACAACTTCCTCCTAGAACAAAGTCAAGAAAGAATTGTATCCCAAGACCAGGACCCTAGTGTACATCAGGAAGAAAAAAGATTACACAGACTTTCAAGAAAGGAAGAAGAAAGTATGGAACCAGAAATATAAGGAATTCCATTTATTTCTCAAGAAGCTTGTCCAGAAAATGATATATAGAGTTATGATTTGTTTTTTTACAACACTCAACCATAACATTTTATTCCAACAGAATATATATCTTAACATTTCCATGTGTATGGTTTTTCTATAAAGCACCTAAAATGAATTTAGGGATTTTCTTACAGTCATGAGTCTCTGGCACATTGTGACAATAAATGACTTTTGTTTGTATGTGTGTGGGTTTCCTGACAGTATTTTCAGATTCTTAACTCTGAAGTTAAAAGAACTGTACTATACCATTTCTTAGAAAACATATAAATCCTGGCCCCCACCATACAGGAATTTAGGTTTTAGGAGATGAAAAACCTACAGAGTTGGATGAAGCATATCATCCCAATCTCCAGTGAGCTTGTGGACTTCGGTCATTATGAACAAATATAAATCTGGGAACAAACAAAGCCTACTACTCTTTATTCTCAGGCTATCAAAACTTTAGAAATCCACCTTGTAAAATTTTTGCTAAGTGTTCACTAAAAGAAACTACAAATAAGCGAGGAAACTAAAATCTGAGGGAAAAAGGAATTGACTCACACACACAATTGCTCCTCTGCATATTCTTTTAACCTTCTCTCTTTCCTGCTGTTCTGTTACTCTGTTTCTGTCTCTTTATTTCTCCATTTCTTTGTTTCTCTGTTTTGTGTCTCACCCCATTTTTGGGGGGTACAGAATATATGTGTGTTTGTGACAGTAATTCTTTTTATAGTACAATGTGAAGCTTGAGTTTCTCAGGGTCAGCAAGGCAGAAAAGATTTGCATACAGAGCAATAAACTAAAACTCCTAGGAGTAATTTTATCATCAATTGCTTAGGGCTATAGGTCAAAGAAAGGTTCTAAGTTTAATTTGCACAAGAAACAAAACCTGGCACCTTCCAGTGCTCTGGCCTAAGTGGCAGCACAGGCCTTCAGGAAAGTTTACTTTTCCCTGAGGATGAGCAAATGGGCTGATCACCTTTGTCTTTATCTTATCAGGGGAAACAGGAGGGAGGAGTAAATCTCTCAGCTGGTCTTGAGTTAATAAAACAAGTTTGAACTTTTTTTATTGAAGAAGTAGTCAATATCTGCCAGTGAGGTAAAGCCAAGGGCATGCTTATTTTTTCTATCCATCTAGGCTGCTATGAATCAACATCTTTAGACCTGTAGTAATTCTATGTCCTTGAATATTTGGGAATGTCTTAGATGGTATGCTTTTGCCTGGGCACTAAATATTGACCAAATGTATGTCAATAAAGGTAATTGCAGAAAGGCAAATCTCTGCAATTGCAATGGAGAGAGGAACAAGGACATGATGATGAGAAACAGGTCTCATACATACTGGGATGATACCCAAACCTTAAAACAAAACAAAAACAAACAAATAAAAAAAGCAGAGATGACTCAACTCTATACTAATAAGGCCCAACAATACATATCAAATTGATTAATATTGACCATGTATCTAGTGATATCCCTATTGTCATTTTTGAGTGTTTTGAGGAAATCATGCAAAAATATATTGTAGATGATTGCTCCTCCTTTGAAGGCAAAATCCTTCTACTAGACACATTCTTTTCTCAATCCATTCCTGACATCAGAAATAAATGTAAAAAAATGTTATTGAGAATGAAGACTCCCCATGATGAATTATTAACATTCTATTTTCTGTAACCAGGACCTAGAAGAAGAACAGAGGATATCAACATTTTCTGAAGCTAACTAGCAAATAAATGCTGCCTATGGGCAGACAGGTCATTGTAAGAAAATTGCATGAATAGCAGGAAGACCTTCTCCTAAGTGTTATTGCCCCAGTGTGGCAGTATACTATACTGGAAAGCTCATTGCCCACAAGGATTGAAGGAATCCTGGATCAGGGCCCCAAATATTGTCCCTGGAATGAGGAAGCTCTTAGTTCAAGTTTGACTCTGGCAGAGTATTCATCGTGGCATGGAACCTCAGGTAAATCCTAAAGATGCAAGAAGCATCATAAATTTTCTTCTTCATAGGAAACCTTCTTATTTATTGTTGCCAGACAATTGGCCTCTGACTGTAGCATGTATGTTTCTGCCAGCCCACCAGCCCGCCAGTCTGGGCCCACAGCCGCGCCAGCCCCAAGTAACACTCTGAGACTCCGTATTTGATACAATCCTGTTGGCCAATTACCATTATTGTTTATGGGCTATCTCTGTCTTAATTATAAACCCATTTCTAATTATCTAACTATTTTCACATGGTTATCTTATCCGGGAGCCGCAGCCAGCATCTTCTTTCAGGTCTACATCTCGACTCCTCCCTACTACTTTCTCTTTCCTCATCCTGGATTCCTAGCCCCACCTATCTTGTTTCCTATTGGCCACAGAGCTTTATTAACCAGTAAGAGAAACATATATACAGAATAACATCTCCCATCATCTGACTCCTGTCAGGTACTAAAAATCAATTATACTCTGTAACCAATGTTTCAGTCTATTAATCCAAAGTATGGACTGCTAACATTCCAGGCAGTACTATAACAAGTATTATAACCAGATTGAAAGACTAATGCTTCCTCTAACTGTAAACAATATTTTGTCTAGCCTGAAGCCTGATAGGGACTTCAATCCTTAATCAGCAAATTCCCCTCTTATCAGTTTTTAATTCCAAGACAGTAATACAATAACAGCATAATCATGCTCATAAAAATATTCTTCAATTATCTCTTGAAATCTATTGAAGGTAATAGCAACCTTTCCTTTATTTCCCAGATCAGTCTGTAAATAAGTCTTTGGAAATAGGATAGTATATTCACCCTCTTGGAAACTTTAACTCCACACAAATAGTAAGATCGGATATCTATTATAATCCTAGTACTTATTCTATCCATTTTTAAACCTTGTCTATTTAGTTGCTGTTTTAATGTTAATTTTATATCTACTCACTTACAGTAGATCCACACTTGTATGGTTCTGTGACAATCTAAGTCAATCATTATGAATTTCTTTGATGGTTTTCAAAGGACTGAAAATTGGCAGCACTCAATAATTCACAACCCATTTCAGGTGACAGCAGCAATACCAACTTTAACAATCAATTCCAAAGTGAGCATAGAGATTCACTTTTTGAGGGCAAATTGTTAGGTAGCTAGTCAGACTTGAGCATTTTTTTTTTCTTCCTGGTAGCAACTGTCAGGAAGAGAAAGAATCATAATTGCTTCCTGTAGTGGTTTGAATAAGAATGGCACCTGTAGGCTAATGTATTTGAATATTTAGTCATTCTGGAGTGGCACTACATGAGAGAAATTAGGAGGTAAGACTTTGTTGGACTAAGTGTGGCCTTACTGGAGTATGTATCTAAGCATGGACTTCAGGCTTCAAAAGCTCATAGCAAGTCTACACTCTTTCTCTCAGTTTTTTGTGGATCTAGACTTAAAACTCTCCACTACTTTTGTGGAACCATGTTTGTTTTCATGCCACCATGTTCCTTACTAAGAGGATAATTGACTAAGCCTCTAAAATTATTATCAAGCTCAAGTTAAATGTTTTTCCTTTATAAGAGTTATCCTGACATTATGTTGACCCTATTTCCTGTCAACTGGTAGGATGTGTCCACCAGCATTCAGGCAAATACTTAGCCAGCTCAAGGGCCCTTTGCCCTTAAGTCACTAGATCATTGTGTGGCTGGATAAGACTCAGTACATGCACAAGTTTTCACTTTTAAGCAAGCTCCACCCATCTGCCTGCCCCTTCGCGTCTCCCTGTTGATCAACAATAGTCTTTCCCACCCTGCCTTTGTCCAAATAAAATTTAATATGGGTTTTGTTGAGCTGGGTGCTTCTTCCTCACTGCCACCACCGCAGCAAAACAATAAATATAATTGTTAATGTGATCATGGGACCCCATCACAGCAACAGAGCATTAATGAGAACACCTATTAGAATAATGCACTCCTTTAGAATTTGAAAATATCAGACTTGTCTCCCCACTTAAGGATTTAAAACATCACATAAAACAAGATGGAGGTTGCAAGGGTTTATTGAAGGCAGTTAGAGGAAGATTATTTTCTCCTGTTTTCATTGTTGTCTTGTTTTATTTTATTTTGTTTTGCTTCTGAGACAGTCTCACTAGGTAGCTATGGCTGGATTGAAACTAATTATGTAGACAATGCTGCCTATGCCTCCCCAATGCTGGGATTTAAGGCAGGTTCCACCACAAAAATTGTTTTTCTTAATTATTTTAATTTACTCTGTTAGTTATTTTGGGTTGCAAGAGTAGGATTTGAGTTATATCCTTGGCATTGAGTGAAGATGACATTCTAACTGACTAAAAGATTTAAATATTAGAAAGATATTTTGTTGCCCCCTCCCTGTAGTCCAAATGGACTGACAATCAGCTGGTCAAGAAACAAGCCCTGAATAAGATCATCTATTTCAGAAACTTAAAGAGACATAATACCCCTGAATAGGGATAATTATCTTCTTAATATAATAGATACTTTCTTTAAGAAGCCCCTCCACCAAGTTGGTTATTTTCAGACTCTCACTGAAAAACCTGCATTCTTTCTGAAAATTTCTTCTTCATTTTTCTACCATTTTTAGATGCCACCTGGAATCCTAGGCCTGTGTGCCCTGATGTTTTTGGTATTCTCACTACTTCTCTGAACACCTTACCCTACACTATGCAGGTGCTCAAAGACTTGCAGTGCTGAACTCACCTATTCCCTTGAATTGTAATTAAAAAAAAGAACTGTAATCCATTTCTTTCCTCTTAGCAACTGAGAAGATCTCTAGCTTTCCTGTTCTGTTATTATCCTCTCCTTCAAACTCTAATACAATCTCAAGGCTGACTTTGTATTACATTTTCAAATTCTTTTATTCATTAGAGTAAGAACACACAAAAAGAACCCCATGTTCCCCGGAAACAATGTGGGCATTATACATATTAGTTTCTTGGTTCATAAGAATTAAATGAACTAGGAGAACCTAATTATTGTTCATAAATTATGCCAACCTTTGTGTTTTCATAGTGTTTAAAGGCATATCAATTTCATAGAAGGTGTACTTATTCATAATAATATGGTATTAAACATTATGGACCATTCGGGGAAATTCCTGGAGCCGATCTGAGCACAATAGACCTGCCTATCCACACGGGACCACCCATAATTTCCACGTGCATGGTCTCTGACTCCCACCACCTGTCTGCTACTGGAGTTCAGGGCCCCTCCCAGAGATCTGCCTATCTCTGGAGGATCACTCTGAATTCCTGAAGGCTGGATGCTTGACCCCCATCGCAGGGCCTCTGCTAAAGAGGCCTCGCTCAGCTGAAGAGTGCCAGCTAGACCTGCCTATCTGTGCAGAAACATCCTGAGTATCAGCCCAGCTTTTGTCCCCCATCAACAGGCCTTGGATAGAGGCCTTGGCTAGAGCTAGACACGACTATCCCTGAGGAGACATCCTGCGAGCTAGCCTCTGCCAAAGAGGCCACAGCTGTCCTCTGCTGGAGCCTGATCTTTGAACCCCACCACAGGGCCATTGCCTCTGGAGAGACCTCCTAGAGAGCTTGAATCACCCAGAGCTACAGATATAGAACCTCTGACCAACCTAAACCCATAGAGAGAGGGAAAGACCCCACCAACAACTACTGGAAGAAGCTATGGGAAGACAGCAATACAAGAAAACACCTAACATAAGAAAGACAAGCATAACACCACCAGAATATAGGGAATCTACACCAACTAGACTGGAACAAAACAAAGCAAATGAATCAGAAGAGAATGACTTAAAAATTATCATCATAATAGTGATAGGAGCCCTCAAAGAAGATGTGAGAAAATCCCTTAAAGAAATGGAAAATAAAACAATAAACAAAAAATTGGAAGAAATGAATAAATTTCTTTAAAAAAGTACAGAAAGCCAAGAAAAAAACAATTAAACAGGTGAAGGAAACAGTTCAAGACTTGAAACCGGAAATGGAGACAATAAAGAAAACACAAACCAAAGGAATGCTGGGAATAGAAAAACTGGGAAAATTATCAGGAACTACAGAAGCAAGCATAACCAACAGAATTAAAGAGATGGAAGAGAGAATCTCATGTGCTGAAGATAAACTAGAGGAAATAGATTCATCGACCAAAGAAAATCATAAATCCAACAAATCCTTAACACAAAACATCCAGGAAATGTGGGACACTGTGAAAAGGCCAAACCCAAAAAATAGGCATAGAGGAAGGTGAGGAAGCCCAGCTCAAAGAGACCAAAAACATATTCAACAAATCATCGAGGAAAACTTTCCCAATCTGAAGAAGGACATGCCCATGAAAGTACAAGAAGCATACCTAACACCAAATAGTTTGGATCAAAGAAAAAAGACCCCTTGACATACAATAATCACCATCTAACATATATAATAAAGAAAGAATATTAAGTGAAGTGAAGGAAAAAGGACAGGTAACATATAAAGGCAGACTTATCAAAATTATGCCTGACTTCTCCATGGAAACCCTCAAGGCCAGAACAACCTAGACAGGTGTTCTACAAGGAGTAAGAGTCCACTGATGCCAGCCCAGACTATTATACCCAGCAAAACTCACAATCACTATAGATAGAGAGAACAAGATACTTAGTGACAAAGCCAGATTTTCACAATACGTATCTACAAATCCAACCCTACAGAAAGTTTTAGAGGGAAAATTCCAATCCTAGGAAGTTAACTATGCTCACGAAGATGTAGGCAACAGATAATCACACTATATCAGAAACCAAGGGTAAAGGAAGACAAATATAGTCCCAATACCACTGCCAAAAACAAATCGAAAACCAATAAGCATTAACAATCAATGGTCCTTACTCTCCCTCAACATTAATGGTTGTAACTTGCCTCTAAAAAGACACAGGCTAACAGAATGGATATGAAGACAGAATTCATCCTTCTTCTGCATATAAGAGCACATCTAAACTTCAAAGATAGACATTACCTCAGGTAGAGGGTTGGGAAAATACCTTCCAATCAAATGGACCCAAGAGCAAGCAGGTATGGCTTTCCTAATACCTACCAAGTTAGACTTCAAACCAAAATTAATCAAAAGAGATAAATATGGTCATTTCATATTCATTGCAGAAGAAATCCATCACCACAAAGTCTCAATTCTGAACATCTAGGCCCCAAATACAAAGGCATACACATTTGTAAAAGAAACATTACTAAAACTAAAAGCTCACATAAAACATCACACAGTTATAGTGGGAGACTTCAACACACCACTCTTACCACTAGACAGGACCACAAATCAGAAACTCAACAAAGAAACTAAAGAACTGACAGAAGTTATGTCTCAACTGGGTTTAACAGATGTCTATAGAACATTACATCCAAACACAAAAGAATATACTTTCTTCTATACTCTGCATGAAACCTTCTCTAAAATTGAACATATAGTAGGTGGCATAACAAACCTCAACAGATGCAAAAGAATTGGAACAGTCACCTGTATCTGATCAGACCACCATGCTTTAAAATTGGAATTCAACAATAACACAAATTGCAGAAAACCTACAAAATCATGGAAACTGAACAATGTGCAATTTCACCACACCTTGGTCAAAGAAGAAATAAAGAAAGAAATTAAAGAATTCCTAAAATTCAATGAGAATGAGGATGCAACTTATCTGAACTCATGGAACACCTTGAAAGCAGTGTTACAAGAGGAGTTCATTGCAATGATTGCCCATATGAAGAAAACAGAGGATAGTCACAATAGAGACATAACAGCACAACTGAAAGCCTTAGAACAAAAAGAAGCAAACTCAGCCCAGCGGAGTAGATGCCAGGAAATTAAAATTAGAGGGCTGAAATCAATAAAATAGAAATGAGGAACACAATACAAAAAATCAAAGCAACAAAGAGTTGGTTTTTCGAGAAAATCAACAAGATAGACAGAACCTTATCCAAAATAATAAAAAAGCAGAGCAAGAACATGCAAATTAACAAAATCAGAAATGAAAAGGGGTACATAACAAGAGACACAGAGGAAATCCAGAATATATTCAGGTCAAACTTTGAAAACCTGTACTCCACAAAATTTGAAAATTCAAAGGAAATGGACAAATTTCTGAATAACTATCTCCAAAATTAAATCAATAACAAACAACTTAAATAGACCTATAACACCCCAGTGAAATAGCAGCAGTCATTGAAAGCCTTCCAACCAAAAAAAAAAAAGCCCAGGGCCAGATGGCTTCAGTGCAGAATTCTACCAGAAATTCAAGGAAGAGCTAAGTCCAATACACCTCAAATTGTTCCACACAATAGAAAACAAAGTTTCATTACCAAACTCTTTCTATGGGGCCACAATCACCTTGGTACCCAAACACACAAAGATACAACTATGAAAGAAAACTACAGACCAATATCCCTAATGAACGGTGATGCATAAATATTCAATAAAATACTGGCAAACCAAATCCAAGAATACATCAGAGAAATCATTCAACATGACCAAGTAGGCTTCATCCCTGTGTTGCAAGGATGGTTTAACATATGAAAATCTATCAATGTGATCTACCATATAAACAAACTGAAAAAGTTAAACCATACAATCATCTCCCAAGATGCTGAAAAGGTCTTCAACAAAATTCAACAGCCTTTCATGATAAAGGTCTTGGAGAGATCAGGGATACAGGAAAATACCTAAACATAATAAGAGCAATATACAGTAAACCAAAAGCCAACATCAAACTGAATGGAAAGAAACTTAAGGTGATTCCTCTAAAATCAGGAACAAGAAAGTGCTGTCTTCTCTCTCCATGTCTCTTCAATATTGTACTTGAATTTCTAGCTAAAGCTATAAGAAAACAAAAGGGAATCCAAATTGAAAAGGAAGAAGTCAAACTGTCTCTATTTGCAGATGATATGATACTTTACATAAGTGACCCTAAAAACTCTACCAGGGAACACCTACAGCTGATAAACACCTTCAGCAAACTAGCAGAATACAAGATAAACCCAAAAAATTCAGTAGCCCTACTTCGTTCAGATGACAAAGAGGCTGGAAAAGAAATCAGAGAAAGATCTTTACAATAGCCACAAACAACATAAAGTATCTTGGGGTAACGCTTACCAAACATGTGAAAGACCTAGACAATAAGAACTTTGTGGCTTTAAAGAAAGAAGTAAAGGAAGATACCAGAAAATGAAAAGACCTCCCATGCTCTTGGATAGGAAGGATAAATATAGTAAAAATGGCAATCTATGGATTCAATGCAATTCCCATTAAAATCCAAGTACATTTCTTCACTGACCTTGAAAGGATAATAATCATCTTTATATGTAAAAATAAAAGACCCAGGATAGCAAAAACAACCTGTACAATAAAAGAACTTCAGGAGGCATCCCCATCCCTGACTTTAAGCTCTACTACAGAGCTATAGTTCTGAAAACAGCCTGGTATTGGCACAAAAATAGACAGGTAGATGAATGGAATCAAATAGAAAATCCCAATATTAATCCACACACCTACAAATTTCTACAAAATAAAACTTAGATGCCCCTCAACTGAAGAATGGATAAAGATGTGGCACATCTGCCCAATGGAATACTACTCTGCCAAAAAAAAAAAATGAAATCTTGAAATTCGCAAGCAAGTGGATGGAACTTGAAGAAGCCATCCTGAATGAAGCAACCCAGTCACCAAAAGAGGACCAGGGTATGTAGTTGCTCATCATGGATTTTAGACCTAGATCAAAGGATCACCAGCCTTCTAATTCACACCACTAGAGGAACTAGGATACAAGGTGTATTCTAAGAGATTCATATATATGGTCCCTCACAAAAGGGGGAAGAAACAAGTCCCCCCAGAGCACATGTGAAATGGGGGAGAAGTGAATGGAGAGTGAACTAGGAGAAAGATAAGGGGAGGAGAGGAAAGCACATGCAACTACGTAGATTGAGTCAGGGTAGGAATAAAAAAAACAGAAGATGGGAGAGAGAGAGAGAGAGAGAGAGAGAGAGAGAGAGAGAGAGAGAGAGAGAGAGAGAGAGAACATAAAAGAAGGAGCAATTATTGGTTTGAAGAGAAAACTGAACCTAAAGAAATGTCTAGAGATCTACAAGACTGACTTCAACTAATCATTCAAGCAACCATGGAAAAGCTATCATAAATGCCCTTTCCTGATAGTGAGATCTTCAACTAAATTATCCACTATCATGGAGCCCTAATGTAGTACCTGTTGGAAACAGAAGCAAACACCCATTACTAAACACTGAGTTGAACTAGAATCTAGATGCAGAGAGAGGGGCAAGACCAGGTTGCAGAAACATACAAAGACAGCTGACCTGAACAAGGAGGAGCTAATGCCCCCCCCCCCACCAGACTGATAGCTGGGAATCCAGCATGGGACTTACTCAGACCCCCTGAATATGGGTCTCAGCTAGAAGGACTAAGCTGTCTAAGGGACCTCAGACAGCAGAAACAGAAGCTATTCCTAGTGCACAAAGGACCTTGAGGCCACATCCCCCATACAGGGATACCCCCTTAACCAAGGGACACTCCCTACTTCAAATGACTTGACAGATTTACATGACTCAACTTGGATAGCATAGCCCTACATATGGAATGGGTCTGGGGAATGGGAGGGGGAGGGTGGCCAGATTTCATGTCACAAGAGGAAGAGGGAGAGAGGGAGGAAAGGAGGGAGGGAGTGAGGAAGGGAGGGTGGGAGAGGAAACTGGGATTGACATGTAAAATTTTTAATTTACATTATTAATAAAAAATCAGAATGTACCTTCTTTTTACTCTCTTTCATCCTATTATTTTTGCTCTCCTTGCTTAAGAAGTTGAGTGATTATTCTTTAAAACTACAAATTAGTCATATCTGATCTTGAATATGGAAAGTTAATCTTAGTATAAATCTCATTTCTCTTTGCTTTTTTTTATTCTCTTTATGTTATTATTGCTATATGCAACCTGCTTGTCAAATTCTGTACTTTTTTTTATATAACCTGATCAAGTGCTGTTGGCTTTTACAATTCTTTTCAAACTTTCACACCCAAACCTTCTATTTGCCCCCAAATACAAACAGTTCCCTGTATATGTCTTCATATTTAAATGAATTAGCTTTTATATTAAGCTAAGATTTCTTAACATTTAATAATAAAAAACTGTCATTGTTCTACATGGCTACCACCTAAACTCAGGAGAGTCACACTTTTATAGCACAGCAGGCTGGTAATCAAAATCATCTGCAATGACTTTGTAAATCCTTTCCTAAATCAGTCTCTTTTATGTAAAATAAGTTTGGTTATATAAGTAGCTCAGATATATGACATTATTTAGTTACAGAGGGGCTTATTTTTTAACAGTGCAGCAATTACATCCTAAAATAACTATTATTCAATCCATTTTGCCAGCTTTGGAAGACTAAGCAGATGTCAGATATTCTAAAATATCTGACTTTAGGTGAGCTTGGAATGTTACTGTGAAAGAAACATTTTAAGATCTGTTATAGAGAAGGATGCCAATAAACTGTACACTTACATAATGAAGGCAACAGCTCTTAGAGGGTCTCATTCAAAGGAAAATTGTTGGGTCTTGAAATAATACCATTTTATAGCTAGAAGAGTAATCTTTAGAATTCAGTTTTCTATTTTACTTTCTGTAAATGAGGAATCAAAATTATCCAAATAACTAGAAACTTTATCTGAAGTCATACATCTAATTAAATACATACCATGGGAAGACCTATGGACTTGTAATTTATCATTCTATTTCTTGAGTATTCTCCCTCTCCTTCTTTCCTCTCCTCCCCTCTCCCTGTGTACCCCCAGCACTATAATCATCATTCAAAGAATTAAGAGGAAATACCCACAGATAGAGTAGAAACCCTATCAAGGATGAGAGTTGTCAATAACCAAAGCTAGATAACATTGAAGAGAAGCCTCAAGGATTGATACTGGACAGTTCCCAAAGAGTTTCATTGTGCTAACCTCCATTTTTACATTTTTAGTGAGACATTATTCTGTTTCTCAAAGTCTCTAGAACATGTTGTATCCTGAGGTGGGCATTTCCTTCTCCTGCTAATTGACATGTTGGATGAACTCTTGAGGTAAGGAACAACAATATGTCCATATTCCTTACTATAATGATAAGAGCTTTTTAATAATTTATGTACCATCTCAACTCAGGACCAGGATGAAGGTTCAGGTCCTTTTTTCTGATTAGGAACCAAAGACCTACAGCTTCAGTTCTTGGTTATACAAGCTACCGATCATACAAAAACAGCCTGTTTTCAATGGCCATCAAGCTGGCAAACAACTGACTCCTTACTAAATCCAGCACATTGACTTTATTGCATATTTCCCCAGTTCCATTCCATAGATACATCATTGAAAAACAAAGCATCTTGACTGCATATTTCCATAGAAGCTGCATTGATTGTCACATCAAGGCAACCTGAATTTGAACATTGCCAATGCCAAACTTGTCACTTACATACATTCTATCTTCTAGAATAATTAGAATGTTTCTTTGTATTCTTTCGTGCTTGCTTGACTCAAACTTTTAAATCTATTTTCCACATTTAACCTTATAAATAAGCCTGTTTGTGTGCATTGATAATTGGAGTACAATGCAGTAATTCCAATGTACTAGCATTTTCTGTAAGCATTTTCATGAGTAACCTAATTCATAGCAATTGCTTGTTAACTAACCTCTATTATCCACACCCCTTTAAATACAGTGTATTTGTAACATGAGCCAGAATGAAGCGTCCATATATAAAGGTAGATAATGTCACACTTCTGATTACTACCCTCCAGTGGTTTCAAAATTTCAGTCAACTCCAACTTTTACTGTGACCTTCAATGCCTTACCAAAATGTAGTACATTATGTCTTCTACCTCATCTCTCATTACTTTTATCCTCATTATTGTTATGACAAGAAATAAACTGAATGTAGATGTAGCCTACATGTTGTGAGAGCAGAGCAATTCAGTGCATTTGTATGTGCTACATATTATACAACTGTACAGTGTTGTACAGATCTCAATCTGTGTAGCATTAGATACCCATCAAGGGGAAGGTAATTTTTTTTTTTGAAAAAAAGGACAGATTGCTAAAAATACATCATTCAGAAATGAGTGTTAAAGGGAAACATGGACAGGAGGAAACATAAAGTGTGCAACAGAATTGTAAATAAGATGGTCCTGAAAGTTCTCTGTTTAAAAAGTGATATGTAATAACTGGAGAGTGTGAGAGAATGAGCCTTGTAGGAAACATATTTGAGATTAAAATAACCTTTATATGTCCCCCCAAAAGAGGATATTTTCAAAAAATGATGTAACAGACATAAAGACAGGTGTGTTTATAGAACGCTCTATAAAATGTTTAGATTTCTTCTCAGTAAAATGATTAGCAAAGGTAAAATACAAAATCTAGCTGGAGTTTTAAAAGCTCCCCTGGCTCAACCATGTTCATTGCTGCCGTACTCATAACACACTGAAACTGGAAATAACCAAGATGTGTCTCAACATAAGATTAGATATAGAAAAGGAAGTTCATTTACACAATGGAGTACTAGTGAGCTGTATAAAATGACATCATTAAATCTATAGTTAAATGAATGGAACTAGAAAAAAAAATCACCCTGAGTTAAGTAACCCAGACCAAGAAAGACAAACATAATACATATCACTTATAGGTGGTGTGATTGCTATTTTTATTTGTCAGTTTGGCTGTATGTGGAATGAACTATGATCCAAAAAATGGAGGGCAAACTTATGATACATATCTAACAGCAGGAAGACAATATTCATATGTTGTCTTTAATTCATATTGTGAGGCTGGAAGGCACACAATTAATATGGGTATACCTTCTGTTAGCAGCCTATATAAGGACAATGGAAGAAGGAAGGGTTTGTTCTTCACCTGCTTTCCCTACCCTTGTCAGCATATATATTTCTTAACTGACATTGGAGCCTACTTCCGGATTCTAGCATGTGCAGAAGATTTTCAGAGATACTTAGCCTTGTGGGAATGAGCAACAACTAGATTCTTAGATTTATCATTAACAGCTAGCCACTGTTGGATTAATTGAATTGAAGCTTGTAAGGCATTCCAATAAATTCCCTTTAAGATTGAGATTCATTCCCTAAGATCTGTGACACTAAAGAACCCTGACAAATACATATGGTTATTAGCTGCTATGTCAATAATAACAAAATTGCAATCCATAGACCAACACAGAGGAGACAGATAGATTTCCCTAATTTAGTTTTGGACACAGAGGCCCTATAGGAAGCCCCAAACAATGGAAGCAGTTGCCAAGACTATAGGTTGCTCTTCCCAAACTTATAGGAAGGCCATACTGCTCTAGGCAACACCTACAAAACTCATCAAATACAGAGAAGTTAACCTGATGCCAACACACAGCATTCACCTTTGAACCACTCAGTCCTAACCAGTGATGTTTTCATCAGATCCCTTTCCTCAGGTTCCCAGAACCCCAAAGGGAAAGAACAGGAAAGAATATAAGAGCAAGAGGTTATGAGGAGCACTAAGAAAACAAGACCCTCTAAGCAAACATAATGAGCAGATATATGAACTCACAGAGGCCAAGGCAGCATACACAGGACCTGCACTAATCAGCACCAGATGGTGTCTAAGAGCTGAAAGGGGAAGTAGATACACGACCTCTCCTCTAACACTGAAGCAAGTTTTATTCGATAACCACTAGCAAATAGAAATTTAGTTTTCTCCTAGTAGACTTACTGGAGAAACAAACTACTTTTTAAAAAAAATTCTGATTTATTACATCACTACTCAGTTTCCCCTCCATCCTCCCACCTGCTTTCTTCCCTCATTAATCCTTCTTCTCTCCCTTCAGAACAGGTCAGGCCTCCTAGGATTATCAACAAAATATGGCATATTATGTTGAAATAAAACTAGTTATTTCTCATATTAAAGCTAGACAACAGTAGGAGGAGAAGTGTCTCCCAAGCAGGAAAAAGTATCAGGGACAGTCCACACTGTCACTGTTGTTAGTCCACAACAACAATAAGTTCCACAACCATGACATATGTGTCAGACCCATACAGGCTCCCTGGTTTTTGGCTCAGACTCTATGAGTTCAAGCCCAGGTTATTTGTTTCTGTCAGTTTTCTTGTGATCTCTGTGGCTCCTATGATTCTCCCCGCCCCTCTTCTTCAGGATTCCCCAAGCTCTACCTACTGCTTGGCTGTGGTTCTCTTCATGTAGTTCCTTCAGTTGGTGGATGAAGCTTCTCTGATGAAGAGTGGACAAAGCATCAATCTGTAAGTGTAGAAGAACTATCGTTAGGAATCATTTCATTGCCTTTTTTGTTGTTATTTTGTTTCGTTTTTATTTTTGACAAGTTATTCTTAAGGACAGGATACATACTCAGTAGTAGATGGTCAATAACAAAATAACAACAACAAAAAATGGACACAATGGCATCTTTTAGTTTCACTGTCTCATAATGTCATCTCTGTAATTTTTTAAAATTTAATCTTATTCATTATTTATATTTTATTTATATATTATTTTTCTTTCCTCTTTTTTACCCTACAGATCCTTTGCGTATTAGCGATTTATGGGATTCCCGAGTGTGCTAACTAGTATGTCTCTGTTTCTTATGGTTTCCCTTGGGATCTTTTCTTTCTGTTGTTTTGTTCAAAACCATTGTTTTTATCATATTATATTATGTTATATTATTATTTTATATCTATTAGAAGTCTGTTTATTTACTAATGAGAGACAGATAGGGAGTAGATCTGGAGGAGAGAGGAGGTGAGGATGAACTGGGAAAAGTAGAAAGAGAGGAAACCCTGATTAAGATATATAATGTGAGAAAAATATATTTTACATACTAGAAAAATAATAAATGAAATAAATTTCTCCTGGCTGCACCCTTGAAAAAAGAAAGCACATACATGTGGTTGTAGAGGAAAGTGAGTAAAGTCAAAATCATGCTTTATGCAAATTAGAGTAGAAGCATTCAAGTGCAATGAAATATAAATTGGATTGTTGAGGTTTACATTGTATCATAATTTCAGACTATATATTGGATATTATTGGTATATGTGTTGCATTTATTAATTAACACATAAAAGCACAAAATTGTACTTAATAGGTGATCATGTGAGTTTTTAAACATGTTAGTATATTATAATGTTTAAACTGGGCTAAATATATCTAAATATATTTATTTTTTTCAACAATGATCACCTCTCTATTTTTCATTTCTATTCATTTACTTTTTGAGGAAAACTGTCTATCCAGCAGTAGCTGTCTTGGAGCTCACTGCCTAGACAATGCTGGCCCAAAACTCATTGGGATTCACTGGTCTCTGCTTCCCAACTTCTGGGGAAAAAAGCATGAGTCACCAGAGAGTTTGATCACTTCTTTATAATGAAAACCCATTTTAAAAATTAATTTAGTGTCCCCTCAACATTAATGGTCTTAACTCACCTATAAAACATAATGGATACGAAGACAGAATCCATCCTTCTGCTGCATACAGAAAACACATCTAAGCTTCAAAGACAGAAATTACCTTGGGGAAAATGCTGAGAAAAGATCTTCCAATCAAATGGACCCAAGAAGGATGCAGGTGTGGCTATGCTAATATCTAACAAGTTAGATTTCAAACAAAAACTAATCAAAAGAGATGAAGATGGTCATTTCGTATTAATCACAGGAGAAATCCATCAGCACAAATTATCAAATCTGAACATCTATGCCCCAAATACAAAGGCACCCACATTCATACAATAAATGCTACTAAAACTAAAAGCTCATATAAAACGTCACACACTCATAGTGGGAGACATCAACACCCTACTCACACTGCTAGACAGGACCACCAATCAGAAATTTAAAAAAGAAACAAAAGAACTAACAGAAGTTTTGTCTCAATTGGGTTTCACATAGATCTACAGAACATTCCATCCAAACACAAAAGAATATAATTTCTTTTGCTGATCCACATGGAACCTTCTCTAAAATCAACCACATACTAGGTGACATGACAAACCTCAACAGATACAAAAAAAAATGTGGAACTGTATCATATCAGGCCACCATGCATTTGACAACAACACAAATCGCAGAAACCCTACAAACTCATGGAAACTGAACTATGTGCAATTGTACCACACCTGGGTCAAAGAAGAAATAAAGAAAGAAATTAAGGACTTCCTAAAATTCTATGAGAATAAGGACACAACATATCCAAACTTATGGGACACCATGAAAGCAGTATTATGAGGGAAGTTCATTGCACTGAGTTTCCATATGAAGAAAACAGAGGAGAGTCGCCTTAGAGAATTAACAGCACAACTGAAAGCTTAGAACAAAAAGAAGCAAACTCACCCTGAAGTAGTATACACCAGAAAATAATCAATTTGAGGGCTGAAGTCAATATAATAAAATCCGGAAAAACAATACAAAAAAATCAATGCAACAAAGAGTTGGTTTTTCAAGAAAATCAACCAAATAGACAAAACTTTATCCAAACTAACAAAAAAGCCGAGAATAAAATCATAAACAAAAAGGGGGACATAAAAACAGACACAGGGGAAACCAGGCAATTTTCAGGTCATATTTTGAAAACCTGTACTCCACAAAATTTGAAAATTCAAAAGAAACGGACAAATATTTGGATAACTATCTGTTACCAAAATTAAATCAAGAACAGACAAACAACTTAAATTGACCCATAACCCGTAATGAAATAGAAGCAGTCATCAAAAGCATTCCAACCAAAAAAAGCCCAGGGCCAGATGGCTTCAGTGCAGAATTCGGCCAGAAATTCAAGGAAGAGCTAATACCTCAAATTGTTCCACACAATAGAAACAGAAAGTTCATACCCAAACTCTTATTATGAGGCCACAACCACCTTTATACCTAAGACACATAAAGACGAAACTAAGAGAAAAATAACTACAGACCAATATCTCTGATGAACATTGATGCAAAAACACTCAATAAAATACTGGCAAACCGAATCCAAGAATACATCAGAGAAATCCTCCACCATGACAAGTAGGCTTCATCCCTGGGTTGCAGGGATGGTTTAACATATGAAAGTCTATCAACATAATCAAGCATATAAACAAACTAAAAAGAAAAAAATACATGATCATCTCCCTAGATACTGAAATACCTTCAAAAAAAATCAACACCCTTTCATGATAAAAGTCAGATACCAGGGATAACAGGAACAGACCTAAACATAATAAAAGCAATATACAGTAAACCAAAAGCCAACATCAAACTGAATGAAAGAAGTTTAAGGTGATTCCTCTAAAATCAGGAACAAGACTAGGCTGCCCTCTCTTCCCATATTGATTCAATATTGTACTTGAAGATCTAGCTAAAGCAATTAGACAACAAAAGGAGATCAAGGGGATATAAATTTGAAAGGAAAAAATCAAACTTTCACTATTTTCAAATGATATGACAGTTTTTATAAGCGACCCAATAAACTCTACCAGGGAACTCCTACAGCTTATAAACACCTTCAGCAAACAAGCAGGATACAAGATAAATTGAAAAAAAAATCAGTAGCCATGCTTTATTCAGAAGACAAAGGGGCTAAGAAAGAAATCAGAGAAAGATCACCCTTTACAATAGCCACAAACAACATAAAGTATCTTACCAAACAAGTGCAAGGCCTATATAAGTAAGAGCTTTGTGTCTTTAAAGAAAGAAATTCAGATACCAGAAAATGGAAAGATCCCCCATGGTCTTGGATAGGTAGGATAAACATAGGAAAAATGGCAATCTTTCCAAATGCAATGTACAGATTTAAGGCAATCCCCATTAATATCCCAATTAAATTCTCCACTGACCTTGAAAGAATAATAATGAAATTTTTATGGAAAAACAAAAGACCCATCATAGCCAAACAACCGTGTACAATAAAGGAACTTCAGGAGGCATCAACATCCACGACTTTAAGCTCTACTGCAGAGCTATAGTCCTGAAAACAGTCTGGTACTGGCACAAAAATAGACAAGTAAACCAATGTAATTGAACCAAAAAAAACTGATATTAACCCACACACCCATGAACACCTGAATTTTGACAAAACAGCAAAAGGTATACAATGGGAGGAGGAAAGCATCTTCAACAAACAGTGCTGGTACAATTGGTGTGTAGAAGACTGCAGATAGACTCATGTCTATCCCCATGCACAAAACTCAATTCCAATGGATCAAAGACATCAACATAAATCCAGCCACATTGAACTTCTTAGAATAGAAAGTGGGAGGTACCCTTGAAGAAATTGGTACAGGAGACCACTTCCTGAACATAACTCCAGTAGTATAGACACTGAGATAGACAGTTAATAAATGGGACCTCTTCAAACTAAGAGGCTTCTGTAAGGCAAAAGACACAGTTGACAAGACCATATATGGCAGCCCAAAGAATGGGAAAAGATCTTCACCAATTCTACATCTGACAGAGGGCTGATCTCCAAAATATACAAAGAACTCAAGAAACTAGTCACCAAATAACCCTATTAAAAATGGGGTACAGAACTCAATAAAGAACTCTCAATAGAGAAAATCAAAAAGATTGAAAGACACTTAAGAAAGTGCACAATATCCTTAGCTATCAGGGAAATGCAAATCAAAACAACTTTGAGATACCATGTTACTGCTGCCAGAATGGCTAAAATTAGAAACAACAAATGACAACATATGCTGGAGAGGATGTGGAGAAAGGGGAACACCCCTCCACTGCTGGTGGGAGTCTGAAGTTGTAGAGCCACATTGGAGATCATTATGGTTTTTCCTCAAGAAAATTGGAATAAGTCACCACAGGACCCAGCAATCCCCCTTTTAGGCATATGCCTAAATTATCCACATCCATGCAACAAAGACATGTGCCTAACTATGTTCATAGCAGCAACTATGCTCATAGCAAGAAACTAGAAGCAACCTAGATGCCCCTCAACTGAAGAATGGATATAGAAGATATGGCACATTTACACAATGGAATAGTACTCTGCTGAAAAAAAGCAATGGAATCTTGAAATTCACAGGCAAGTTGATGGAACCTGAAAAACCATCCTGAGTGAAGTATCTTAGTCACTAAAAGAGGAACATAGTATGTACTTGCTCATATAATGATTTTAGACATAGAGCAAAATATCACCAGTCTATATAATTCACATCGCCAGGGAAACTAGGATACAAGGAGGATTCTAAGAGATTCATATAAGGTCTCTCACAGAAGGGAAAAGGGACAAGATTTCTAGAGCCTATTGGGAGTAGGGGGCAGTGAGTAGAGATGAAACTAGGAGAAAGAGATGGGCAGAGAGGAAATCACTGCAACTATGAAGATTGAGTCAGGGGAGGAATAGACAAGAGAAAAGTAAGAAAGAGAGAGAGAGAGAGAGAGAGAGAGAGAGAGAGAGAGAGAGAGAGAGAGAGAGAGAGAGAGAGAGAGATTATAGGATTGAAGAGAAAACTTAACCTATAGAAATGTCCAGAGACCTACAAGACTGACCCTAACAATTTGAGCAACAGTGGAAAGGCTACCATAAATGCCCTTCCCTGATAATGAGATCAACAACTAACTTATCCACCATCATGGAGCCCTCATCTAGTAGCTGATGGAAATAGAAACAAACACCCACAACTAAACACTGTGATGGGAGATGTTATTCTGTATATATGTTTCTCATACTGGTTAATAAAGCTCTGTGGCCAATAGGAAACAAGATAGGCGGGGCTAGGAGACCAGGAGGAGGACAGAGGAAGTAGTTGGAGTCAAGATGTAGCCCGGGGAAGGAGCAGGATGCCAGCCGCGCGGCTCCCCGATAAGACGACCACGTGGAAATACTTAGATAAGTAGAAATGGGTTAATAATTAAGACAGAGCTAGCCCATAAACAGTAATGGCAATTGGCCAACAGGATTGTATCAAATATAGAGTCTCCTGCGTGTTATTGGGGGCCAGGACGCCAGACCAGCGGGGGGCGGGCTGGCGGAAACTTACATGCTACAACACTGAGGTGAACTGGAATCCAGATAGAGAGATGGAGGACAAGACCAGGCTGCAGAAACACATAGAGACAGCTGACATGAACAAGGAGGAGCTGATGGGCTGCCAGAATGATAGCTTGGAATCCAGCATGGGACTGAGTCACATCTCCTGAACAAGTGTCTCGGCTAGAAGGCCTAAGCAGTCTAAGGGGCATCGGATAGTGAAACCTTACGCACAAAATGACTTTGGGGGCACATCCCCCATGGAGGGATACTCCCTTATCCTATAGACAGGAGAGACTTCCTAGTCCCTACTCCAAATACCCTGTCAGATTTAAATGACCTCTTCTGGAGGGTATCAACTTATATGTGTAGTTAGGGGAATGGTCTGTGGTTGTATGTGGGGTGGGAGAGAGGGGAAGAGGGAGGGAGGGAGAGAGAACTGGGATTGATATGTAAAATAAAAATAAAAAAATAAATTATACAAAATAACAATGACAATCAAAAAATTAATTTACTGTGATTATTGCAGATATCTAGGTATATGTGTGAGCATGTGCATTTGGTGTGTGTGTGTGTGTGTGTGTGTGTGTGTGTGTTTGTGTGTGTGTGTGTGTGTTTATGTGTTTGCGTTTTGGAGTGTGTGTGAAGTGTATGTGAAATCAAAGAACAATTTTGTGGAGTTCATGATTTCTTCCACCTTTATATCAATTCCAGATATTGAACTCACATAACCAGGCTTGCATGTCAAGTACATTAACTTCTTAATCTATAACTTTTCCCTTATGAAGAAAATTGTTTAAATACTTTGTTCTATCCTTTTGAAATATATGGTGCAATATGTTCTATATTCATTTTACTGAGAACTATTACAACAGAACTTGTTCTAATCTTCCAGTACCATTGTGACCAGTATTCTGTGCACATGTTCTAAATTGCCAGCTTTTAAGATTTTTTTAATGGTCTACTTGTGATCATGCACTGTTTTTGTGCCTGAGTTCTTTTAATTTCTTTTGCTTTGTTTTTCCAGACAGGGTATCTCTGTATAACAGACCTGCCTTTTCTGAAACTCACTTTTTAATTTTATAAAGTAGGCTGGCCTTGAACTCACAGAGATCTACGTGTCTCTGCCCCTACCCTAAGTGCTGAGATTAAAGGTGTGTGCCACCACTTTTCAGCTCACTTAACACATTTTGGCATAATATAATTCTATGATGCATATACACTCATCACCTGATGGACACAAGTTATTTACAATTCTTACTCATTGTGTCTAGTGTTTTAATGAACGGAAGGTATGTTTCTTAAACATTAATTTCATTTCCTTTAGATATAAACCCAGAAGTAAGATATATATTCAGAATATGTAGCCCCACCTGGCCTACATATAGAGCTTTCTATATAAATCAAGCTGTTCTCAATCTCACAGAAATCTGCCTGCTTCTACTTCCTGTGTGTCAATATTATTATCTTTAGCCTTTTTTATATTAGTCATTCATATTGGGTTGAAGTGATATCTCACTGTGTTAGTTGCATTTACTTTTCATATATATTAACCCTAATAAATTTTCTTCATTGACAGGTTTTTCCTTCGGGTTTGTTTTTCATGTAATGATAAAAATCTCATGCTAGTCTTTCCTATGTTATGGATTTTTGCTGACAAGATCAACAGGGACAGCACTATGTTCTACTTATTAACTGTTTTATCCTAGAGGTGAGAATCTTTCTCATATTTCATCTGTAAAAGCTTGATTATGAGATTCCTTTGAGTGAGTAGGATAAATTTGACTGGTGACCTTTGACTTTCTTTTACCTGAATATTTGTACAATCTAGTATGGGGAAGCTTTGCATTATTATTTATTTGAACAACCTTCTACGTCTTTGACATGTTCATATTCTTCTTGAAGCCAACTATCTTAGGGTTTTCTATTGCTGTGAGGAGATACCATGTCCATGACTACTCTTATAAAAGAAAACATTTAATTGTGGTGGCTCACTTAGTTTCATTACCATCAAGATGGGAAGCATGGTGGTATGCAGGAAGATGTGGTACTAGACCTGAGAGTGCTACATTGTTCAGGCAAAAGGAAGTCAAACTAAGGGAAGCTTGATCCCAAGAAACCTTATAGCCCATTGGTTCTACTCCTCTAGAGCTCCTAGCCCAATACACATATCTTAGCACCCACTCATTATTTTTTGTTCTTAAACTATCTTCTGTTTTATAACTCTTTTTGAATTTTTAATTTCACTCTGTCTCTTCAGGTCAATGATTTGTTTTCCCTCTTAAATATCTTTGACTTAGTTATTAAAATTGTTCATGTATTGAAATTTTTTCCCTGTATTTCGCTCTAGCTTATTGAAATTCTTTAACGTACCAGAAAGAAATTCTAAGTGTGAAATTCCTTCATATTACTCTTTTCAAAATTGCAATTTCTTTCAGATTTTAGAGCTGTTCAACAGTCCTAAATAAGAATTAAATTTAAGATAAGAAATTCAATAGGGAGCCAATGTAAAGCAATGTTATACTGCCCTCAACTCTGGGGACAGGGTAGACTCTCCTTGCGCATTCTTGTCTGACCTAGAACTTACTACATAGATAAAGCTTGCTTCAAACTCACAGTTCTGTCTTCCTCCACCTCTAGCTCTAGGATTAAATGTGTGTACTATCCACCACTCCTGGCCTAGGTTGCCTATAGCTAATCAGATTCTTCATACAAAGATTTTATATATAGTTCTTGAAGTAGTATCTTACTATTTCCATTATATTTTTACATTATTATTTTCAATTGTTATTTTGTATTTGTAGCTAAAATATGACTATAGATGTTTTATTTTCATTCAGTTCTTCATTAATGTAATTGTTTAGAGAAAATGATCTATGAGATTTTTTACTATAGATATTAGTTTATTTTGTGGATAATGATATAGTATTTATTTAATTTTTTTCATGGCTAAACAATTTTCATGGCTAATTACAAACAAAAATTTAAAATAAGGGACACATGAAAACATACCACTTTCCATCAAGTATGAAGTCTTAAGGAGTGAAAATAGATTATTTTTACATTTATAATATAAGTTATAGAGGTTGTTATGTTAAATGTAATATAAAATTATCAGAAGGCAAAAAATGGAAAAAATTGACCTGCAATTATCCATGTTTGACCTGATAGAGAAGTGACTAAAGGCTTTTATAATTACATATTATAATTCACTACATTGTCACTAATTTATGCTACCTAATTATCACATGTGTTCAACCCTTAATTCAGGATCATCAATATTATTCCTTTTCTCATATTTTAACCTCTGCCACGTCATTAAAATTTGCTAATTATGTATTCATTTAAAATTTAAAGTAAATTAGAATACTGTAGGTTGATCAGTATGTTTCATGTCAACTTTTATGAATATTTAGAGATAACCTACTTAATTTTTTCACAGCAAGGATTTTGCAAATTTATCTGATTTACCACTATCATTATTGTGAACACCTTTTTAACAATCCAAAGTATTAATATATACAACAATTAAGACAGAAATTCATCATCAGACTCTTTGCATGTTAAAAAACAGAATTATACTTGTTACAAAAAATGAAAAGAAAATATAAGATACAAATAAGATAATGTGAACTAATAGGAATTAAGTAGGATACATAATACAATATGAAAATTAACATGTAGAGAAATATTTTTGGGTAATTACAAAACTCAGAAAAAAACTGAAGTATCTAAAAATCTGTTCAGGTAAAACAAAGTTATAGTAAATGCATAAAATTATTTACAAAGGGAATATTACAGAAATAAAAGAGAGATGTGTTTTTGAAGTTGTGGATTATTGAATTAAAATTAAAACTATTTTAAAATGGTATGGTATTTTATAAAGTATACAGTGTATGTTAAAGAGATTTATGTAATTCTTAATATATGAAAAACATAAAACTAGGATTTTCAAAACAAAATACAGGAAATAGAAGAAAGTATTTAAAATGGTATCTCAACAGGATATTGACATAATTAGTGTTCATGATACCTCAATATAACATACCTAGAAAATAATGAAATATGTACATATAAAGGTACTGGATGGAAGGGTTAGTATTTAAGAATGTTTGCCTTTTTGCAGAGTCATTGGTCTAGTTCGAGGCCTTTGTATTCTGCTACACTATCAATGCTGGGCCTTCACTGGGATATATTGTTGTTGCCTTGTGTTGTGGAGAGCCTGCAGTACCAGCACCTTCATGTGCTCCAGCAAATCACAGATGAGGAGGATGTTGGGTTGGGTTAACCCACAACCTTGGTTCTGTCCCTGGGTAGTGGCAGGGTTGGTCAGCCTGCCAGCTCTCCCCTATCTTCAACACCAGGGTGAGCTCTCCAGCATTAAATTTGCTAGTTCACACTTGGAGAAATGAGCAAGGAGTCAAACCAGTGTTCTTGCTTTCAGATTTGGCTCCCCCACCTCTACACCATCAAGGCTAAAACTTTCCTTTTTTCCCTTAAATTGTATTTTGTTTTATATTCTGGAGAGGTTGCAAGGGCAGAGGGCAGATATACAGAGACAGAAAATGAGTGGTATTGAGATTCATAATGTGAAATACATAAAGAATAAATAAAAAACAGTTTTATTAAAAAAAAAGAATGTTTGCTTTTCTTCAAAAGGATTATAGTTTGGTTAACAACACCCATATCAGGCAGCACACATTCTCCTATAACTGCAGTTCCAGGGCATCCAACATCCTTTTCTGGCCTCCAAAAACACTACAGTCAAGTGGCAAGCATGAGTTTGTACACTCACGCACGTGCGCGCGCACACGCACACACACACACACACACACACACACAAAATCATTACACATATACAAATAATACCAATAGATTTTTTAAGTAAGCCATCTATCATCCAATAAATTTTATTTTTTTCCTTTTTTGTTTTTTATTAATAATATAGTTTAAAAATTTTACATGTGAATCTCAGTTTCCTCTCTCTTCCTCCCTCCAAACCTCCCTCCCTCCCTCCTTCTTACCCTCTTTCCCCTGTGACATGCACCATGGCCACCCTCCCCTCCCATCCCCTCATCCTCATTCTACTTGTAGGTCTATGTTATCCAGGTTGGGTCATATAAATCTGTCAAGTCATTTGAAGTAGGAACTAGGACTTCTCTCCTGTCTCTAGGTTAAGGGGGTATGCCTCCATGGGGGATGTATCTGCAAGGTCCTTTTGTGCACCAGGAATAGATCCTGTTTCTACTGTCTGAGGTCACCCAGACTGCTCAGTCCTTCTAGCTGAGACCCATTGTCAGGGGGTCTGAGTCAGTCCCATGCTGGATTCTCAGCTATCAGTCTGGGGGTGGGGGCATTAGCTTCTGCTTTTTCAGGTCAGCTGTCTTTGTGTGTTTCTGAAACCTGGTCTTGTCCCCTCTCTCTGCATCTGGATTCTAGTTTGGCTCAGTGTTTAGTTATGGGTGTTTGCTTCTGTTTCTAACAGGTACTAGATGAGGGCTCCATGATGGTGGATAATTTAGTTGATGATCTCACCATCAGGGAAGGACATTTATGATAGCCTTTCCACGGTTGCTCAAATTGTTAGTTGGAGTCATGCTTGTAGTTCTCTAGACCTTTCTTTAGGTTCAATTTTTTCTTCAAACCAATAATGGCTCCCTCTTTTATATTTCTCTCTCTCTCTCTCTCTCTCTCTCTCTCTCTCTCTCTCTCTCTCTCTCTCTCTCTCTCTCTGTGTGTGTGTGTGTGTGTGTGTGTCTTCCTGACTCAATCTATCTAGTCACACGCGTTTTCCTCTCCCCCCCTTCTCCTTCTCCTAATTCTCCCTCCATTCACTGCCCCCCCATTTCCCATGTGCTCTGGGGGACTTATCCCTTCTGCCCTTTGTGACGGACCATATATGAATCTCTTTTGCACCAGCCCACAATGCATACAAGGTGCTGTTTTTTTGCTGTTACTGTTCCTTTGTTAATGCTCTCATGAAGCTGCAACACTTACATTCAGATTATTTTCCCTCATCATGAAAGGGCATGATTTTATTTCTTCTGCCCAAATTCTGGTAATTACTAACGTCTGTAGTTGATGAAATCTATTTTCAATTGTGCCAGTTTTATTATTTACTTATTGCTTGAATGCCTAGATTATAGTATTTAAGGAACAAATATTTGGACTACTAAAATCCCTATAATAACATTTTATATTAACTTATCCATTAAAGAAGTTCAAATTATGTTTTGCTTGATTAACAATATTAGCGCTTGATTTTCTATTTTTAGGAAATTACTTCCCTATATCACAAATAAATGAAATTAAGTCCACTCTATAGTTTCTAATTTTAAGCATGAATATTAAACTTGAACCACAGAAGTTTACATTCATTATTGCAAATACAAAACCCTGTACCCAAACTAAACAAAATAAATACTTGTTGCTTTAAAATAATTTCATTATTGACATATAACATCTTATATATCATAATCACAATACATCTGAATTTTATTTAGTCTTTCATAACTATTACTGTATCTTGAATATATAAAGGAGTCAAATGTGGTGATATATTGTTTATGATCTAACAAAGCTTGCCTAGATATCAGAATTTAAAGCTAGCCACAGCCATAGATGCTGGGTAGGGTGGCACACATGTTTAATATTAGGACTTAAGGCACAGAGGCAGATGGATGTCTGTGAGTTCAAGGCCACCGGGCAGCATAAGAATGAATCAATCAAAAAGAGAAACTGAGCACATGCCTTTAATCAGAGCAATATGGAATATATAAGGAGCTCAGCCTAGTCTCAGACAGTAGCCTGAGATTTGTTGAAGAGTATAGTAGTCTGAAGATGCAATGTGAGGTTCCATGGATATTCGTTTGGTCTGAGTATTAGTAGAGCTGAGGACAATCAAGTAGCTTGGCTGCTTTGTTTTTCTGATCTTTATCTTTAACCCAATGTCTGTTATTATTCGTGTTACAGTCATACATATTAAATAACTTATACAAGGAAAAAGGTAATAAATGATAGAGAACATTAAGGCAATATTATCTTCTTCTCTATAACATAGCCACATACCAATATGCTAAGAATAAAGGAAAATTAAAATATATGACATCTAAATGGCTTGTTTGTGAATTTACAAAGTGAAACACAGGTACAGTATCATGCGTTCAGGCCTATATTAAGGGGGAGGGATAAGATGGAAATTGTAAGTTGGTATCTATCTGCAAGCCTATATTCCAGTAAGCAAAGACTAGTTGGAAAAATACACAGACTAAAGTTGCTGTAGATCTCTCAACTAATATAACTATATTTTTACAGTTCTTCAGTACAAAACACCAAGGCTCACTTTTCAGATATGGACAAATATACAGAATCAATCTAGCAATTTTCTTTCAAACTGAGAAAATGAACAAGGCAAGTTAAAATTATATATATATATATATATATACATATAAATATATATATATATGCACTAAAAGAAAGCAGTCTGTGTATGTGTATGTATGTGAGTTTGTTATGGTTCTGAAGGGGAACAATGTACTGTGCTAAATACATTCCTTTCTTATTGTATCACGGAATGTATTTTTATTTTCCTCATAGAATCTCTATTTTCTATGTTAGAAACTTTTTAAATATTTATAGGTATTCATAAATGAATTCAAGTTACTTCCTACACATACCTGTTCTGATATAACCAAAAACCATTTGGTGACATTATCAACTCATTAAAGTGAGAGATGTAACAGAAAGAACACATGCAATGTAGAATAAATATAAAAGTGTTAACCACTTAAATGGAAAAAAATCCATCTGGATGGTTTCTCTTCTAAAAAAATGAGTTACATATTAAATTCTCTTCATAAAACATGACACTATTAATCTCAGAATAGGTAGAAAAGTTGATTTAATTATGTTTATTGAGCATCTACTCCATGTAACACACATGCTTAACTTAAGAAAAAAATATTAGACAATGAAAGATAGTCACTGAATTTAAGGATGCTTATCTTCTAAAATGAAAATGCAACAGCAAGAATGAAAGTAAAGAAAACTGTCTGCCTAAGAAATTCAATATAATATTAAAAATTTCTAAATTGTGGATTGAAAAATGAATCCTATTTGATTCAGAAGGAATCAAATGGGTTTTCAGAGGAAAACTGTTTAGAGTTTAAAGAAACTGGTCAAAAATTTAGCATATTACATAGTACCATTATGTATTTTTGGTCATTGTCTTTGTTTTCTAAATATTTGTTTCATGTGGACTGGTGTTTTTCCCACATACATGTTTACTATGTGTGCACAGTGTCTGCAGAGGCCAGAAGAGGGAATCAGATGCCCTGGGCCTGAAGGTACAGATAGTTGTGGGTGCTGAGAGTAGAACCCAGCACTTCTGAAACAGCACCCAGCACTTTTAACTGCTGAGTCATCTCTCCTATCTCACTGTGTTTTGAACTTACTTTGTTTCACATATTGAAAAAATGAATTTATAGCACATGAGGCAAAATGTGACTGATTACAAGCTTATGATATGAAATAGAGAAGAACACTGAGTATTGGAAATCAGGTATCAAAGATTAATGGATGATCTTTTCAAAGTTTAATAATCTTTCTAGTTAATCAAAATTAAACATCTGGTTAATACAATTATTTTTAAAAGATGAGGCAATAATTTAGTATCACACATAACACTCTATTTGGCTACATATAAAAGAGTAACAATTTTAACTTTCTGTTAAAAACTCTAAGACTACTTGACAATTGATGACTTAAGAACTGATGACTTAAGAAACTTAGAAGCTTCTGTAAGGCAAAGGACACAGTTGGCTTAAGAAACTTAGAAGCTTGTGTAAGGCAAAGGACACAGTTGACAAGAACAAATGGCATCCCACAGACTGGGAAAAATTTTTAACAATCCTACATCTGGCAAAGGGCTGATCTCCAAAATATACAAAGAACTCAAGAAACTAGTCAACAAAACACCAAATAGCCCTATTAAAAAATGGGGTACAGAATTGAAGAAAGAATTCTCAATAGAGGAAATGAAAGAGGCTGAAAGACACTTAAGAAAATGTTCAACATCCTTAATTATCAGGGAAATTCAAATGAAAACAACTTTGAGATACCATCTTAATCTTGCCAGAATGGCTAGAATTAGAAACACCAATGACAACTTATTCTGGAGAGGATGTGAAGAAATGGGAACACTCCTTCACTGCTGGTGGGAGTGTAAACTCATACAGCCATTTTGGAGATCACTACGGTGGTTCCTCAGAAAAATGGGAATTAGCTTACCACAGGACCCAGCAATTCCACTCTTAGGTGTATACTCAAATGACCCACATCCATGCAACAAAGACATGTGCTCAACTATGTTCATAGCAGCATTATTTGTAATAGCAAGAACCTGGAAACAACCTAGATGCCCTTCAACTGAAGAATGGATAAAGAAGATGTGGCATATCTACACAATGGAATACTACTCTGCAGAAAAAAATAATGAAATCTTGAAATTCGCAGGCAAGTGGATGGAACTTGAAGAAACCATCCTGAATGTGGTAACCCAGTCATAAAAGCAGGAACAGAGTATGGACTTGCTCATATATGGATTTTAGACCTAGAGCAAAGGATCACCAGCCTATAATACACAACACCAGACGAACAGAGATACAAGGAGTATTCTAAGAGATTCATATATGGTCCCTCACAAAAGGGAGAAGGGACAAGTCCCACAGAGCACATGGGAAATGGTGGGGGGAGTGAATGGAGAGAGAACTAGGAGAAACAAAAGGGGAGGAGAGGAAAACTACATAGGTTGAGTCAAGGTGAGAGAGAGGGGGCATAAAAGAGAGAGCCATTATTGGTTTGAAGAGAAAACTGAACCTAAAGAAAGTTCTAGAGAACACAAGACTGACCCAATTAATAATTCAAGCAACCATGGAAAGGCAACCATAAATGCCCTTCCTTGATAGTGAGATCATTAACTAAATTATCCACCATCATGGAGTCCTCATCTAGTACGTGCTAGAACCAGAAGCAAACACCCATAACTAAACACTGAGTTGAACTAGAATCCAGATGCAGAGAGAGGGGACAAGACCAGGTTGCAGAAACTCACAGAGACCGCTGACCTGAACAAGGAGGAGTTTGGGCCCCCCAGACTGATGGCTAGGAACCCAGCAAGGGATTGACTCAGAACCCCTGACTATGGGTCTCAGCTAGAAGGCTTGAGCACTCTGGGGGATCTATTTCTGTTTTACAAAAGGACCTTGCGAACACATCCCCCATGGAGGGATACCCCCTTAACCTAGAGACAGGAGAGAAGTCCTAGTCCATACTTCAAATGACTTGATATATTTATATGACCCAACCTGGATATCATAGCCCTACAAGTGGAATGGGGGTGGGGGGATAGAAGGGGAGGGTGGCCATTGTGTAAGTCACAGGGGAAAGAGGGTAAGAGGGAAGGAGGGAGGGACATTTAGGGTGAGGAAGGGAGAGGAAACTGAGATCCACATGTAAAATTTTTAAATTATATTATTAATAAAAAAGAAGGAAAAAATGCTGCTGGATTAATTATATATATAATGCTTAGCCTTCAAAATTTAAGCCTAAGGACAAGTAACTGGGGAAAAGGATTTCTATTTTTGTTTCCACAGAAAATGAAAAGCTGTGGATCTCTTCCAGACTAATGTGGTTTGATTGAGCAAGACCCCCTGAAGCAACTTCAATGGGACAATGCAGCCTTGCATACCACTACAGACAGGTTATCTGCATCTTCTTAGGATTCCCCCATGGCAGTGCCCCCTACCAGCAGTTAGAAGTTTGGAAAGATCAACACCCAAATTCCCAAATATTGTTTATAAATGTTTTTTTCAGTTAAAAAAGGCATGTATAATTATGTCCAGCATAAAATAAATAAGTATTTTTTTTAAAAAAAGAGCTGAATTTCTTCTATATAATCTAAACTTTTAGACATCTATGTGGTCAATAATATATCCTTTATCACTTATCATCATTTCTAAGGTATTTTAAAACTTTTTACACTATGGAATTATGAAAGAACTGAGGCAGTTCACCCTTGGAAAGTGTACTAACAGAAAAATCAGGTAGCTTCCTGGACATTTTATAACATATTCTATTTATAAGTCCAGGAAAATTTATTTTGTATGTTTTACTTCTCATTTATGTGTGCATGTGTATGTGTCTGTTTGTGTACATATATGCCACATTTTTGCATGTACCCATGGAGAGCAGTAATAGGTGCCAAATTCCCTGGTGCTAGAGTAGCTGGCAATTTTTAACTTTTCAACATTAGTGCTGGAACCCAAACTCAGATCCTCTGGAATAAGCACATGCTCTTAAACACTGACCCATCTCTTTCCAACCTGGCTAAATTCATTAGTATGATATACTACCAATGATATATTCTTATAAAACAGATGGTTCATCTTTGGTAAAAATTATTGAGGAGTACACATCTATTTTTAAACAAATTTATACCACTTACCATCTCACTTCATTTGACAATCTGTTCTTCTCAATTTTAAGATTCATGTCTCTTGTAAATTGAGAATTCCAAAAGGCTTTGCTATTATATCAAAAATATGTGTTCAAGTGACAATTTTTTTTATTTTCAAAGTAGAAACAAACTCCCCATGATACATGACCATGATGATTGATGGAAATAGAATGCGATAGTTAGAAAGCTTAATGAATTATAACATGCATGCCTCACATTTATCCTGGGCATAATCCATAGTAGTGAGGTTTCCAACAAGTGGTCAAATTGTTTAAATGACATTTTTGTTTTCTGAATGATGAAATTTCACATTTTAATAACTATTTTGAAGCTGTTCTGCCCTGTTAATATAGTAAAAATAGCAACAATTATTTTATTTGTGTTATATTCATGATAATTGTATCATTTTCATGTAAGCAAATCAGGAAAGATGGGCTTCTAGTTTCCTATAATTATCTGATTTATATTGATTGGTCAATTATTCAGTAGTCCTAATTTTTTAAATTAATTTTCAACAAATAAATTTTACTCCAGAATATCTGTAGAAGGAAAGATAAATACATAAATATTAATAAACTGTGTCTAAGCCACTGATCACTGATTTTTGTTCTGAGCAAGGTACAAGTGAATAACTACTTGTTACTCTGAATTGAAACAAATCACTCACTACCAACCAGCCATAGAATGTGCCAAATTAAAAGAGAGAAGATGACTGATATAAATGAAGTATATTGTGTATCCTAAATTTCATAATTTCTTTTAGTAAATAAAAATTGCTATTTAAGATCAATCTAAGGATGCCAGGTGCTGTTGCCACATGCCTTTAATCCCAGCACTTGGGAGGCAGAGGCAGTTGGATCTCTGTGAGTTTGAGGCTAGCCTGGTCTACTGAGTGAGTTCTAGTAGGACAACCTCCAAAACTACAGAGAAACCCAGTTTGGATAACCAAAAAAACAAAACAAAAAAAAAACAAAAAACAAAAAAAAAAAAAAACAAAAAAAAAAAAACAATGAACCAAACAAAACAAAAAGATCATTCTTAGGGTAAAACAATGACTTCCTTCCTTTTACAACATCAAGCTTACTTTATGCTAGTATACATATATCCCCAAAGACATGACGTTCAAGTGCAAGAATTGCTGAATTAAAATGAAGGTTGTATTATCTTGCTTAATTACTCCTTCTCGTTGTGATTAGACTTAGAGTAAACCAATATTTTCATATATGAGGTTTCACATTAATATGAAAGTATGATGAAGATAATTGTCCTTCATAGGGTTATGATTGCTGTTATGAAACACCATAGCTAAAGCATCTTTAGGAAAGAAGTGCTTATTCGGCTTACACTCACATCTCACTGTTCAGCGTTGAAGGAAGTTAGGACAAGAACTCAACAGGGTATAGAGGGCACACAACTGGAGGCAAGAGCTAATGCAGAGGCCATGGAGGAGTTTTGCTTTTTTGTTTGTTCAGTCTGCTTTTTTAGACAACTCAGGACTACCAGAACAGGGATGGCAACACCGCCAATAGGCTGGCTGTCCCCCCAAAGCCATCATTAATTAAGAAAATGCCCTGGAGCTTGCCTACAGCCTGACTCATGGAAGTATTTTCTTAGTTAAGGCTCTTTCCTCTATGGTGACTCCAGCTTGCCTCAAATTGGCATAAAACCAGTCAGCACAATCGTTGAGTACAAAAAAGAAAATAGTGTTCCTTTTTGGTAGTGTAACTCATTTAGATCATTATCTTCTTTTCTCTATGAAATATGAATAAACATTTGAAAAATGAAAAAATATAAACAAGCCACCTGCCTAACAAAGTAGCCCAAATGAGCTACTGAGCATAATAAATGTGTTTAGTCTGAATTCAGCTGTTGTATAATTGTAAAATACTCACTGAATTTCAGAAAATATTAAAAAAAGAATCAATTCAATTTTAATGTGGAAAGTATTTTGGCATAATAATATTCTAGTTGTATTTGATTAAGTGCATTAATAAATGTTTTGCTTTTAATTTTAATGTACCTACTCTAAAATGTAATGCCATAAAATTACCATATACTTATGACCCATGTCCTATTTCTACTGGATAGTAGTAGAACAACACCACTGGCATTTTTAATTTGGTGGTCCTAGGAGAGAATGTTTTGCACATTCTGTAATAGTTAGAGATATCTTTGGCCTCTGCTTTCTAAGTGTCAGAAGCATAGCCCTCAAACACACTAAATCTTCTGACACTGACATTTATGCTTAAAAGCAATTTTTCCCAGTTTGAGAATCACTGGTTCACAGTAACCAAAGTAGTCCCAAATAATTATATTAAGGAATTTTACAATGCTGTATTTGCAAAAGAAATTTCATGTATATCTGAGTCAAAGGCAAAATGGTTTCTCACTTGGTAGGATTAGCAGGAAAATTATTTCTGATATGTTACCTACTAGAATAAAATATGACTGCTTTATAGTGGGAGAAGAAGACTGTAGATTCAAACACACATTTCCTTAATTTAAAGAATGGTACACAGAATACAAATTTGCATGTTAATGAGCAATATGTGTTTTTAAAGCTCATGGTTTTGAGATCGGATGTCACTTTCATAATGACAAATTTGTGAGCCAAATGAAAGTACATGTTTAAATTTTTATAAATAGTATATTAGTGAGAAATTATTTCTATGAATTCCATGGCTATGACTTTCAATGCTTTTAATTTTTCTAATATACTTTTATGTTATAGTTGTCTTTGTAATCCATGTTTTACAAGACAAGGAGAATAATAAAATTGTACTAACTAAGCTCAAACTATTCATTTTACTAGTTATCTATGAAGCAACAAAATATATCTCACATTCTTTTTTATTTTTTTATTTTTATTAATAATATAATTAAAAAATTTGCATGTCGATCCCAGTTTCTCCTCCCTCCCTCCCTCCCTCCCTCCCTCCCTCCCTCCCTCCCTCCCTCTGTCTTTCTCTCCCTCTTACCCTCTTTCCCCTCTGACATGCACCCTGGTCACCCTCCCCTCCCACCCTGCCAACCCCATTCCACATGTAGGACTATGCTATCCAGGTTGGGTCATGTAAATCTGCCAAGTCATTTGAAGTAGGGTTATGACTTCTCTCATGTCTTTAGGTTACTAAACACTGAGTCAAACTAGAATACAGATGCAGAGAGAGAGGACAAGACCAGGTTGCAGAAACACACAAAGACAGCTGACCTGAACAAGGAGGAGCTAATGCCCTCCCCAGACTGATAGATGGGAATCCAGCATGAGACTGACTCAGACCCCCTGAATATGGATCTCAGTTAGAAGGACTAAGCAGTCTAAGGGACCTCAAACAGTAGAACCAGGAATTGTTCCTGGTGTACAAAAGGACCTTGTGGACATATCTCACATTCTTAAATCTACAACTAACATTTGTTGATTACATTGCTAAAGGAATATCTAGACTACTTAGCTTGTCATTAGTCTACAGCAAATTTTATCAATGCTCTACCACCAGCTTTTTTTATTCATCAAATTTTCTTTAATGTGTGGTATCCCACAAATCATATCTGACTGAATTGGAGCTTGTGTATAATATTAATGAGTCCATTAGTATGCAGTGTTGTTTTCAACTGTGAAAGAGCAACAGGAGATCTCATGCTTCATTTGTGTTCCACTTTGAGCAGAGGTAATAATTGTATCTTTTAGCAAGAAGGTAAAATAATACTGGATAATTAAATATATCCAGTTTTCATGTTTCTTTTTGGAAGTTAAGAAAGTGAGCATTTAAATTCACCTAACTGCTCACAAGAAACAGTCAGTTATCAAGCCAATTTTTTTTCTAAGATTTCACTAAAAATAGGGTAAGAGAAGAAAACAACTGTTCAGATTACTTGGGATACCTAAAGACACAACTAAGCACAGTTGATAATTGAGCATAAGTTGAATTTTCACTGGGAATAAAAAATAACAGAATTCATTATGACACTTTATACTAGCTTGTTTATTAAACACATCCACCCCAAGGAATATTTTAGTCACCTGTGTCCTAAGGACCATTTTTAACATTTGTTCCACTTACAGAGAATTGTTACCCTGGGTCATGTGACAGATGGGGATCAGCACTGAATTTGTTATCGAAGATTGTGATTAATATGTGCAAATAAATCAATATAATATCTATTTTTCTAAGACTACAGCCTTCCATTTCATAAAATTATCAATTCCTATAAATAAAATACAACTTGAAATAAATATTTAGCTGTTATAAGAGTGAAAGGATTATATAATTGATGTAGACAGGTATATCAGTCTATAGATAAAATATTTAAAGTTATATAAATTATCTAATTACCTTATTATTTTCTAGCTCAATTTTTTGTTACAAGACTAAGACTAAACAGATTAATTCATCCCTTTGATTAGCTTTCATCCATACAGAAACTTTCACGGGTCTGTGATATTTCTATTTCGGTGTTACATATTTTGTATATGTTAATGAGGAAGTGTGATAATTTTGCCAGCAGCAACTCTGGTAAACTACTGAAGAAACTCCTTAAATATCAGTCATAAATAACATGGGATTGTATGAGACAAAGGAAAAGTGCAAACTCCAAGAACATGATATTTTCATTTAAACTCATTGATTAAAATTTTCTAAGGAAATGACAACTACTAATAAACCTTCTTCCTCTTTCTCCTATCATGTCTCATCGTCTCTTTCATTCTCTATTTTCTTTTCACTCATCCTCTTCTCTTTATATTCCTTCTACTGTCCTTTAATTTACTCTACCACTTTTCTCTCCTCTTTCCCATTTTCTATCTTTGTTCTTCCATCTATATCTTATCTCACTTCCTTCATTTTTCAGTCCTTTCCTGTGCCTTCTTCATGTCTCTTCCTCCATCTACTATCTCCCCTCTCTTTCTCAGATAATGCACAGTATCCTAAAATTATGAGACATTTTGGTTCAAGGCATAATCTGTGCAATTTTCACTGACTTCTTTGCTTTCTGTTTGTTGTCTGTCCATTCTAGTGCACAGCTCCAAAATGGGCCCTCGACTCCATCATGACCCTTTACTCATCTTTGTTGAAACTATTTCCACAGACCCATTCATTCATCAGGGCTATTCTATGTGACACTTGATATATTTTCATATAAGGTAATTATGAAGCTGGCCCTATTAAGGGATCATTAACTTTCATCTGGCATACTAGAGGCAATAAATAAAATTATTTTATTTCTAAAATAGAATTAAATCATTTATTGATGGAGGTGTAGGCAAGGAAGTTGAGGAAATTTTCTCATGAAGTTGTTTGTTATTATTGATTTATATGTAATTCCAATCAATTAAAAACATGGGAAGATTATCTACTCAGAATTTGATTACAGATAGTAACTCAGTTAATGTAATAGAAATTCTGTAAAGTTTCACAAACATCACTTTGCAAAACAGAAAAAAAAACACCACCAAATATTCAAGAACATTTGTGTAAAGATATTTTTATGTGAGGAAGATATGAAGAAGTATATTACATAAGGACATAGTCACTGACTAGATGCAAAGTTCCAGTATGAAATGACAGAAATCATTTGAGATATTGGCTTGTGAATAACTATCAAAATAGTGTATTTATGAAGACAAGTTCAACTTGAAACTCAGCAAAGAACCCACAAGTTACTTAGGGAAAAGCAGTATCTTCCCAAATGAGTTGCAGGCTATCTTTCACTTATATCTATATACATGCATATGGTAGATATTTATAATCAATCATCAAGGATATATTTAAATTTATGTAAAATACTTTCAAATAATTGACACGCCACATGTTGTTAACCATCTTATTTTCTGAGGTTTTTTGTTTGTTTGTTTTCAGACTTTATTGAGAGTTGTTTTTTGATAATATTCTATTTAAATTTGAAACAAGTTTGTTTTACATGTCAATCCCAGTTCCACAGCCTCCCCTCCTCACCTGTTCCCCAACAAACCCCCATGTCATCCCCTTTATGTTCCCCAGGTAGGGTGAGGACTCCCATGAGGAGTCTGCTAAGTCTGTCATATCATTTGAGACAAGGCCTAAGCCCTCATCCATTTGTGTAGGCTGAGAGAGTATCCCTCTATGTGGGATGGGCTTCCATAGTCCATTCATACACGAGGGATAAATATTGATCCACTACCAGAGGTCCCATAGACTTCCCAGCCCTCCCAACTAACACCCACATTCAGGGGTTCTGGATCAGTCCTATGCTGGTTTCCCGACTATCAGACTGTGGGGCATGAGCTCCCCCTTGCTCAGGTGAGCTGTTTCTGTAATCTAATGGTATATCTTATGGTAAATACTTTCTTAGTAAATATTGTTCCAATCACAAAGTCCAAATAAGCTTTTTTTTCAGAGTTGTGTGATAAACATGGAAGTTTCCCTTAAGAATTGTCACATTAGACCTCCATCATCAGGCCTCTGCCAGATGTGAGTCTGGAATCAGTTCAGATTGAATTCCCCCCACAACCTTCCCTGGGAACTCCCTGGGTTAGCCCAAAATCTTGCTCCCCCCCCATGTCCTATTCCCAGAAAGAGAGCTCCTGATGCTCTGATACACAATCCCCCCACATACCCAGAGCCTGCCATACTCCCACCCTGTGCCTTCCCTAAGCCACTTTCCCACTGCTCTGCTTGAGCACTGGAACAGAGGGTGGATCCAACTTTCCTCCCACCACAGGGGAACTTCCTAGGGCTGCACTTAGCATACTAGACTGCCTACCCTGAGACAGGACTACCCTGAGTCTCTGCCTACCTGATCCCTGATCCCCATTATGTGACCTCAGCCAGAGGGATCCTGGATCTGCTCTAAGCACAGTAGACCAGCCTATCCACAGGAGACTAACCTGAGTCCCTGCCTGCCTAGACTTTGAGCCCCATTGCCAGGCCCCTACATTAGGAGAAACATCCTAGAGAGTTTGGACCACCCACAGCTACAGACATCTAATGCCTGGCCCACCTAAGCCCAAAGGGGGTGTACCATAAAGAGAGAGAGCCCAACAACACCCACTGGAAGAAGTGATGGGAAGATTGCAATACAAGAAAACATGTAAAAATAGAAAGACAAGCATGATACCACCAGAATCTAGGGACTCTCCACCAACTAGACCGGAGCACCCCAAAGCATATAAAGCAAAGCATATATATATTTAATATATAAAGCATATATTAAAAAATATCTTCATAAAAAGATAGAGGCCTTCCAAGACAATATGACATAATCCCTTAAAGCATTGGAAGAAAAAACAAACAAAAAATTGGAAGAAATAAAAATATCACATACCACACACACACACACACACACACACACACACACACACACTGCAATAAATGAAAAAAATTTCTTAAAGAAATTAAGGAAAGCCAAGAAAAAACAATCAAACAGTTAAAGAAAACGACTCAAACAGTTCAAGACTTGAAATCTGAAATAGACTATAAAGAACACACAAATTGAGGGAATGCATAAACCTCTCTGGTTAGGCAATGGAACAGAGGTTGAATGCAACAATCCTTCCACCTTCAGGGAACTTCCTGGAGCTGTTTTGAGCACAATAGATCTGACTATGCACGGAAGACCACCCAGAATCCCCACCTGCCTGGACTCAGACCCCCACCACCAGACCTCTACTGGAGTTCAGGGCTTTACCCAGAGATCCGCCTACCCCCTCAGGGCCATCATGAGCCCCTGAGGGCTGGATCATTGACCCCCATCACCTGGCTTCTGGCAAAAGGCCTCAACTGGAGAGTGCCAGGTCCATGCTAGATCCCCTATAGGAACATGGAATATCCTGAGTCCCAGCTTGTGGGATCTTTGACCCCCCATCCCAGTTTTCTGCTGAAGCCTGAACTTTGAGCCCCATCACCAGGCATCAGCCAAAGGAGAAATCTTCTAGAGAGCTTTGACCACACAGAGCTACAGATATCGAACCTCTGACCCACCTAAGCCCATCTGGAAAGCACCATATATATATATATATATATAGACCCCACCTACACCTACTGGAAGAAGCGATGGGAAGTCAGCAATATATAAAAACACCTAACAATAGAAAGACAAGCATTCTGATGGAATCTAGGAGCCATCAGAATCTAGGAACTCTACACCAACTAGATCTGAACACTCCAAAACAGATGAAGCAGAAGAGAATGATTTTAAAATTATTATCATAAAAATGATGAACGCCCTCAAAGAAGATGTGTGAAAATCCCTTAAAGAAATGGAAGAATAAACAAACAAACAAAAATTAGAAATGTAGAGAGCTGCAAAATGCCACACCTTAAAGATAGCGCTGGCCTCCGCCTTCCACCTCGCCTTCCACCTCCCCAAGGGTGAGCGCTCTCTGGCATAAACAAGCCCTTATTTGGGTAAGTCTGTTCAGCCTGTCTGCTTCCGCTTTAGAATAGCCTATCTGCAGGGTCCACATAGCTCACTGGGGTTGGTTAGCATAAGGGTATTTAAGCCTGTGCAGGGGTCCCCCAGGCTCTCGCAGGTCAGAGGAAGCATGTTCAAGGATTCTGATTAAAACTGCATGAAGAAGATCTTCCTAGAGTCACATCTTACTTGCTGGCAGGGGTAGGCGCCTACAGATGGTGGCCCGTACCACCTGAAATTTTTCAGATCAGAACTTCTTGCAGTCTGGGCAGTGCTAGCAAGTTCCCAAGGTAAGTTGGGACCAAATTTAAGGCCTTCGGTAATGAGGCAATAAGGTCTCTGGTAAGGAGCGATGAAGTTCTGGGTTTGAACTAAATTAAGACCCTAGGTAAAGAGGGAATAAGGTCTCCAGTAAGGAGCAATAAAAGTCCCAGGTAAGTTGGGACCAAATTAAAGACATTAAAAATAAGCAGCAATAAAATCTCAGGCATTGAGCAAGAGGTTGTAACGAACAGAAAGTAAAATTTTTAAGATGGGGGCTTCTCAGTCTCATCCAATTTTTCTGGCTCTTCAGGAGCTACTTTTATCAAAGAAACTTAAGATAAAGAAAAGTACACTAGAAAGATTCCTGAACCATTGCACATTGGTTCGCAGTTTCGGGAGAACTCACACTAGCGTGCTGGGACAAATTAGGCAGGGATCTTGACTTTGCTTGGGAACAAGGGACACTAAAGTCCGGAGTCCGACCTGTTTGGAAGTTAGTGCATAGCTGTATTGAAGACTGTAAGGAGGCGGTGGAAAATGGGAAAGCTGCACTAGAAATGTTACAAGAAGGAAGATCAGGGGAGGTTGAGAGCACAGGAGAGTCAGGTATGTACGAGACAGATTCTGAGGAGGAATTACAAGCCCTCCTAGAAAAGGTTCAGAAACAATCCCTTGAGGGTCAGAGAGGGAAGGGAGAGGAGAAATGGCGATGTGGGGAGGGGAGGGACTCTCCTGGAACAATGCCTTCCGGGCCTTCTCCTGATCAGAGTGAGGAAGGGCAGGGCCGAGGTACAGGGCATTTCTTTTGCCCTGAGGTATGGAAAGCCTTATGAAATGACTTAAGTCTTGAACAAGTAAATTGGATTGCCATAAAAGCATGGAAGTCATTACCCAATAAGGGACAGGTGAGTGGTAACCTCACTAAGATGCTGCAAGGCCCAATGGAACCATTTTCAGATTTTATGGCCTGTTTGGTAGAGGCTGCAGGGAGAGATTTTGGCATTACAGCAGCCATAGTTGCAGCTATCTCTTTTGCAGTTGTGGATTCAGTCACAGCAGCCATGGCTATGAGCACATAGGTGCAGAAAGCCTGTAAGCTAAATGAGTTGTCCAAGAATATGGCTACCGTCTTGGATGCTCAATCCATAATTGGTGCTCAACTAAAAGGAGGTTTAATGATTGTAAACCAAAGAATTGATCTGGTGCAAGAGCAAATAGATACCTTATGGCAGCTGGCCCAATTGGGATGTGAAATGAAATATCCAGCATTCAGTATGAGAACTTTACACATGCTGCTAATTTGTCACGACGGTTGTCTAGCTATCTATTAGGAATGATACAGCTGTGAGTGGCCATTGTTGCAGTAAATTTGACAGGTGTGGATGCGGGACTGGCTGCCGGATGGTCATCGTGGTTCCCGTTGCCATGGATCATCTGAAAGAGTGAGCAGGTATTGGAGCCATGGCTGTCCTCTTATTGCTTATCTCCTTCGTGGGCCTGTGGTGCCTTTGCAACATGAGGTTTGCTCAGAAGCAGTATGCAGCTATGGTTGTCCAGGCATTTACAGCCATTGAGGCAGGACAGTCTCCCCAAGCATGGCTTGTAGTCATGAACAATAATTGATCCTTCACATTCAGGTGGTATGGCTTAGCACTGCACTCCGAGTTAGCTCTGGAAGTGAGCAACTCCGAGAAGGGCAAGTTTGGTTGCATATGGGTTGGTGTCCGAGGCTCCACCTCCAGGAAAAAGATACCAGATAGGTGTGGCACTGACTTGGCTGACTACCAGGATTCAGGGACATTACAATGTCCACTGCTTTACTGGAGACCAGACCACAACCCTTGCCTGTTGCGTTATTAAAACAAAAACGGGGATCTGTAGAAAGCTGTGAAATGCTGCACCTTAAAGATGGCACTGGCTTCTGCCTTCCACCTCCCCAAAAGTGAGCGCTCTCTGGTGTAAACAAGGCCTTATTTGGCTAAGTCTGTTCAGCCTGTCTGCTTCTGCCTTAGAGTAGCCTATCAGCAGGGTCCACATAGCTCACTGGGGTTGGTTATCACAAAGGTATTTAAGCCTGTATAGGGGTCCCCTGGGATCTCGCGGGTCAGAGGAAACATGTTCAAGGATCCTGATTAAAACTGCATGAAGAAGATCTTCCCGGAGTCTCATCTTCCTTGCTTGCGAGGGCAGGCACGGCACAGAGAAGGAATGAACAAATTTCTTAAGAATGTACAAATAGCCAAGAAAAAACAATTAAACAGGTAAATGAAACTGTTTAAGATTTGAAACTGAGAGACAATAAAAAAAAATCCCAAACTGAAGGAATTCTGGAAAGAGAAAGACTGGGAAAACAATTGGGAACTGCAGACACAAGCATAACCAACAGTATACAAAAGATAGAAGAGAGCATCTTAGGTGCTGAAGATAAACTAGAGGAAATAGATTCATCAACCATAGAGAATTGTATATCCAACAAATTCTTAGCAGAAAACATCCAGCAAATGTGAGACACCATGAAAAGGCAAAACTAAAAATAATAACAAAATTATTGAGGAAAACTTCCCCAGTCTGTAGAAGGGCATGCCCATGAAAGTACAAGAAGCATACTGAACACAAAATAGATTGGACAAAAAAAAAGACCCCTTGACACATATTAGTAAAACAACAAACATATAGAATAAAGAAAGAATATTAAGAGCAGCAAAGGAAAATGAACAGGCAACATATAAAGGCAGACCTATCAAAATGACACTTGACTTCTCCATGGAAACCCTCAAGGCCAGAAGGTCCTGGATAGATGTTCTACAAGTACTAAGCATCCACGGATCACAGCCCAGGTGTCTACACCCAGCAAAACATTCAATCACTGTAGACAGAGAAAACAAGATATTTAATGACAAAGCCAGATTTTCACAATACATATGTACATATCCAGCTCTACAGAAAGTTCCGGAAGGAAAACTCCAACCCAAGGAAGTTAATTACACTCACAAAGACATAGGCAATAGATAATCCCACTTCACCAGAACCCAAGTTTAAAGAAGTGCAAATATATTCGCAATACCACTGCCAAAATTAACCTAAAACAAGCATTATCAACCAATGCCCCTTAATCTTCCTCAACATTAATGGTCTTAACTCACCTAGAAAATGTTACAGGCCAACAGAATGGATGCAAAAACAGAATCCATACTTCTGCTGCATACAAGAAACACATCTAAGCTTCAAAGATAGACATTACCTCAGGGTAAAGGGCTGGAAAAAAAATCTTCCAATCAAATGGACCCAAAAAGCAAAGGGTGTGGCTATCCTAATATCTAACAAGTTTGACTTCAAACCAAAATTAATCTAAAGAGATGAAGATGGTAATTTCGTATGCATCACAGGAGAAATCCATCAGCACAAAGTCTCAATTCTCAACATCTAGGCCCCAAATACAATGGCATACACATTCCTAAAAGAAACGCTACTAAAACTCAAAGCTCACATAAAACATAACACACTTATAGTGGGAGACTTCAACGTGCCACTCACCACTAGACAGGAACACCAGTCAGACTTATCAAAGAAACAAAAGAACTAACAGAAGTTATGACTCAATCAGGTTTAACAGACATCTATAGAACATTACATCCAAACACAAAAGAATACACCTTCTTCTCTGCTCCACATGGAACCATCTCTAATATAGATCACATACTAAGAGACATAACAAACCTCAACAGACACAAAAATTTGGAATAGTCCCCTGTATCTTATTAGACCATCATGCTTTAAAATTGAAATTCAACAATACAAATTGCAGAAACTCTACAAACTCATGGAAACTGAACAATGCAAAATTGCCACATACCTGGGTCAAAGAAGAAATAAAGAAAGAAATTAAAGACTTCCTAAAAATCAACGAGAATCAGGACACAGTATACCCGATCTTATGGGATGCCTTGAAAGCAGTGTTATGAGAGAAGTTCATTGCACTAAGTCTCTATAAGAAAAAACAAAGGATAGTACCTTTAGAGAATTAACAGCAAAATTTAAAGCCTTAGAACAGGAAGAAGCAAACTTACCTCAGAGGAGTAGACACCAGTAAATAAACAACTTGAGGGCTGAAATCAATAAAATAAAAACAATACAAAAAAATCAATGCAACAAAGAGTTGGTTTTTCGAGAAAATCAACAAAATAGACAAAACTTTATTCAAACTAACCAAAAAGCAGAGAGAGAGAGAATATGCAATTTAACAAAATCAGAAACACAAAGGAAGAGGAACACAACAACAGACACAGAGCAAATCCAGACAATTTTCAAGTCATACTTTGCAAACCTGTACTCCACAAAATTTGAAAATTCAAAGGAAATGGACAAATTTCTGGATATCTATCACTTATCAAAATTAAATCAAGAACAGATGAACAACTTAAATAGAACTATTACCCCTAATGAAATATAAGCAGTCATCAAAAGCCTTCCAACCAAAAAAAGCCCAGGGCCAGATGGCTTCAGTGCAGAATTCTACCAGAAATTCAAGGAAGAGATAATACCAACACTCCTCAAATTGTTCCATGAAATAGAAACCGAAGTTTCATTACCAAACTCTTTTTATGAGGCCACAATAACCTTGGTGCCCATGCCACACAAAGACACAACTAAGAAAGAAAACTACAGACCAATATCCCTGATGAACATCGATGCAAAAATATTTAATAAAATACTGGGAAACTGAATTCAAGAATACATCAGAGAAATCCTCCACCATGATCAAGTAAGCTTCTTTCTTGGGTTGCAGGGATGGTTTAACATATGAAAATCTATCAACGTGATCCACAATATAAAGAAACTGAAAGAGAAAAACCACATGATCATCTCCCTAGATGATGAAAAACCCTTCGACAAAATTCAACACCTTTTCATGACAAAGGTCTTGGAGGGATCAGAGATAACAGGAACATACCTAAATATAATAAGAGCAATATACAGTAAACCAACAGCCCACATCAAACTGAATGGACAGAAGCTTAAGGTGATTCCTCCAAAATTAGGAACAAAACAAGGCTGCCCTCTTTCTCCACATCTCTTCAATACTGTAATTGATGTTCTAGCTAAAGCAATAAGACAACAAAAGGAGATCAAGGGGATCCAAATTGGAAAGAAAGAAGTCAAACTTTCTCTATTTGGAGATGATATGTTAGTTTACATAATCAACTCAAAACCTTTTACCAGGCAACTCCTGTAACTGATAAATACTTTCAGCAAACAAGCAGGTTAAAAGATAAACTCAAAAAATCAGTAGCCCTACTTTATTCAAACGACAAAGAGGCTGAGAAAAACATCAAAGAAACATCACCATTTACAATAGTTGCAAACAACATAAATTGTCTTGGGGTAACACTTATCAAACAAGTGCAAGACCTATATATTAAGAACTTTGTGTCTTTAAAGAAAGAAATTAAAGAAGATACCAGAAAATGGAAAGATCTCCCATGCTCGTGGATAGGTAGGATAACCATAGAAAAAGTGGCAATCTTGCAAAAAGCAATCTACAAATTCAATGCAATCCCCATTAATATCTCAGCATAATTCTTCAATGACCTTGAAAGAATAATAATCAACTTTGTATGGAAAAACAAAAGACAACTTATGCTGGAGAGGATGTGGAGAAAGGGGAACACTCCTCCACTGTTGGTGTTAGTGAAAACTGGCACAGCCATTTTGGAGATCAGTATGGAGGTTCCTCAGGAAAATGGGAATCAGTCTACCACAGGACCTGGCAATCCCCCTCTTAGGCATATACCCAAATGATCCACATCCATGCAACAAAGATGTGTGCTCAACTATGTTCATAACAGCATTATTTGTAATAGCAAGAACCTGGAATCAACCTAGATGCCCCTCAGCTGTAGAATGGATAAGGAAATTGTGGCACATCTACACAATGGAATACTACTCTGTGGAAAAAAACAATGGAACCTTGAAGTTCACAGGCAAGTGGATATTTCACACCGCCAGAAGAAATAGGATACAAGGTGGATTCTAAGAGATTCATATAAGCTCCATCTCAGAAGGGGGAAAGGACAAATTCTACAGTGCACATGGGATTGGAGGGGCAGTGAGTGGAGAGGGAACAAGAGAAAGAGAAGAGGAGGAGAGGAAAACACTTGAGACTAGGATTGAGTCAGGGGAAGAATACAAGATAGAAAAGAGAAGAGAGAGAGAGAGAGAGAGAGAGAGAGAGAGAGAGAGAGAGAGAGAGAGAGAGAGAGAGAGAGAGAGGGGACCTAAAAAAGGGAGCCATTATAGGATTGAAGAGAAAACTGAACCTAAAGAAATGTCCAGAGTCCTACAAGACTGATTCCAACTAACAATTTGTGCAACAGTAGAAAGGCTACCATAAATGCCCTTCCCTGATAATGAGATCAATGACTAACTTATCCACCATCATGGTGCCCTAATCTAGTACCTATTGGAAACAGAAGTAAACACTCACAACTAAGCACTGAGCTGAACTAGAATCCATATGCAGAGAGGGAGGACAAGACCAGGCTGAAGAAACACATAAAGACAGCTGACCTGAAAAAGGAGAAGCTAAGGGTCCCAGACTGATAGCTGGGAATGTAGCATGGGACTGACTCAGACCCCCTGAACATGGGTCTCAGCTAAAAGGCCTGAACAGTCTAAGAGACCTTAGACAGTGAAACCAGGATGTATTCCTGGTGCACAAAAGTATTTTGCAGCGACATACCCCATGGAGGTATACTCCCTTAACCTAGAGACAGGGGAGATATTGTAGTCCCTACTACAAATGACTTGACAGATTTAGATGACCCCTCCTGTATGGCATCACACTACATGTGAAGTGGGGGGTGGATGAGGGAGGAGGGTGGTAGGCATGCATGTGGGGGGGAGGGAAAGAGGAAGGGAGGGGATGGAGCAAAAAGGAGGGAGAAGGAACTAGGATAGATATGTATAAGAAAAAAAATAAATATAGAAAAAGAAAAAGAATCTCAAATGGTAATGAGGGTTTCAAAAATGCTTTCCTGCGGGAACTCTGGAGTGAAGGGAGCATCTTAAAGTTTGTCTTACCTTACAGCAAAAATATTTACTTTGGTGCAAGTCCCACCCACTAAATTTTACAATGTGTGATAAATTAATGAAAAGCTTAGAGCAGGGTGTGATGGTACACACCTTTAACCTTGGCATTGGGAAAGTAGAGACAGATCTCTGACTTTGAAGCCAGCCTAGTCTAATTATTGAAAACACAAAGTTGTTGAAGATGAAATTGAGCAAGTGGGCCATGTTCCAGCCACAGTAAGCATCAGGACTGTTTTGACCATGTAGTTCTAGAGTTAAGAATTGAAGAAATAGGTTATGGAATTTACTCCCCCAACTAATGAAAGTCTTTGAGACCAGTGTCAGGGATGACAGGGGTGTCAGGGGTGTCCCTGGATGGAGGCCCAGAGAAGCCATTGTTTGATGTTGTGAAGGGGAAGCCTGGATTGTCTTGGAAAACCCAAGATGTTAGAGATGTCAGAGTCATGGGACACCTGCTAATGAGATTTGCTATCAGAGAGTGGAACCACCAAAGAAAAGAAATGTGTTGCAGTCAACAAAGCTGAATGGAGTTGGAGAGCTGAAGAATATTTTGACATCAGACATGAAGATGCAGAATTTCGAGTTTGCCCAGCTGGTTTTCTGTTTTTCTTTGTTCCCGTATTTCCTCACTATGCTTCTTTCCCTACATTTTGGGATGGTTAATGTATATCCTGTGCCATTATATGTTGCAAGTATGTGATCTGCTTTTGGGAATACAGTTAAAAAATTACATAAGTGTCAGAAGATTCTTTGAACTTTTCTAAAATATAAAAAAAATAAAATACCATCATACAATCAATTTCTCTTTTGCCCCAGTATTATTATCCCTTTTATGCTTTGATTGAATCTGTTGTATAGTCATTTTGAACAAATAAAATTTTCATCTATTTCTTGGTTATTTCTTAGTATTGTGCAAGTCACATTTGAGAGCAGATAAATTTTCCCTAGTATTTTCAAATATTGTATATAGAGCAGAATGTGACAGTAGTTTAGTGTTTTGCTAAATGGTTCTTGTATGGTCTACAATAAACAGATCATAGTGTGTTTGGCTCCTTCCCATAAAAATCAGTGAGTTGACCAATGAAAGTAAATAATTGAAGTTCTTATGCATCGTATATGTCTCATATTTAGATATCTAATGAAGAAATAAAGGATAATTACCTGTTCTACTTGTCTATAAAAGATAAAATGCTGTAGATGCCTAAATTTTGATGAATTAATGAAGTGGTATGTTGTTTCATATTAACTCTCTAACAACATTTTCAATTCATGCATTTCATTCTCACTGATTTAAATCCTTGATAGACCCTGATTAAAAAAAAAAAAAAAAAAACATTCTTCTCATTTGGCAAGAACTTGATAAATACATTCTGTCAATGTTTGTATAGGTTCCTGAAGGGATTCATGGGCTATTTTGGTATTACCACTTAAATTTAACCTTTTGTTTTTAACCCCCTAAGAATCCACAGTTCTTCCTGCATATCCATGTTAACCATGGCCCTAGATCTTATTGTACTCTAGGAAGACTTATTTTTTCTCTAGCCTTCAAGGACTGGGAAATAGTAATTACTTTCTCACCCTGGCTCTATGGGTGTCTTAGGATCCTGTTTATGTTTTCTTTACTACGTGGTGTGTGTGTGTGTGTGTGTGTGTGTGTGTGTGTGTCTGTCTGTCTGTCTCTCTGTAAAATGACCATTTAAATCTAGTTAAATCTTTAAATAGCTATCTGCTCTACAAGGGGATTCTAAACAATGTTTATATAATCAGAGACTAAAATTGTTTTTTGGTTTGTAAGTGAAGTACAAAAGTACACTGAACTCATAGTAATCATTAAAAAATATGTTATGTTAAACTCAATTGGACCATAGTCAGAATAAAGTTTGCAGTTGAGATGTACCCTATGTGTGTTCAAATGTAATTGGCCCCTATGTGCTCGTAGGCAGTGTCACTATTTGGAGTTGTGGCTTTGTTGGAGTAGGTGTGGCTTTATTGAAGGAAGTATATCACTGTAGGGGTAGGCTTTCAGCCTTATACAAGTTTCCCTCAGTGTGACACTCAGTTCACTTGTTATTGCCTGAAGATTAAAATGTAGGACTCTGAGCATTTTCTCCAGCAACATGACAGCAATGGACTAAATTTTTGAAGTTTGAGCTACCACATTAAAGGCTTTTCTTTATAAGAGTTGCTCTGGTCATGGTATTGCTTCACAGAAGTAGAAACCCTAAGATACTATGTGAAAAACAATCAGTTTAACCATCTCAAATCACTTTACACATAACAAGGAGCTTGCACAGTAAGTCCTCACTGATTTTAACTGATCTGATTGTTAAAACAAAAGTTCACCCTGAAAACATATTAAGAGGAATTAACACATATTTCTTGTACTTTCAGTGGATATGATTTTGTCATTTATTTGTGTAAAGAGTTATAATGATAATAAATGGAGAGGGTTCTTAGTATATATTACTTGCATATCTAGCAGAAAGTATTTTCTTGATTTCTTAACGTTATGAGTAAGTATACTTGAGAGATTAGTAGGATAGAGGAATGATTATACTCCTCAAATAAAAAATCTTTTGTCAGATATCCATTGTTTTTTCTTTATCAAGAAAAATGCAATCAAATAAATCAGATATTGAGTTTAAATCATTTAACTTCAGTTGCTCTTTTAAATGCTAATATTCAAAGGAAATTTACTGAACCAGTCCACTTAGATTTGAAAAAAGTCTTTTCATTTTATTTTAGTTTTTGTTGTTGTTGTTTTATTGTTTTGTGAAGATTTAAAATAATAACAAGGAGCTTCCCATTTCCTCCTTGTTTTTGAAGCAGACCAAAGGTAAACTCATGATTATATCAGTAGTAACTCAAGGCTTAATGAAGCTAAGAACTTGAAAAAGTAGCACATATTTATTTACATTCATCCCCAGCATTCTTACAGTTGAGTCCATTCATTTGATCACAAAAGTGCTACTGACCAAATGTGCCTATCTCCATTGGGAATTCAGAAATAACAAATTTTCTAAGAGGGCTCTGCAGAAATTTAAAAGTGAAAGCTATCCATGCACAGATAAATTTACCACCCACAAAATAGCCAAGGAAATAAGGATTTTTGAGAGGTGGAATAGGGTTCAACTATTACTAAGCTGTTTAATTGAGTAATCAATGAGAAGGTATTTTGGATTTAAAAATCTGAGAAGGAAAAGGGATAATATCATATGAACATTTTAATAATACTATTCTAGGCAAACCCAAAGGAGGTGAAGATTGTGATTCAGAGGTATGTGTGCAGAACACATTTGGTTAACTTAACCCTTCGACATAGGGAAAAATTTCTTAATTTAATTACTATTGATGTATTAGGCCAGCTTCTTGGGTTGTGCCTTCTAGTAACCAATAGCATCTTGCAGCTAACTTATGCTAATTAAAATGTCGTCAGGCATTTAAAATGTTTGCTGGAGCACAAAATACCCCAGTTAAAAGTCATTGTACTGGAAAAAATATAATTGGCAATACATAAATATATTTTATTTAATCGCATGGTCACAGTTTGAATGGCCTTTGAAATGAATAATAAAATCTCTTTATCCTTTTTCACCACATAGCAGTTTGAACTTAGTTCAGATGGGAAGAACCAAATGACAGATGGTTTTCTGTTCTTGAGCTGATCCTTAATCAGAGTTCAGCAGTGGCTGTGCAGTGCATTAGATTTGACCTCTTTAATGTATACATGTTCATACAGCCTTAAGTGCTTTTGTAAAGCATGGAATTCATGGTAGAAATGTTCCAAATAGAGCCAAAACTTTTCAGATTATGCAACCTCATCACCTACTAATATCCTTTAAAGCACATACAAAATCAGAAATGATAAGACAAATATTTAAACGTAATTGACGAACCAGCTTGCCTCCATCTTAAGCTTGAAAGCCATCTTATAGTAAAGACAAACTTGTTTAATTCTTGTTTATAATTAAAACTGTTTCTCAAAGATTGGGTATAGACCCACCTGTAATCTTAACCATGTTTTTGTTTCAAAAAGTTAATATAACCATTTTGAAATCCTTCTTTTGTTTCAAAGGTTAATATAATCACCTGTTGTTACAACTACCTTGTTATGATCACTTTGTTATGTTCTGCTTTTATATTCCACCTATTTGCTTGACAAATCCCACATTTACAAAACCATTACCCTAAGCTCTAAAAATCTTATATTTCCAATGTCTAAGGCTGTTCTCTCATACCCTGCCTTAGGGTGATGCACCCTGTGTACACAAATTAAAAACTTGAATTAAGTAGTTTCTTGCTTTAGTTAATTTAGCCATGGTGATATGGGTTGGTAATCTTTTTCCTTGCATCTTTGGGATTACTATAGTCTAATGACCAATTGAGTAAAAAATTGTTTTAATAATAAATAAATTTGGCCTTAGGTATCAGAATCCCAAAGAATACACAGCCATATTTATGCCTACACATGCTCATGTTTATAGATCTTACTCTTTGTCCGTAGTTTTCCCAGTGAATGGGCCATAATATTGACTTCTTCAACTTACTTTGAGTTCTATTACCTTTTCGGCTTTATCTTCAGGGCCTTATACATTGGCCTGGCGGGGAATCGCTAGAGGGACTCTGACCTTACTACATATTTCATGATTCCAGAATCCCTCTGATTTCATGCAGCAAGACTACATGACTGTTCAAATTTTCATTTTCCATGAATACAAAACCAGTACCACTTTTTCTTTCAGTGCAGGATAGAGAATGGCTCCTTTGGACCACAGCTATATCAGATTCTGCTCAACCTGAGTATTACTTCTCTGGGTAGATGCTTTTAAGGAGGAGGTACTCCTTCTAGACATTCAAATGAATTTGCATATTTAGAAGTAAGAACCTCTGTTGGGTGGTGTCTTATCCTCAGAGAAGATGTTCTATTGTCCCAGTGAGTGCTGAACCAGAGAAGGTTTCTATTGAATGCTTTCTTATCAGCACTCTCCTTATTCCAAAATTAAACTTGCCCACACTCCTTTCCTTGTAAAACTCCATTTTTTTCATTTCTTTTTGCGTCACACACAGGAAACCTGAGACAATATATCTCCAATAGACTTGCTCTGGATAAAGGCTAAAGAAATGTCTTCAACATGAAAAAAAAAAAGATGTTAATAAGTAAGAAGCAGACATAGAAAAGATAAAACCTACTAGTAAATAATTCAGAATGGTCTATTACTATTTTCTTGTTATGTTTTTCTGGGGTATTTTTTAGTTTTTGTTTGTTTGTATGTTTTCTTTGTGACGATCTTTTCATCCAGTAAGGTAAATCCAGGTAGCTTTCATTGTTGTGCAAATAATGCAGTACAGAATATTTTCTTATGTTGGCCATTCCCATACAAATCAACATAATATTCTTTTCAATTTTTTCCTGGAAATATAGATAATCCTTGAGTAGCTGGATTATGAATTACAAAAGAATTGATATCAATTATTTTAATGTCTATATCTACAGGTTGGTTATATAAAATGGAAAAGACAGGTTTTGAACTTCTTGTGGTGATATGTTGTTTATGATTTAATAAAGCTTGCCTAGATATCAGAATGCAAAGCTTGCCTTTATCCCAAGGACTCAGGAGACAGAGGAAAATGGATCTCTGTGAATTCAAGGCCCTCCAGGGCTATGAAATAGTGAATCAGTCTAAAAGAGAAATTGAGCTCACACCTTTAATCTCACCTCTAGAGAGTATATGAGGAGTTCAGTGTGTGCAGTCTCAGAACAGTTGAGGATTTTCGTGGAGAGCTTTGCAGTCTAGGTGAATTTTAGAAACAGTAAAGACAGGAACAGTCTGAACATTTGTATAGGTGAGAATTTTGTAGTGGCTGGCTGCTTTGCTTCTCTGATCTTCAGCTTGAACCCCAATATCCACCTCTGGTTTTTATTATTTTTACTACATGGGTCTTTGTTTTCAGCTTTGTGAGAGCTTTTGTGTTTGTATAGATGTGTATCTGTGTCTGTGACTGAGCATGCAACTTCCTGTGCAGGTCAGATTCACTGGATCCTCTGTAATTGGAGTTGTAAGTGGGTATGACTCACCAAACATGGGTGCAGGGAAGTGATGTAGCATCCTCTGAAATGGTACGCTACTCTCTTAACTGCTAAACCATCACTCTAGTTCACCAATATAGCAAAATAAGTCAACCGGTAAGGGAATTCCAGACACACAAATAAATGAATAAATAAATAATAAATAAATGCAATTTATTATTTTATCTCTAAAAAATTCTTTGCTTTTATTTTAAGGTGTTTTATTTTATTTTTTAAAATCTTTTTATTCTTTGAAAATTTCATGCAATATGTTTTGGTCGTATTTCCCCTTCCTCAAATCTTCCTAGATCCTTCCCCAACTCCCTACAGACCGAACTTCATCTTCTTTCTTTTTCTTAAAGCAAAACAAAATAGCATTTGTATGGAGTCCCATTAGTGTTGACTGACTACTCGTTAACATGAGTCCTGCAGTGTAGCTGATACACCCAGTATCATTTCACTGAAAAAAAATCTGATTTTTCCTGTTCAAGCAGCTACCAACTAAAAATAATTCCTCATTCATTGGTAGTATTTTGTGACCAGATTCCTTTCTCCATGATGGGTTTTTGTTTAGCTTGAACTTTGTACAGGTGTTATGCTTGCTATCTCAGTCTCTGTGGGTTCTTATGCAGAACTGTCAAGTTGTATCTGTAAAACACTGTTTATTTGAAGCCATCCCCCACCTCTGTCTCTTACATTCTTTCTGTTATCTTGCTCATATAAATTCTGGAACCTTGAAAAGGCAGGTATGACCTAGATATCCCATTTAGAGAACTCCAAAATTTCGTATTCTCTACTTATCCAACTCAGGCATCTCGCCAGTCCCACAAATCTATTATTTAAAGTTGCTATTAGGACCAGCAAAATAGGTAAGATGGTAATGGTACTTGTTGCCAAGCTTAATAACACAACACATACACACACATAAAATTTAATAAATTACTACTAATTCAAGTAAAGTTTTTATCATCATCAATGTGATTAGCTTTAAAGCAGCCCTACAAATGACATATGAATTCCCTTTTTTGTTTTTTTTAATAATTTATTTATTTGTATTTTATGTCTGAGTGCTCTGCACATATACCTGCATGCCAGAAGATGCCATCAGGTCCTAGTATGAGTTATAAGCCAACATGTAGTTGCTGGGAATTGAATTGAGAACCACTCTTAACCACTGAACTATATCTTTAGCCCCATGATGAATTACATTTTCAAATGTCCTATTTCATAAATGGTTCACTTATTTAATGGTGATTTTTTTGCTTTCTAGCAGTTACTCTTTCTAATTAGATACTATTTGCTTGTGTGCCTTAGAAATTGTGAATATTATCTATTCATTTCTCAAAAGCTATGTTCATCATTGCTACCTCCAAACAGAAACCTTTACCTATGGTAAAAGAAAAATTATTGAAAAATATTGTGTTATTCATATTCTTCAGCAAATAATATTAGCTACCCATTTATTGTTAAACTATAGGGTAGAGATTCTTACATCACATAGTCTCATTCACTCAGAGGTTATTAGTTTACTAGGGGCAACCATAATTTTTATGAAAGTGAGAATTTACCTCAATAAATATCAAAGCACTGAAAGGAAAACATGGGGATTGAAAAAATGCTGTATTAATGAAGATCCACTGGCTTTGCTGAATCCATGTGTTCACAAAAAAACAAGCTTTCACTTCTTGTGAAAAGTGGTATCTGCCTTTCACCTTTTTTTCAACTATGCCCTTGAATTATCTAGGCATTTCCTAGTGGAAATGTCAGCTTCTTAATCATTATTAAGACGTGCATTTATTGATACAGACAACTCAGAAGCTAGTGATGTGAATATGATTGAGAATCACAACCTTCTTTGAGAAAGTTACAACGCAGAAACAAAAATCTAGAGACCCTTTTATACCCTCATAGGTATAGCCTCCTTTTTTTTACAAACTACTTTATCCTGAAATTCAGGACTGTATCTTACCTATTATTATTACACTATCAATTTAAGACATTAACAGTTGTTCAATAATGATCTACTTGTTTTAAGAGAATCATTTAATATAGTAGAATTCCATAGAAAGACAGTTCAAATATGCTTAGTTGAGAAAAGGCAGATCATAAGCATAGTAATATATAGGATGAGTTCTTAAAGACTTTGACACAGAGTATTAATAGATTTCTATTTTAATTTTAAAGTAACTATTCACACTTTGGTTCAGGAAATGGTGTTTGTTTCATTGTTGTGGTATTATAAGAAATCAATGTTGGATGATAGTAAATAAGAATGTGTCTTACACAAAAGTGGCAAAGGTGGCCTTCACTGCAGCAGTATCAACAAGATGGAACAATGTTGATGAAAAGATGTTAACAGGAAAAATAAAAGACATATAGTTTGATATTGGGGTTAAAACTTCAAGCTGAAGACTAGAAAGGTATCAGGCCACTATCTTTTACCACTTCCTCAGTCTAAATGGACTAATCTTGCTGCCTCTCCTCAGCATAGCTGTAGAATTCTAAGAATGAATGTTCTCCAACTAACAATGTGGCTTGAGAATGAATCCCTTCCTATTTTTCCATGTGGCTGGAGAATGAATGTCTGATACTGAGATCTTGCTCCTGTCTTATTTATCTCCCTAATGCTAGGATTAAAGGCATGTGTTCCCAGGTGCTGAGATAATTTGTGTGAGCTGTTTCTCTTTAGGACTAGATCAGTCTTACATAGATCTGGGAGATTCTTTTAACACTTAACCTTGAGTCCTAGGATTAAAGGTATGTACTATCACCTCCTAACTTCTGGTTACTGAAATTAAAGGTGTGTGCTTGGTGTCTATGGCTTTTAGCTGACTTTGCTTTCTGAATCCTCAGGTAAACTTTAATAAATAATAAATAATATATCACCACAAAAGACTTCTAATTAGGAGGGAAAATTGACAGCTACTTTAAAGACTCATTAGTGATCTGATATTAATACAAGATAGCACAGGTAATTTGGAATTTCTAGCTTTATCTGTTGTACATAGTATTATTTTCTATATGTGCTTGCTCAGGCTGCCAGTACTAGACAGTTTATGTTGGTGTATTTCATGGTGCATGATATTGGAAGTGTAAGATTTAGGTAGCAAAAGTGTTGATTGATAAAGAGACACATCTTTGTTTGTTGGCCACATTGTTGTGTCCTCGTGTGGCGTTTCTTTTGTGTACACTTAAATGAAAAGCAGAGAAATCACTTCTGTCTCTTCTTTTTATAAGAACCCAAAGTCTGTTTAATTAAGGCAGCACTCTTGGTAGCACATTTAACTTTAATTACTTCTTTAAAGTCTTATTTCTGACTATACTCACATTTAGGATTTTAGGACTTCAACCAAAAATTAGGTGGAGTAAACCACAATTTATTCTACAAGATACAAGGTATAAACTGTTCTTTGACTGAGAAATAAAAAATAAGCTAAACTCTAGGAAGACTCATGGAACTATCAGTGAGAGGATTGAAAAGATATGGTAATGGGGCAAAAATGTACTCAAAATACATTATGTACATATAGAAAGACAACATAGCAAACCCATTATCTCAATAACCAAAACAATATGTACAAATTTACAAAACTCCTATTGAAGTATAGTATATTTTAAACATTGTCTTCTGGTCTGAATTGTCTTTTCACCTTTAATTTTTTAAACAGGTTCTATGTAGATCCTGGAAGGTCTGGAACTTACTTTGTAGAACAGGTTTGTCTTGAAATCACAGCGATTCATCTGCCTTTGCCAGGTAAATTCTGAGATTAAAGGTATGTACCACCACATCAGGCTCTTTTCACTGTCTTGATGGGGAGGAGGGCTTAAAACAAATGATTCAAATTCATTTAATTCCAATTTACTTACCTTGTTTTCTCATCTGTACATACACAAAAGTTACTATTGAAAATTGTTAAAATTGAGATAAAAGAACTTTGAGTAACTGAAATGCTACTAATATTAAGGTTGTATCAACTGTAATTATGTTGGCTGATATAAATTTGAAACTCCCAATAATAATCATTTCAAAATATTTTTCTGGGAATTTTATTGGCTCAAAGGATTTTGTCTCTTCTTCACTAGTTTTTTTTTTTTATTTTAATTTCTTATACATATGTTGTGTCTGCATGTATTTCAATATACCTAGTATGTTCAGTGCCCACAAAGGCCAGATGAGAACATTGATTCCTGTGGAACTGGAGTTACATATCCATGAATCTTGTACAGAACCCACTCATGTTATCTGCAAAATCAGCCAGTGATATTTAGTCACTGAGCCATTTCTATAGCCCTGGTTCATGGGATTTCTAAATATGCTCAGAGTTCACTTTAGCTAGCTAAACCCAGTGGTCTTGTTAATGGATTATTGGAATTGAATTTGACCTATACTTTAAAATAAATCATTGAGAATCTAGTACTTAGAATTTTATAGTCAGCAAACCCAAGACTAAGGGAACCTACCGCCAATGTTTCCATTTCAATATGTCATTTAGACTTTGTTTATGCCCCATGAAGGGCCTCACTATCCTTGAGGAGTGGGTGAAGATGGGTTGTGGGGTTCATGAAATCAGTGGCAGCCATGAGAGGATTGGAGGAAGAAGGAATGGGAGGATTGATATGTAAAATAAGATTGCTTATAAATAAAAATTATAAAAAATAAAATAAAAGAATGATATCAGACATCTGCTAATGAAGGCAGTAACAGGAGATCATAAAAGAAGAAAGTATAGGAGATTTAGAAAATACATTCAACAACAATTACAGACAGGAGATTCTAAATATGGCCAGATTGGTTTATGCAGCTCAAGTACAAAAAGTAATAGGGTTCTCTTCACTAAAACAAACTTGTTTTCAGCCATTCCTGCTGTGAAAGTGATACCAATGGAACTAATTTTCTTAAATCAGGGTGATCCAAAGAATTGAATTGCTGAAAGAAAGTAATCTAGCAGAATTGGGAGAAATATTTGTACTACATTAATAGGGTTACTACTCTAAATTTGAGAAAAATAAGAGATTGATATCAGAATGAAGCCAACATCAATAAATCCATATGACATTTAAATATGACAATTTTTGATCTGTTAAGTTTACGTATCAACAGTAAAGCCAGCAAAGGAATTATCTTCACATAAACCTCAACAATTATGGCGGCGGGAATGTGATTCTAAAAAGCAAAATGTTCTGCAAATTAACAAACAAGTGGAGAGATACTGAGCACTTAAAGTTAATGTGTCCAATAGAGTCCATGTTTAACTCAACTTACCGGAAACCAAAGTGCTGAAATTGAATTTTCAAAGTGAGTAATTAACTGAAAGGCCAGTTTGCAAGAGCTTGCATAGCAAAATTATAACACACCATAAAATCAATGACCATACAGAAAGACATCACAAAATGTTCATTAAAAATGTTAATATTCAGCATTAGTGTCTGAAGATGAAAGATCATTTCTGAATATTAAATATATTCTAAAAGAACATTTGAACATAATAAAAATATGACAAATACATTTGTTTTTGTTTCTTTTCAAACAATATTTTTATGTATTTACTTTTAAATATTTTAAACATTATCTTTAATTAAAATAGTTTCTTCTAAAATGTTTTAAAAATGTTCATATCTTTACATACACTTATAAATATATATGGAGAGAGAGAATGAGAGAGATATATATCAGGAACTAAGCAGCTTTCAGAAAAAAAATTATCCTTAATATATATTTTCATTTGTTTTACATAACATACATATATATATATATTATGATAGATAATATACATATATATATATATGTATATATATATATATGTTATGCTAGATAATATACCCAGAGTCCTACATGTTTATTTCAGCAATATATAGGGTTAATTTTAGAACTTTAATATGTATTGTGATCAGTTTATTGATTTAATTAGACTTTTATTTAGTAAGCTAGTATAGAAAAATATAGCTCAGTAGTACAGGACTTTCCTATCACATGCAAGTGCTTGTGTTTGACTCCTATCATGAACACAATAGAAACAAGGTAAAAGTACATACATTTCAATGAGCTTTCATTCAAATAATTTCCTTTTATATTTTAAACCACATAAAACAGTCTAAATTGAAGTGGAAAGTATCCAAAGAGATAACCTATTGAGTACAAAATGGGGAATATGCTTTTCCTCTGGCATTTGTGAAACTAGGAACTACTATTATTTCAGTAATCTGTAAGTTTTCAATTGAGTGTTTGAATTAACTTCATATAATTGTTCTTTAAATGTTCATTCTGTGGCTGGGGGCATGGCACTCAAAACAGCAGGAGACATTACTCATTCTTTACTTAGAGAAACACCACCCTTTACAATAGCCACAAACAACATATAGTATCTTGGGGTAACGTCTACCAAATATGTAAAAGACCTATACAATAAGAAATTTGTGGCCTAAAAGAATGAAATTAAAATAGATAGCAGAAAATGGAAAGATCTCCCATGCTCATAGATAGGAAAGATATAGTAAAAATGGTAATCTTGCCAAAAGCAATCTACAGATTCAATGCAATCCCCATTAAAATCCCAGCACAATTCTTCAATGACCTTGAAAGGATAATAATCATCTTCATATGGAAAAACAAAAGACCTAGGATAGCCATAACAACCCTGTACCATAGAAGAACATCAGGAGGCTTCACCATCCCTGACTTTATGCTCTACTACAGAGCTATAGTTCTGAAAACTGCCTGGTATTGGCACAAAAATAAACAGGTAGACCAATGGAATAGAATTGAAAATCCTGATATTAACCCACACACCTTCAAACACATGCTAGAAGACTACAATGGGGGGAGGAAAGCATCTTCAACAAATGGTTCTGGCACAATTGGATGATGGTATGTAGAAGACTGCAGATAGACCATGTCTATTGCCATGCACAAATCTCAAGTCCAAATGGATCAAAGATCTCAACATAAATCCAGCCGCTCTGAACCTATTAGAAGAGAAAGTAGTCCTTTATCATTTTTATGAACATATTTTTATGTTGTTTTCATCTGTTTCATCTTCTTTGGGGTGTTCAGGTCTAGTTCATGTAGAATCCATAGATTCTGGTGGTGCCATGCTTGTCTTTCTATTGTTAGGTGTTTTCTTATTGTATAGGTCTTTCCCATATTTGGTAGACATTACCCCAAGATATTATATGTAGTTTGTGGCTATTGTAAAGGGTGATGTTTCTCTGATTTCTTTCTCAGCCCCTTAGTCATCTATATATAGTAGGGCTACTGATATTTTTTTCAGTTTATCATGTACCCTGCTAGATTGCTGAAGGTATTCATCAGCTGTAGATGTTCCCTGGTACAGTATTTTGGGTTGCTTATGTAAACTCTCATATCATCTGCAAATGGAGACAGTTTGACTACTTCCTTTCCAATTTGGATCCCCTTGATCTCCTTTTGTTGTCTTATAGCTGTAGCTAGAACTTCAAGTACAATATTGAAGAGATATGGAGAGAGAGGACAGCCTTGTTTTGTTCCTGATTTTAGAGGAACTGCCTTAAGCTTCTGTCCATTCAGTTTGATGTTGGCTGTTGTTTTACTGTATGTTGCTCTTATTATGTTTAGGTATGTCCCTGTTATCCCTGCTCTCTCCAAGACCTTTATCATGAAAGGGTGTTGAATTTTGTCAAAGGACTTTTTAACATCTAAGGAGATGATCATAAGAGAATGCTTCCTGAACATAACTCCAATAGTACAGACACTAAGATCAACAATTAATAAATGGGACGTCCTCAAATTTAGAAGCTTCTCTAAAGAAAAGGACACAGTGGACAAGACCAAACGACAGCCCACAGAATGGGAAAAGATTTTTACCAACCCTACATCTGACAAAGGGCTGATATCCAAAATATAAAACAAACTCAAGAAACTAGTCAACAAAACATCAAATAACCCTATTAAAAATGGGGTATAGAATGGAAGAAAGTATTCTCAATAGAGGAAATCAAAAAGGCTGAAAGACACTTAAGAAAGTGTGCAACATCCTTAGTTATCAGGGAAATGCAAATCAAAACATCTTTGATATACCATTTTACTGCTGCCAGAATGGCTAAAATTAGTGACCAATGGCAACTTATGCTGGAGAGGATGTGGATAAACGGAAACACTCCTCCACTGCTGGTGGGAGTGCAAACTTGTACAGCCATTTTGGAGATCAGTATGGCACTTCCTATGGAAAATGGGAATTAGTTTACCACAGGACCCAGCAATTTCCTCTTAGCCATATTCCCAAATGATCCACATCCATGCAACAAAGGCATGTGCTCAACTATGTTAATAGCAGCATTATTTGTAATAGCAAGATCCTGGAATCAAACTATAAGTGTCTCACACAAAGAATGGATAAAGAATATGTGGCACATTTACACAATGGAATACTACTCTGTGAAAAAAAATGAAATCTTGGATTCGTAAAAACACTGGAATTATATTTTTCAATTTCAAATTTACTTAATATCAAAGTGACTATAATTAATTTTTCTGGTGATCTAAAAAAATGCAAATAAATTATAAATAATGTATTAAATACATTTTATAAAATATGTCTGATAAAGAAAAAAATAATTAATGCAACTCTTCAAGTGACTAAGTATGTTTTAAAACAATATATGGAACAAAAATTTAAGTAGTTTTAAATTTTTCAAACTGACTAATTTCTAATTTAGAAACTACTTATAGTGTCTTTTCATTTATAATTTAAGAAAACATAGGATGTCTTATATATATGTATATATAAATACACACACACACACACACACACACACACACACACATATATATATATATATATATATATATATATATATATATATATATATGAATTTAGAAACTGTTCCATGAAGAATTCAACTTCAATATGCCAGGGCTATTTAAAGACTGCACTCCTCTAAAACTGGAGATCTGCCATAGATCCACTCTTGCAGGTATCATGCAAACATTCAGAATATTGGTGTTGATTAGAATGTCTTTTTATACTTAGTGTTGGGTATCACTAACAATTTCATAAGCACAATGTCTTGTACTATGAATGTCAGATGTAAGACTACGTACTTAACCAGCTCTTCTACTTTGTACTCAGTTAATTTAAATTTAACCTATCTTTAAGAGAAACATGTCTATTCTATTTCCCTTCATAGTGATATTCAGGCATCCCTCCCTTGAGTCCTCCTTGCTGCTTTTTTTTGGAGGGGTATATACATGCAAGAGGATGTCTGGATTAGGGAGGGTAGGATGGGAAAAGAAGGGGTCAAGTAGGGAGAGGATGGAGGAAGAAGGTACTGTGAGAAACACCTGGAATATAGGGGCATCTCTGGGATGATCTAGATACTTAGAGTAATGGAAATGCTCAGGAATCTATGAGGGTGACCCTAGCTAAGACTCCTACTAATGAATGATATCAAGCTTGAACTGACCATGTCTTGTAACCAGGCAAGAATCCAGGAGAGGGACTGGGATACAAATCCTGCTATAAACCCCTTGATCTATAATTTGCCCAGCCTACCAGATGTGGTAGGATAAAGATTGTGGAGAAATTTTGAGAGTGAGAAAGTAATGACTGGTCTAGCCTGACACCCATATGCACCATGAGAGAGAACCCACCACTGATACTCCCTGAAGAGCCAGGACCCAGAGGCTGGATAGCCCAGAAACATAGGGTAGAACCAAACATGACTGGCAAAAAAGAAACAAAAAGTCAATAAAATGATCCCTAATGATATTCTGCAATACTCATAGATTGTTTTGTAGCCCAATCGAGAGACTTCACCCGACAACAGATAGAAGTAGATGTAGAGAATGATAGCCAATCATTAGAAGGAGCTCTCGGAATACTGTGGAAGAAGTGGAGGAAGGATTGTTGGAGCCTGTGGGGTCTAAGGCAGCACAAGAAAACCCACAGAACAAACTAACCTGGGCTCATAGGGGCTCAAAGAGACTGAACCAACAACCAGAGTGACTGAATGTGGCTGACCTAGGTACTCTGTGTGTATGCTACCATTATGTAATTTGTTCTTCTTGTGAGACTCTTAACAATAAAAGAAGGGGCTGTCTCTGACTCTGTTGCCTGCTTTGGAGACCTATTCCTCCTAACTGATTCCCTCATCCAACCTTAATATGAGGGGAGCTGCCTAGTGTCACTGCAACTTCATATACCATATCTGGCTGAAATCCATGAAGCCTGCCCTTTCCTGAAGGGGTGAGGGGAAGTAGAGGGTGGAAGGAGAGGAAGAAGGAGAAACTTTGGTTGTGATATAAAAACAAAAATATTAAAACAAAACAGAAACATGTAACCAACTGTGTGACATTGAATGAGAATGGCACTGAAAGGATCATATGTTTGGATATTTGATTCCCACTCAGGGAAATCCAATTGGTGAAGCTGGAAAATATTAGGAGGTGTGGCCTTGTTGGAGGTGGTGTGTCACTTAGGGGAGGGTTTTGAGGCTTCAAAGGACTCACTCCATCCCCAGTATCTCTTACAGACTCCAGGTTGTGTATCAAGACAAGAGCTCTCAACTCCTGCTTCAGCACCATGCCCGCCAGCCTGTTGCCATGCTCTTTGAAATGATGGTCATTAACTCTAACCCTCTGAAAATATAAACCCAAATAAGTGCTTCCTTGTGTAAGTTCCTTGATCATTGTGTTTATCACAGTGACAGCAATTTTACTATGCCTATGATTTCCCATGTAGTAAGGCTTTACATCTCAAGCTAAATTCATAGCTTTAAACTATGTACTCTTCTGTAGCATCACCCAGAATAAAGTGTGTGTGTGTGTGTGTGTGTGTGTGTGTGTGTGTGTGTGTGTCTGTGTGTGTGTGTGTGTGTGTGTGTGTGTGTGTGTGTGTGTGTGTGTGTGTGTTGTGTGCGTGCTGTGGTAATTGTTTGCCGAAAGATGCCAATAGGTTGAAAGCAAACTTTAAACAAAACACATATCCAAAATAAATGCTGTAAATAACATATGGAAAAAGGTTGATAACATTTGTTTTTACTTCTCAGTACTATTCAGTTTAACTCAGTAAAATAACCGATCCCCTTGTAAAACTTCTCAAGACCTCTGTATTAAAATTATTTTTCTACATATAATCTATGTTGGCCAATAATGCAGAGCAAAGCCCTCTGTTAGGGACAGATATCAGGGACAGATACAAATCATACAGGTACAAGAAATACAAAACCCAGACAAATACAATAAGCAGCAACATTGGACATAAAACAGATAAGCTACAGATAGACCTGGAAAAAAGCATAAGACATGGGGGAAAGTAGAGAATTCAAATTTAGGCCCACTCTTGGTCAAATTACTCTAAGAGGAAGTCTTAATGAAGCATTTACACATTTTGCTTAACCCTCTGAGGTTTCTTTAATGTGTAATTGATGCAGTCATACATCTGTACTGGGGAAATCAGCCAAGTGGAGTAATTACACTAGAAAAAGAGAAGAGAGCTGAAAGCTTGATTCTTTATTTGTTCAAGACTGCTAATGTTTCTTTTGCATTGATTCATCCCAATATGTGTCCTTTTACTGTGCTATATTGCAGTCATCAATACAAAAGTCTCTTATGAATTCTGTAGAAACCTTCTATGGAATCCATTGGTAATGCCTACTTGTAATGCTACCAATCAGGAAACAAAGATGGGAGGCTCATGAGTTTCTGATCAACTTGAGCTATATAGTTGGTTCCAAGATACCATGCTCTATAAACAAGACTGTGTTTCCAGAGCACATTCCTCACTGTACTCCTTGTATACATACCACAAATAGAAATATGAGTTATAACAATAAAATCCAGGTAATTACTTTAGATACTGAAAGGAATCTACCATGAAATTTTGAGTTCATATTCCTCTTAGACTATGTCACTTTACACAAAAGTACAAAATTTTAGTCTTCATGAAGAAAACATTCCTACTTTATGTAGAAAACAAGACAAACACATTTGCAAAAATACTTTATATATACTAAATGGTTGACTGACATTTTAAAAGTACAGAATTTATAATATCCAGGAAGACAACTAGTATCAACCAGGCCAGCCTTGAATTTTAACACCTTACATTTTTCTGTTTTCTTTTTTTTTCTTTCTTTCTTTCATGTTTTTTGAACAAGAGGTCTATCTGAACCACAATGCAGTACTATTTGCACATTATTACCACGGTTTCACATATTCACATAAATCCACAGCAGGCTATTTGTGTATTTTCAGAAGTCATGATCAGACACCTTTTCCTTGCCATATCACATTCATCCTACTAAACTAGATAGATTTTAGATTGACTTTTCTGAGTCTCAGTCTGAACTGTTTATAAGTATTCTGGAAAGATATTTCATTCTGCTCATATTTTTTTCTCCATAGACGACTCATATTCCAGTACGTGTACATGCATGGGATCTGAAATGAGATGGCACCTGTAAAGCTTTAGTACAGATCCTTGCTTGTATTCAGTACACTTAGTTTTCAATGTTACTTTAACTCTTAGTCTCCCTCTTACTACAGCTTTCATGATTCAGTGATGCAACAGTTCTCAACATGCCCTCATGCATCAGCAATGATCTCATTCCTGGCATAAGGGAAAATAGGCTGCTTCAAATAAAATGCTAGTAAAAAAAGTGTATGGAGAAAATATTCCAAGTGGATAGTACAAAACTTTGGGACTAGCTGGAATAAAATGGAAACCATATGTGTTAAACTAATCAGTTGTTGGGATAATATTTTGCCTATTTTGTGTTGGTAATATCAAAGTTCCTTTCATTTCTTATTTGTGAAATTAATGTTAGTTTTTCTTAGAAATTTTCTTGTACTCTATGTAAATTATAAAATCATATATAGGATTTGTCATATTTTTTTTAATTTCTTGTAATGAAAGAATATCTTATTCTGATCTCAATATATTCTTATAACGTAATTCTTTATTGATTCTTTGGGAATTTCACATCATGAACTCTAATCCTGCTTGCCTCCCAGTCCCTCCATATCTACCTTTTGCCTCTGCAGTGTTTTGCCCAAAATAACCCTCCCAAATTAATTCAAAACAGAACAAGCCACCTTGCTCCTCTGTATTTCCCACTTCTCCAACACCTCTTCATTTGTCCTAGTGGTATTGGGAGCATCAGTGTGTTTTGCAACACTATACCTACCCTTTTGTCCATTTAGTTCCAACCACACATGTTCATTGCAGTGGATCATTGGTCTGGTTCAATACCTCTAGTCTCTGGCACCCCATCATCACTGGAGGGTCTCAAATACATTTTTTAATTAATATGAAAGTTTATTTTGTATGTTAGATGTAAGTTTAAATGAAAAAGTTTGGACAGTTTCCTAACTTGTGCTTTCAACAGCAATGCTATTACATTAAATGTCTAAAACATTTTCTAGCATTTCAAGGAAATTTCAGTATACAATGGTTTGAATGAGAATAGACTCATATATTTCAATGCTTAGTTACCAGAGAGTGGAACTGTGTGAGAAGAAGTAGAATGATTAGGGGGTATGGCTTTATTGGATAAATTGTGTCATTATGTGTGGGATTTGAGGTTTCAAGAGCCCATGCTAGACCCAGTGTCTCTCCCTCTATATACTGCCTGTGGACCAAGATGCAAAGCTCTCAATTGCTTCTCTAATATTATGCCTGTCTGTCCACTGCATACTCTCCATCCTGATGATAATTAAGATACCATCTAATATTACAAACAAATACAAATTAAATGTTTTCTTTTAAAAGTGTTTCTTTTCTCTGTGATGTGTTTTCACAGCAATAGATGAGTAACTAAAACATACACAAATAAAACTATCACAAAATAATCAGATATAATTAAGACAGACAGAATAATTATGAATATAACTCTAAAGAAGTGGCTGGAACCTGGCAATTATGAATGCTAATGCAAATATTTTATATATCTAAGTTGAAGATATATATGCAATCTTAGTCATCATGTATGTTTGTATCTGTGTGTATGCGTGTTTAAGAGAATTCATAAACTGTGTCCTTATGGATTCTAATTTGGCATGTTAGAGCTTCTAGAAGTGTACAGTCTTTCAAATTGAGGAGAAGACTTCAATCAGCACCCAGTGGAATAAAATCAAAGATTTTAGAACATTTTCCTGTGGAGATTTTTTTCTTGTATAACTAAGGCTTTATGTCATATAATCCATATAGTCAATTAGATGTGTCATACATTTATTTATTCTGAGTAGATCTCTTAATTAAACTATGTCAGTTCACCTTTCAGATGATTTTGAGAATAAAGAGCTATAGTCACTCAAATACTCATGTTTTCATTCCCATTTGTATGTCAAAGTATAAAAGTTTTGTTTTCAATCAATGTTAAGGCAAGGAATTTACTTACTGGAGGCCAGAAGAAATATTATTACATGAGAAACAGTTGATTCCCAAATTTTGTAATTTTAATATTAAAAAGTCAATGATGAAGCTGAGTGATGGTGGCACATGCCTTTAATCCCAGCCCTCAATAAGCAGAAGCAGGTGGATTTCTGAGTTTGAAGCCATCCTGTAATACAGAGTGAATTTCAGGAGAACCAGAGCTATTGAGAAACCTGGTCTCAGAAAACAAACAAACAAACAAAAAAGAAGCTAATAATGGTAATAGTAGCATTTGTTTAAAGTAGCAAGTTTTCAAAGGCTTTGTCTCTGGCTTGAAACAAATAGGCAAATAATGGGAAAGATGCACATTCTTTCCCGTGAGAGTGAAGAAGGTGTCAACCAAAATTGCAGCTCTCCTATTTCCTTCTCCAACTCTTTTACATCACTCTGTTAATCTATGAAGAATGCCTGTAGACAGACTTTGGATTGAGAGTCTGTACAATATCATCCAGTACCCTATAAAGGAGAAAAAAGTTGTTTACAACAACCAGAACCATTCCAAATTGAGGGACATGCACGTTCACACACTTTAGGTAGAGGCATTACAAATTCATACTACATTCTTTCTTATAGATAAATGGTTCTGGAAATAGCTTCAAAGGAATGAAGACTGCATACTATTATGTCCTCAGATTGTCACTAAAGATCTTCATCTCAAAGATACTTCCATTCTTTAGTTAAGGTTTCAGGAGTATCTTGCCAGTATTGTTGGAGTTCACTTTACTCTGTCTACTCTTAACATTAAACATTATTTTTAATAATTTGATAATAAAATTTGATAATAAAATTTCCACTTTTCTTGAGTTTGGGAATAATTCCATAGTATCTGAATGCACACAATTTAGAATAGTCCCTGAAAACAAGTGTGTTTGACATTTTTTATCTACCATTATGACTTTCTGAGTTTTTACTTGTAAACACACTAAACAAGAGAAACAGCCTAAAGTTCTCTGTGGTGGTTTGAATATGTAGGGTCCCTATAGACTCATGTGTTTGAATTCTTGGTCATTGGGAATAGCACTACTAGGAGGTATGGCCTTGTTTGTGAAAGTGTGTCACTGTGGAGTTGGGCTTTGAGGTCTCATATATGCTCAAACCATGCCCAGTGGGACATACTCCTTCTTCTATCTGCATATCAAAATGTAAAACTCTTAGCTCCTTCTCCATCACCATGTCTGAAGGTACACTACCATGCCCTGCTACTATGATAATGGACTAAAACTCTGAAACTGCAAACCATCCCCACTTAAATATTTTTCTTTATAAGACTTACCATGACAGGGTGTCTCTTCACAGCAAAAGAAACCGTAAGTAAGATACCCCTACTACCTATTAAATCATATATATGAGGGTTTATCTATTTTGGATTTACAGAAAACATATTGTTTTGGGACCTCTTAGGAGCTGGAAGTTTTAAGCACTATCCCTGTAATCCTCCATCTGTATCTTCTCCATTTAGTTATTCTACTTTGTTTCTATTTCCTGTGATAAGCTGTAATTTTTATATACATACTGTGTGTGTGTGTGTGTGTGTGTGTGTGTGTGTGTGTGTGTGTGTGTGTGTGTGCATGTGTTCCAGTGTGGTTAAATACTTCTAAGAAGATATTTATCTTAATATTGGACTTGAAGATTACAGCTTATTGAGAAATAAGCAGTATCTGAAGACAGAATGATGTCCTAATTCAAATAACCCAAGCATTACTTAAAATCCCCAAATGATCATCTGGAATGTATGACAAACTCTATGAAAATATTAACTCCAGACTTCCATGTCATGGTATTTTAGAAGAATAACATTGTAATGTCTACATATTGGGGGAATAGTAGCAGAGTGTAAACAGTCTGGAATATGACAAGACTATGGTTTTAAAAGAAATTTTTCTACTAATAGAGTTTAACCATCAAGGAAACCAGTGTCAATCAATCTGTTGAGAAGTTGATCATGGTACATTTTTGTTTCCTTGGTTAATGCAGCCCCAGTGGAGATGAAAATGAAATTAGCTTCACTTAAAGCTCCTAAACTGAGATCTCATGAAGTCTAAGTTCCCATAGGAATAATGAACTATACTTTTCCTACACACTGTCACAACTAACTTTTTTCACCTTTATAAAATTGTTTACTTTGCTGCCTTGTTACTCACAGCTCCTTGCCTGATTTACCAAATTCATGTGCTTCAGGGAAGTCAGTATTATTTCATAGTATTATATATTATTATATACAATATATTTATACAACAAAACTCCAAATGCTTTTACAGAAATAAACAAACCTTTGACCCTTTCTGCATCAACAGATGCAGTTGTAGTGTACTTGTTCTAGTGTATAGCTAAGAGAAAATTTAATAAGCATTCTTTAGAGAATATAAATAAAATGTTTCATATATCCTAAGGATATATTCTCTGTATACATATTGCCTTGATTCTGCTTTCATATGTGCTAATTACTACTTGGGATTATTTTGGAGTGCTTCTTACCTTCACTATGTCTGTTTTCCTGTCTATACTATGAAATAGCAATACTAATCCTTGTGGCATTTCAATTCTGGTTAAGTTCTTAGTACCAGAGCCAAAAAATCATTCAATAAATGCTCATTGTATTAATTATATAAAAAGACTCATTTTAATCTTCAAAGAACATTGAAATATTTTGAAGTATCATGTTAACCGTTTTTCCTGTGTCTCATTTTCAATTTCAACTTTACTTCCTAGGCCAATACATAATTACATGACTCATTTCCAAGATTTTATTTAACTCAAATCTGTCTTTATTTTCTCATACTTTCTATCATTACTGTGATTTGCAGTAAGTAATTCACTCCATTTTGCAAGACAAAATCTAGGGGTCATCTTTAACATTTCTCTCTCACCTACTATATCTAGCACATTATAATATATTGTATAATTCCCATATATTATGGTGTATTAATATCCAAACTTAGAAAACAATAATGATGAAATATTGAATAAGCACATTTACAGAGGTGAAATTAAACTTTAGAAAGCTGATGACATCTGGAAAATTACTTTCTAAAAACCTTATGCTACAGGCTTTAATGAAGAATTTATGTTAATTTCTGTAAGAATTTATAATTAATTGTTATAGGAATTGGGATTTTAATAGAAAAATACTTACTATTGCAATACAATGAGATCCCACTCATTAAGAACTAATGTGGTTTGCACACTTAGAACACTACCAGAAGTCAAGACTGTATTTTACTACTTTGTTAGCCACTTCTTGCAATGCGTGAGTTCCCAAGTTAATTATTTAACTGGCTTCATTTACATTTTTAGTGTTTGTCAAAATATGAATGAATATAAATTATGTGTTTCAATGATTTAATGAATAATGCTAACACATAAAATTGAGTTCATTTGGCAAGTATCTCTTCTACTTAAAATTTAAACAACAATAATAAACTCATTCAAATGATCAAATTAGATAAATATAATTATATTCCTTAATCTTAGACTAGCAAAGATTTCTTGAAAGTATATTGATCATAGTTGTATAGGGGAGAAACAAATGAAGAGCTTTTCTGCTCTTTCATAATTATTGAATTATATACTGGAGCTATTTAAAATATTTCACATGTCAGTAGTCATTTTAATGATCTTGAAGGCAATGATTGCATATCTTAGTAGCTTCCATTCAGAGAATGTTAAAAATATTCATGCTATTGCTTAACAAAACAAAGGCAAGGAAATATTAATTTCACATTAAACAATGTAGTACATGGGTGGAAATGTCATAGCTGATGGTCTTTCTGACACTGGGCTAGGAAAACATTAGTATACTTTTCTGAATCTGTTGATGTCAAATAATAAATCTTAGATTCTCAATTAAACTTTCACTAAGAGGCTAAACATTGACAGGATATGGCTGAGGCTGGCAATACTAACTAGATTGTAGGTTATTATTAATAATACAAACAAAAATGAAAAGAGGGCATGCATTGGGAAGAAATGAGGTGAGACACTTTGGGGAATTAGACATGGGTAATGGTGGACAGATATGATCAATATACATTGTATATTTTATGAACTGTTAAGGAATGAAATTATTTTAAAATATTATCTGCTCTGGTACCTTTCTGAAGCACAGCACTCCTGCCAGTGATTTAAAAATGTGCATTATGAATCTGAATCACAAATGTTAAATAACACACGCACACACACACATACACACACACACACACACACACAAGCACATATACCAAAAAAACCACTAATAACAAAATTCAAAATATTCTGCCATCTGGAATCCAATTGTCTATACATAATTTTATTCAGTGTTTTATTTTGGCTGGAACAGAATAATTGAGGAAAACAAATTACCCAGATCCCCTGAACATGAACTGTCTTCACACCTCAGTGGTTTTCCTTCCACTCTTCAAATAATACCATTTCACCAGTCCCAAAAGAAAACCATCTGTCAAGTTGCAGTTAAGAATTACAAGTTATTTTCTTGCTCTCCTCTATTCTTTCCCTGACTCAATATTCCTGCTCCCGCATGCCCACCTCTACCCTGAATGAGCCATTATAAGCTTGAAGAGAAATTTGGCACTAGGGAAATGTCCAGAGATCTACAAGGATGAACCCTAATCTAAGCAATAGTGGAGAGGCTACCTTAAATGCCCTTCTCCAATAGTGAGTATGTTGACTACCTTATATGTCATCCTAGAGCCTTCATCTTGTAACTGATGGAAGCAGAAGCAGACACCCCCAGCCAACACTAAGCCAAACTCCTGGAATCTGGTTGCAGAGAGGGAGAAGTGATGAGCAAAGGGGTCAAGACAAGACTGGAGAAACCCATAGAACCTGCTGACCTGAAAAAGAGGGAGCTCATAGGCTCCAGTCTGATAGCTGGGGGAACCAGCATAGGATCGACCCAGACTCCCTGAATGTGGGTTTTAGTTAGGAGGCCTAGGCAGTCCATGGGGCCTCTGGTAATGTATCAGTATTTACTCCTAGTATAAGAGTGGACTCTGTGAACCTATTCCACATATAAGGATATTCCTTCAGCCTAGACACATGTGGGAGGGTATTGATGTTTAATAAAGATCATGAGAAACAAATAGGCCAAATAGATGCTTATTCAGGGAGAGATAACTCACAACATAGACAGATGAACACCAGCAGGTTCCTGGTCCCAAAGATTCCTCCAGATGTCCTCCTGTCCCCATGCTGGTAGCAAGATAGCTCTCCAAGCTCCCTCCTCAGCCTTAGTTCCCCCAGGTCACGTTGGACCCTGTCTCTCCACCCCAAATGGGCATGGTATCTGCCACAGGTGCCAAAAAGGTGAATATCTCCCTATAATTCCCCTTTTAGTCTAAATAAAAGATTTGGGCTAGATACAAAAACTACATACAAAACAGTGAATAACAAGTGTGCTCTAAGAAAAAGAAAATCTAGAACATACAAACTTAAGACATAACTATCTTATATAACTAGGGTGAAGTCGAAATGGCATTTACAATAGAGTTGTCTTGTTACAAGCACATTTTTTTTCAGTTGCTGGTTTGGCCCCACTCTTTGTTTCTCCCCGCTGGTCGCCCTGTCCTGCTGTCACGTGAGCCCCAATAATATGCTCTGTATTTGATACAAGACTCTGTATTTGATACAATCTTGTTGGCCAGTTATTATTATTGTTTATGGGCTAGCTCTGTCTTAATGATTAACCCATTTTTACTTATCTAAATATTTCCACATGGTCATCTTATCCAAGCGTGGCAGCAGGCATCTTTCTTCCTCTAGGCTCTATATGTTGACTCCTCCTAAATACTTCCTCTTTTTTCCTTGTCTCCTAGCCATACCTATCTTGCTTTCTCATTGGCCACAGTGCTTTACTCATTAACCAGTATTAGAAACATATTTACAGAATAACATCTCCCATCATTGTCCTAAGCTGGAAAGCTTAAGTCTAGTACCTAATATATATATAACTAGGAAGAGAGAATTATAGTTGTAATAATTTAATCTTCAATCTCATCAAAGACCTGAGAAAGAAAATAATAATACTAGGGTAGGCAGGAAGTGCTAATGGGCAACTTCCAAAAGGTGCAGCAAGGACAGAAATAGCATGCTACTTGGACAATCACCCAAGGTTTCACAATGTTGGTATAGCCAGTTTTGGCTAAGGCCTAGAGTAGCTGACAGACCACAACAAAAGCAGAGAGGTAAAAAGGCTGTCTTACCCTGACTTGGTAAGGTTCAACAGTCTTTTTATGTTTGTCTCCTGCTAGCACATAGGACCGCATGTCCAAATTAGTGGTTGAGGTGGGGGCAGTTTTTTGCCCAAGAGGCCATAGGTGAAGCAAGAATGGACTCCAGAAGGAGCGACAACAGTGTCCAACATTTTTCAGGAAGGTGCATGGTGCTTTCAGGAGCAATAGTGTCTCATGTCAACAGAGTACTAATATTAAAACAGTTAAATGCCATGTTCTTCAGGTTCATGAAATCTTTGACGATTGAGCGTCTATTTCTAATGTCATAGGTATAGGAAACATGGGTGAAGATAATTTGTAATACTCAGGAACCTAGCTATCATATTGATTGAAACTTCCCTGATTAAAACTGGGACAAATGCCTAAGCAATGTAATTATGTATGTAGATATACATGTAAATCCCTAAGGCAGAGGTAGAGCAGAAATGTCTAAACCAGAGGTAGAACAATAAAGTGCAGCATGATAAAAATATCCTAAATTGTATCAATATATAAAATTGTCTTGAACATAAGTAAAAGTATACATACATAGAATATGGTAAGGATATTGTGACAAAAACATCATAACTAGAGAGATTTTTACAATATGACAAAATATACAGTTTATATAAGAATTCTGGGAAGGGAATAAACTTATTTTACATAGGTTATCACATATAAGAATCCATAACCATGTAAGCTGTATGATGCTAATATCTCATTATTACCACCTGGGTGAAAACCAGGTCTGGTGAAAATCCGGATCCTACTTCTAACACCAGATATTGATGTTTAATAAGGATCAGGAGAAACAAATAGGCTGAATAGATGTTTATTCAGGGAGAGATTACTCACAACATAGGCAGATAAACACCAGCAGGTTCCTGGTCCCAAAGATGCCTCTGGATGTACTCCTGACCCCTTGCAGCCAGGAAGCGAGCTCTCCAACCCCTTTCCTCAGCCTCAGTACCCCCAGGTAACATCGGGCCTTTCTCCACCCCAAATGGGCGTGATCTATGCCACAGGTGCGGATAAGGTGAATATCTCACTACCGGAGGGCGTGGGCCCTGCTCCAAATGATATGACAGACTTTGAAGACTCCCCATTGAAGGCCTTACCCTCCCTGGGGAGCAGAAATAAGATGGGATATGGGTTGGTAGGGGTAACAGAGGAGGACATGAGGGTGCTGGAACTAGAATTGATATATAAAACATGTTATTTCAAATTTAAATAAAAGAAATTATAAAAAAAGAAACCACAAGTTCATACCAGAATGCTGTGTACATAAAAAATTTTTGCCTATCCCTGATGCCAATTTTGTTCTACAAATATCTTCTTAGAAATATGTACTTTTTAAATCACAATACAAATAATTTCTAACTAAAATTATTCTAAAGTACATTGGAAGAATATGTAAATTAAACCAAAGTTTGGAAATTAGATTGATAAGAACCTTGTTTAACAGTTGATGAAATCATTCTGTAATACAAATGAAAGATGATGATATATAAGATAGTGAGCTAAAAAGCAGAAAAATAAGACAAGTAACAAATTCTAGTGAACACATAAGCATATTTAAAGTGTGTGTGTGTGTGTGTGTGTGTGTGTGTGTGTGTGTGTGTGTGTGCATGCAAAATTATTCATGTGAATGTAGTTGCTCACAAGGGCCACAAGATGGAGACAGATCCCCTGTGGCAGGAGTTTCAGGCAGTTATTAAATGGTACTGGAAACACTGTCAATAGTCTATGCTTTTTTTGTTTCTTTGTTTATTTGTTTGAAAAACATTTACAGTGACTTTTGAAAATGATTTACTTGGTTTTTAAATATAGAATTGTTATATGTTAGCATGCTTGTTTGGGGTCATGTACATGTGATTGCAACTACCCTCACTAGCCACAAGAGTTCAACTGAGCTCCTAATGCTGGAGTTTCTGGTACTTGTCAGCCATCCTACACAGGTATCAAGAACATTGTCAGTATTCTGTGTTATAATCTATCTGAAAAATATTCTCAATGATTATGGGAAATTATATACTCTGCATTTAATATATATATATATATATATATATATATATATATATATATATTATACACATGCCCATATGTGTGTGTGGGGGTATATCCATGTGAGGGTTGTGTCCCATAGAAGCCACAAGATGGTGATAGGACACCCTGGAGCTGGAGTTTAAGGCACTTGTGAGGTGCCCTATATGTGCCTTAGAAACATTATCAATATTCTGTATTATTATTATCTGAAAACCACCCACAATAAGTATGAAAGCTTATTTACTGGTTTGTATGCATAAATGTGTCTACATGTGTGTCTATGTGTCTATGTGCATGAGTGTAGTTGCCTAGAGTACTCACAAGAGGACAACAGATTAGCTGGAGTTGGAGTTTCAGGCAGTTGTGTGATCTAATCTATGTGGATACTGGGAACATTATTAATATTGTGTGTTAGGATCTATATGAAAAACATTCACAGTTAATATGATAACCAGTTACTTTTCTATGATAAAACACCATGACCAAGACAACTTATGAAAGATTTTATTTTGTTTTATGTTTACAGAGAGATAAGAGTTCTTCGTGGCAGGAAGTCATGGCTAAAAGCTCACATTTGAATTGCAAACATGAAGCACAAATCTCTTCTCTATCAAAGTCCATCCCTTCCTCTCTGAAACTGTGGAGGAATAATCCATGACCATTTTACTCTTGCATGCTTCTTGCTTCTAAAGGCAGAACCATGTGAATGACACAGGCAAGTTCTGCTGCCAGCTTGGGATAGAGCCTCTCCCTCTTGAACCCTGTTAGCAGCAGCTTGTTTGCAAGTGCTTTAAAAGAACACAGAGATCGTTAGATTTTTTCCCCTTTCACATCTCAGTAGCTTAGCTTAGTGGAGTCTAATCTGAATGTACCCTTAACTTATTACAAAACAAAGCAGGTGCCCAATCCTTAATCCCATGTTTTTTTTCCTCACAAGTCTTAGCTGCATCATTAAGTGTACAGATCTTCTTGTTCTCTTGAAATTATGCATTTCTGACTTCTTTACCCTATTGCTCTTTTTCATTGTAAACATGTATAACTGTCATCAATAATAACTATACTATAGTTACAATACTATGCTGCCTTAAAATTACTTTTGTCATGTAATGTAATCCATGTAATGTAATCCATTACTGTGTCCTAATTTAGAGACAGGTTCTCAATTTGTAGTGCTGTCTGGGCTTGAACTTGCTCTGTCAACCAGGCTGCATTGAACTCACAGAGATTTGCCTCCCTGCATCTCCCTGTGCCTCCCCCTGTGTGCCTCCCAAGTGCCAATAATAAAGGAATGCACTACCATACACATCTGTGTTCCTTTTGAATTTAGTTTTAGGCAATTTTTTTTAGGACAAAGGCAGAAAGCTGCCAGATTCTTGGTCAAATGTCACAGGAATGGCCCTGCACAAGCTGCTAATATGTTGAGGCTCCTGTTTGCATTGCTGTCGCAACTATTGACTTTCAAATTTCTACTTGAATAGTCTACTAAGCTCTGCTTATGGCGTTCATTGTTTTTTCTAGTTCAAGTTCCAAATTCATTCATATTCCTCCCCAAAGGTTCCTCAAAGCAAGATTTTATTCCCTCGTACTAACTTTTATTAGTCACTTTTCTATTGCTGTGAAAAAGCACCATTACAAAGGCAAGTTATAGAAGTAAGACTTTACTTTTGCTAAAGGTTGCAAGGGATAGAGTCTAAAATAGTGGCAACAGCTGATGGGAGATGTCATTCTTTAACTATGTTTCTCTTGTTGGTTAATGAATAAAGCTCTGTTGGACAATAGGGAAGCAAGATACGCAGGGCAAGGAGACAAGGAGATGTAGGAGAGTTGTGATGTATTTGAGGTGGATAGATATTCAAAGACCTACAGAATATGGCATTTAAAATGGTTTAGAGTTTTTCCTTTTCCTTTTTTTTGTGTGTTTTTTCCAGGCAGTTTTTCTCTGTATTGATTTGGAGCCTGTCCTGAAATTCACTCAGGACCAGGCTGGCCTTTAACTCATAGAGGTCTTCCTGTCTCTGCCTCTCGAGTGCTGGGACTAAAGGTGTGTGCCACCATTGCTGGCTGGTTTAATGTTTTTGTTGACATTAAGATATGACTGCTCCTAGCAACACCATCTGCATCATAAAAAAAAATGGACATCACAGAAACTAGTTATGGAGTTTGCTTCCCAATTAGCAAGACTAGCCATTTGGGTAAGATACTGATCTTGTCTAGACTGTTTAACTATATGCTTTATAAAGAAGACTTGAAGGACCCACAGGAAAGTGACTACTGAAACAAAATGGACAGTGCTACAGGGTTTCTGCTTCAGGGAAGAGTCTGCGGGACATTATGCAGGACACAGAAAAGTGACTGACAAACACCCAATACAGTTAGACAGTTTGAAATTTCCTGCTTTGCTGAGGAGTCTTCCAGACACACTGGGGCCTATAGGCTGAAGATGGAACATTACAGAATTACTTTGGGTAACTGACCAAGCAGCAAGTTGTCTCTGTCATTTCTAGACTTTATATATTATCTTTCTGTGGTCTTTTATGGAGTTGAAGGTGGTTATGGTTATAATTTCCTTAGATAAGATTAAATATAAGTCACATATAACTTTAGAATCACAAAGATAGGATAGACGATATATTATCTTTAATTCTTGATGTTAATGGACTAAATATTGTAATTATATTTCTTCCTTAATAACTGTTTTGTTACATGTAATTTTACTATGTTAAAGCCCTTTTTATTTAGACAGAAAAGAGGAGATAATGGGGGATGTTCTTCTGTACATATGTTTGTCTTATTAGTTGATAAATAAAACATTTGCTGGCCAATCAATAGACGTCTGGAAATCTACACAAACAGGTAGGAAGTGATATACCTGGGCAGAATCAGAATATAAGCAGGGACAAATAAGAAACCACTCTCTTCTTTGCAGAGATGTAGCAGGCAAAGAAGGTGCAGGTCCAGTATTCCTAGTAAGCCAAGGCCACTAATAATTAATAATTAGATTAATTTTAAAAAATATGTTAATAGTTAAGTAGGAGCTAGCCAAGAAGAAACCATAGGTAATGGCCAACAGTTTCACAATTTATATAGTGTCTCTGTCTGTTATTTTGCACTGACACCGCTGTAGGACTAGGCTGGCAGGAAAGTGCCTCTAACAAACAGCAGAGCAGCAAATGGCAGACTTGCTAACAGTAGCAGGGTCTTTAGAGGTCACATGCTGAACTTCAAGCACAGATCAGATATAAACTTTCAAAGCCCGACCCCAGTGACCTACTTCTACCAGCAAGGCCATACCACCTAAACCTCTTAGACACTTCCACCAACTGGAGACAAACCTGGAGCAAAAAGCTGATTCAGAGGCTGTGGAGGGGTTCTGCTTATTGGCCTGCTTATCATGGTTTACTCTACCTACTTTCTTATAGAAGACAGGGCCACCAGCCCAGGGATGGTGTCACCCACCATGGACTGAGCCCTCCTCCTGTCAATGCCTTACATCTGGATCCTATGGAGCCACTTTCTCAATTGAGATTCTTTCCTTTGCAATAACTCTAGTTTGTATGTCAAGTTGATATATGATTATCCAGCATATCTAGGTAGTATTTTAATTGTGTGCATAGAAATCAATTCATAGAAAAGAGACTAAAACTAAAATAAGAGGGAATGAAGCTTTAATGTGCTTCTGAAGAGCCAAGTTAATAGCAAACAGTATACTGAGACAGCCTTTGAAACATGAAGGACTATTTTGAAATCACATGTCTTACAAAAGTTTAATATGTAAAATCTATAAAGACATCAAATACCTCACTAGTAAGAAATTAGTAACTTATTGAAGAATGGACAATGTGTCTCTATTTTTTGAATGCTGTTTGAAGATGTTATGGGGATGTAAGCCATCAGATTATAAATGACAAATACACATGACACATGTTAACTAAAAATAATTTAGCTAGGTACTTTGCTGTACATTTGTAATCACACTACTACTCATGCAAAAGTGGGAGCTCTACAAGGGAAGGTTTAAGGCAGTCTCATCTCTAAAGTGACTTTCTGAATAACCAAATCTATATAGTGTGATGCTGACTCAAAAACCCAAACACTTAACATAAAGCGAAGTGAACAGTAAATAAATTACTTGCTTATATGTTTCTGATTCCAAAATGCATAAAATATAATTAAAATATTACCATGTAGAATAGCATCAATGAATCTGAACTACATGGGGAGAAAACAGGGAAATACCAATGTCTATAAGTCAAAATGTAAACATTGCTGATTATAGTGAAAACAATAAAAAAAATTTGTATTTAAAAAAATTTTAGCAAAAAGTTAACCTATTCTAAGTCAATTAATACACTAAAGTAAAATTGTAAACAGGCATTTACCATTAAAACATTCAAAATTGGGCTGGAGAGATGGCTCAGTGGTTAAGCCCACAGGCTGCTTTTCCAGAGGACCTGAGTTCAATTCCAAGCAACTGCATGGTGGTTCTTAATCATCTATCATAAGATTTGGTGCTATTTTCTGACTTGCAGGCATACATGCAGGCAGAACACATCATGTACAATAAACAAATCTTTAAAAAATCATTCAGAATTATTCTAAATTTAATAGACATGCAAAGAACTGCCAAAGCCCTATTTAAAAAATAGTACCCATATTTGAAAGATCTTTACTATATGTGTTCAGTAATTTCTATGACTCTTAATTATTCAGGACTATATATACTCTTGGTATAATGAAAAATTAAATAGAATAGAAAATCTAAAAATGTGATCAATACATTCTGACAATAACAATGAAATAACCAAATGAAAAAAAAAAAAAAAAAGATGAGTTGTTAGCATCAGTTCTCTATCAACTAAGTAAGCAAAATTGACAAACAAGCCCAGGTCAACAAGTAATCTTTATTACACTGGATTATTTTAGAATGCTTATGGAAAAATTGATTGACAAATTTTTAGATACAAATATACTTGAAAAGAAACTTTGACTTCAATACAAAGACTGAAAACGGCTTGTAGATGTGCAGCCCCATAGTATTTGTAAATCCTTTTCCTTAATCACAAACACTAAGAAAAATGTAAAACACAAATGTAGATTTGCTTCAGAAACAGAACAGATTAGATAATATTGTACCACATATAAAAATATCCCTTTGGGATGGAAAAATGGCTCAGCCATTAAAGGCTAGGCTCACAACCAAAATACAAATACACCCCTTCTTCCTCAAAGGTAACTAATAAGAGGCAAGCCACAGTAGAAGAAAGCAATAATGATGCCTATATATGAGAAATAAATAGATAAATGTATATTATTAATTGAAAAATAAACTTATATCCATAGTTTATGGAGAATTAATATGGTGAACACTAAAATTACAATTATATAGACAATTTTCTTCACATCATCTAAATATTCATAAGTTCATAAGTATAACATATCTCTTTGGAAGTCAAATAATCCAAAGTCACATTCTAATTATTACTTCCATGAAAATAGACTAAGAAACACTGTGTAACTAAAATCAGGAAGGGATGCTTCATTTTTCTATAATTCAGTTAATTTTTGTTAATGTACAAAATGCACTCTATTTTGCCATTTTCTTACTTACATATCTTTATACTTTACTCAAATCCACATACCAATACATTCTCCCTCCCCTCTTTCCCTTATTTGCTGCTCTTATTACCCTTCTTATTACCTATCTCTTTCCCCTTCTCTTCCCATGGATCCCTTCTTTCAGCCATGTAAATTTCCTTCTACTTTCATATAAGTTAATACATAAGAAAAAAATTGTACTTGTATCTTTCTGACTTATTCTAACATGAAGAAATCCTGTTTCACCCAATCCTTTTAAAATACTGTAATTTTATTATTTGTTGCTGAATAAAACTGTATCATATATATATATATATATATATATATATATATATATATATATATGTTACTTTTTATTTATCTATTCCTCTGTTCAAAATGTTGCATTGTTAAAAGATCTATTTAACAAGAATACCAGACACCTTAATAGTCAAGTAGCTAATCATATGTAATTTAACAGTACATATAACACCTGACGCTTTTTGTAATTTTCATTTATCTATTGAATTTAGAATTTTGAATTTTATTTATCTTGACACATTAGCCATTTATAACTACATGCCTCATAAATCATTGTTTTGTTTATGTATCTATGTTTATTGTGTCTGCTGGACTTTGGCCACATTTTTTTGCTCATATTCTCTTAATTATATAACAGAATCTGTGTGGGAAGATTCAGAGATAATTAAATTTCATTGTACTGCAGGTATACTAGAATTTTCACTGGCAATGTGTATCATATGAAATATGTTATATATAGTATAAAATATGTGATATATGTATGTAGTTAATATCTAATTTGTAATATATATTATGTATTATCATATATATCATATTATGTTACATATGTTTTATATATTATGTAAAAGGACATAAACTATATGGTGTTACATAATATATAAAACATATGTAACATAATATGATATATATGATAAGTAATATGTAATAGTTAATATATAAAGCACAGTTTGTAATATGAAATATATAACATATAAAATAAAACCGCAGTATAATATAAATTATTTAATATATAATGCATTATGCATCATCTATTACATCATGTATTACATGCATTCATCATTTTTGATTTTTGTCACCTGATATATGTTATATGTCATGCATACTGTGTAAGAGATTGTACATGAAGCATTATATTAAAACTTAAACCACATTATATTTATATTCTATATTTTTAATACATTATGTTACATCTTATGTATATTTGCTTATAAATAATGTTATGTATGTATGTATGTACACACATACACACAAATATACACACACACATATATATATACATGTATGTATATATATATACATATATATATATATATAATTTAAAAAGTGAAAACATATTTCCAACTCACCTGAGATGGAGATAGGACAATCAGCTATTCAAGATTGTCTTAGGATATTGTCTTAGGTTTTTATTACTATGAAAAGACACCACAACCATTGCTACTCAATAAAGAGAATATTTAATTGGGGTGGCTTGCACACGGCTTTAGAAGTTCAGTACATTATAATCATGACAGGGATCATGGTGGCATGAAGGCATGCAAATATGATACTGGAGCTGAGAGTGCTCTTTCTTTCATTCAACAGGAAGTCAACTGGCTATCACTGATGGAAGCTTGAGCAAAAGAGACCTGAAAGCCTATCCTCACAGTAACACACTTCCTTCAAGAAGGCCATACCTCCTAACAGCACCACCCCCATTAGGGGCCATTTTCTTACAAAGCACCAAAAATAAACAACATGTTTGAGACTAGCCAATGCTACATGCATCCCCGTGTCAAAAGATAAACTATCTTAAGAGTAAGTTGGATGAATGACAGAAAGGAATAGATCTATTAAACACTCACACACAACACACATACACACAGTAAGTTGGATGAATGACAGAAAGGAATAGATCTATTAAACACTCACACACAACACACATACACACAGCATTAACTTAAAGAATGGAATATTTGTTTGTGTAATTCAACGTCTATGTAGGTGTGAATCTTCTATAGTTTTGTTTCTTATTTTTAACCTTTAGATTCTATCTGATGTGCGATATGACACCTCCAAAGTAGTCATGACCCACAGGGTGAGAAGTGATGCTTTAAATAATTACATAAGATATGTGGACTACAAAGCAACAAGGGCAACATAACCAACAATAATAAGGAAGTGTCCACTATGTTATGCTACCTAGAGGGGAAAATACAAAATTGTAGCATTGTATTTAGAAAACATGGCAAAGAAATACTAATGCATTTTAGAACTCATATAAAGAACTTTTAGATACATGGCTCACTGAAAAGCCATTTCAAATTTTGAAAGGGATTTTGTAGCATGTTGTTTTCCGGCAGCCCGCCAGCCCGCCAGTCTGGGCCCACAGCTGCGCCAGCCCCAAATAACTCTCAGAGACTCTGTATTTCATACAATCCTGTTGGCCAATTACCATTACTGTTCATGGGCTAGCTCTGTCTTAATTATTAACCCATTTCTACTTATCTAAGTATTTCCACGTGGTCGTCTTATTGGGAAGCCTCGGCAGGCGTCCTCCTTCCTCTCTGGGCTACATCTCGCCCCCGCCCCCCTAATTCCTCTTTCCTCCTTCTAGTCTCCTAGCCCCGCCTATCTTGCTATCTCATTGGCCACAGTGCTTTATTAACCAGTATGAGAAACATATATACAGAATAACATCTCCCATCATCTCCTCTTTTCTGTCTAAAGTAAAAGAAGGGGTTTAATCTTAACATAGCAAAATATACCATACAACAGTTATCAAATAAGAATCACAGTTAACAATATTTAGTCCATAAACATTTTGTAAGAATTAAAAATAATATCATCTATCCTATCTTTGTGAGTCTAAAGTCCTATATGTAACTTATCTTTAATCCTAACTAAGGAAAACTATAACTATCTGTCTTCAACTCCTTCAAAGACCACAGAAGGATAATATATAAACTCTAGAAATGACAGAGACAACTCATTGCCTGGTCAGTCAACCGAAGTTCTTCTGTAATGTTCCATCTTCAGCCCATAGGCCATAGTGTGTGTCCAGACTCCTCAACAAGGCAGGAAACTATAAACTGTCCACCTGTATTGACAGTGTGTCAGTCATTTTTCTCTGTGTCCTGCAGAATGTCTGGCTGCCTTTTCCATGAAGCGGGAATCCTGTAGCAATGTCCATCTTGCATCAGCAGTCACATTTTTGTGGGTTCTGCATGTCCAGTTTCTACAATATAAAGTCAAAGAGTCTAGACAAGAGAAGTACCTTGCTCAAATGGCTAGTCTTGCCATATCGAAGCAAACTTCATAACGAGTTTCTTCAATGTCCATCTTCCTTTTTGATGCAGGTGGTGTTACCAGGAGCAGTTGTGCGCTCACTGTCAAGAAAATCCCTAAACCATTTTAAATGCCATATTCTGTAGGTCTTTGAAAGGTTTGAAGAATGCCTATTCATCTCAAATACATCTCTGCATATCTAGAAATCCTAACTTAACTCCAAGTTTTAATTATCATAGGTAACTCTCTATAATCTATACTATATTATACATTACATTTTCCAATGACCTATATAAACACAATACCTAAACAAGAGGAGAAATATACATATCATAAAATTGACCTTAAATTGTATCAATAAAAGAAAATCCATTCCAAAGCAAAATATTCATATCTATACCATAATTCCCTTTTTACCTTTAAAAAGATTGCTTGTGGTTATAGCCATTTATAACTAAGCTTATTTAAATGAAAACAAACATTTATAAACAATATTTGGGAATTTGGGCGTCGTTCTTTCCAAACTACTTCCTGCTGGTAGAGGGCGCTGTCATGGGGGTCCAAAGAAGATGCAGAAATCTTGGCTGTAGTCTGCAAGACTTTGTCTCAACTGCTTTGAATGTTGGATCACCTGGGGAGCTGTTTCAGGGGGTCTGGCTTGATCAAACCACATACGTCTGGAAGAAATCCATAGCTTTTCATTTTCGGTGGAAACAAAAATAGAAATCCTTTTCCCCAGTAACTTGTCCTTAGGCTTAAATTTTGGAGTCAAAGCATTTTTAAAATATATAAATTGAATTAATCCAGCAGCATTTCTTTTATCAGTAGTTATTTTCTCAGCAATCAAATAATTTAAAGACAACAGAATCAACATATAGTATCCAAAATTTCTCTGTGTTTTCCATGTTTACGTGGCTTTTTTATTACTCTATTTATTCTATTTCTATTTTTACATATTTTGAGACTGGGTTTCCCTGTGTAACTTTTATCTGTCCTGGAATTCAGTGCATACCAGGTTTACTTTGAAATCACAGAGATCTGCTTGCCTCTGTCTGCGGACTGCTGGGATTAATGGCCTGCGCCACAATACCCTTCCATTTCATTTCCTTTTTTCTTTTTTAAACCATTGTATCCTGTTTCTTTTTCTCTCCAAAGCCAGCATATTTTTTAAAACACAGTGTAAACCTTCATTGCAGCTCTTGTACACAGCAATGAATTGTTAGCAGAGCTCTTTAAAAGCAAGGTGGCTTTTTTGCCGCTTATGCTAATTGGAAACCTCCCTTAAAGGAGCTGCGCAAATCTCTGTCTACAGCAAAACAAATACAACCAAGAAAATGCTGCTACTAAGAAGTCTTGCTAGTCTCTGTTCCTTTGTTTCTAAACATTTCTTAAGCTCTTATTAGTTTTAAGTGAAAGTTCTTATAGCCATGTTGGGCGCCATCTGTAGCATGTTGTTTTCCGGCAACCCGACAGCCGGCCAGTCTGGGCACACAGCTGCGCCAGCCCCAAATAACACTCAGAGACTCTGTATTACCATTACTGTTTATGGGCTAGTTCTGTCTTAATTATTAACCCATTTCTACTTATCTAAGTATTTCCACGTGGTCGTCTTATCGGGAAGCCTCGGTAGGCGTCCTCCTTCCTCCCCGGGCTACATCTCGACTCTGCCCCCCTACTTCCTCTTTCCTCCTTCTAGTCTCCTAGCCCCACCTATCTTGCTATCTCATTGGCCACAGTGCTTTATTAACCAGTATGAGAAACATATATACAGAATAACATCTCCCATCAGGATTTTTGTAAAAAAACATTCAATTAGTAATATTCTCACTTTGAATTTAGTAAATAAATTGATTTGAATAAACTTCATTTTTCAGTGAAGAAAGTATTTTAATTTCAAGAAAATCAATATTTTAAATAGTCATTGCTGGTTAGAACTCTAAAACCTAAATTTTAATACTGAAATCATTGGCTTCAATAGAAATCATTTACAGGAAGAAAATGTTTGAAGTGGGCTGGCTGGTGTGATAGTCAAGTTATTTCTACTGAACTTCTATATTATTTCCCTAGATAGATGTTGATTTATATTATGTGGGAGTTTTTCTATGTAATGAGATAAGATTTTTTTTACAAAAATAAAGACTATATCCAAGCTCATTTTAAACTAGAATATAGTTTGATTTCTGTGGTGGTTTGAATGGAAATGGCACCCCATTGGCTCATATATGTGAGTACTTTGTACTGTTTGAGAAAGATTAGGAAGTGTGGTCTTATTGGCGGAAGTGTGTCATTGGGGATGGGCTTTGTTGTTTCAAAAACCAATACCACTGCTTGTGGATCAAATATAAACTAACAATTACTTTTTCAGCACCATGCCAGCCTGCCTACCACCATTTCCCCAGCCTTGATAATAATTGACTCTGAAACTGTAAGCAAGCCCCAGTTAAATGCTTTCTTTTATAAGTGTTGCCTTCGTCATGGTGTCTCTTCAAAGCAATAGTAAAGTAACTAAGGGAGTTTGATTTAAAAATTCCCCTTTCATTATAAAGCAGTTATGAATTGGAGCTGATCTATTTATGGAATTGAAAGACCATTAACACCGTAAAACTAACTAATACAGTCATCTAATATTTACATATTAAGACAAATAATAGAGAATGTTACCCTGATCTTGACAGTGTATTTCAACTTAAAATTAAATTCTAGTTAACTATAGTCATTTAAGATTTAAGCTTACTGATTTCAAATTTTATTTTTTTATTGGTTTATAGTCTGAAGTGTTAATAGTCTTAGAACCTTTTTTTTCTATAAACATGATGCTATTTCCAAGTCTGAATGATCAATGGTAGCTACAATTAGACTATTCAGCTTTTTAGTTATTCCAGTTACTTATCATATACAATAAACCAATTTACATAGTTTGTGGTTTAAAGCAGCAATAATTTGTTACTCTTCATAATACTGCAGGTTTGCCTGGTTCATCTAGGTAGTATGGCTGCTCTTCTTGACACTAGAGCACCATGAGAATTGCGTCAGTGGATGAGCCTTTTAAGGTCTTCTACCAGTAGATAGCTGAGCAGATAGGACTGGGGGTATGGCATTTCTTTTTGATATGTATTTTTATTAAAATTAGAAGGCACTCTGAAACTGAAAACCACCAATAAACATTCTTCTATAAGTTTCTTTGGTCATGGAGTCTCATCACAGTAATAGAAGAGTAACTAATACAATGTTATCCACTGTCTCTCCACTGCAAAGTATCAAAATATTCTCCACAGTATAAGAATTATTATCTTGACAAAAAACATAAATACATCCAAATGTCCTCAGTTATGAATTTGCAGTGTCACTACTTTGCATATGTAATAAGTAGTATTAAACACTCTATGCATAAAAATTCCAGTGGAAATAATTTTACTATACAATTCATTTTCATTGACAACAGAATATTTTATTGGAAATGTTCCCATATAAGTTTGATTTATTGCCATTTCTTGTGGGCTTTTTTTGTTTTCATAGAACATCTATAAAAGCAAAAAGAAACAGTGATTATACAACTATGCCAGAACACTATTGAGTTTTCTGAATATATTTTATTCACAGTCTACCAATCACAGGAATAATATCACCAGATATGAAGGACATTAATTAAGAAGAAAACTAGCAGGTGCTTGAACCCCTTTAATATCTGTGATTATAAGATTATTCTGTCTTAAATATTGATCTTTAATTTGTCCTTTAATAAGAATAGTCTTTATTTAGTAAAACTGTTAACTAAGTTATGTTGTGGGATTACTTTCAGTTATATTTATCCTTTCAATACAGAAGGGATTGAATCCTCGGTCTTGTACATGTTAGTCAAGCATTATGTCACTGAGCTACAGCCCCAGACCTGTACTTCATTTATCTATATATTAAGACCACAAGAATTAGTAAACAAAAAATGTATGCAACATTTTCAAGAATGTTTTAACTGCAGAGGGAAAATTCAACTTAAATACAAGTGGCACCTTCACATGGGCTACCGACTAAATAAAAAAAAGAGGATGGGAAGTGAATATCAAAACTTACCTCATTCTGCTTCTTGACTGCTTACATATTAATAACATTCATCTCTTAAGGCATCATGCCATTTCTTCCATTGTGGAATGCACCCACAAACAGACAAAAAAAGTAAATCTCTTGTCTTTTTGTTTGATATCAGGTATTTTGTAACCATTATAAGAAAAGTAACAAGCATAATGTATTTATTTCATTATAGTATATATTTAGGTTCATAAAGTTGATATAGACCAGAAAAGTTATCATATTGCCTCAAAAAGCACATAAATGCTTAATTTTTAAAATCATTAAAATAATTCCAGGGAAATTAAGAGTCCCAAATAAAACACTATTATCTAAACTTGATCTAAAACTGTAGAAAATTCCAAGTGTGAATTGCTGTATATGTCTGTGCTCAAGTGTTCCTATGCATGTATGTCTGTGCACAATATATACAAAATTATAAATAGAGTTGTGCAAAGGATATTACCAGGCAGTTAAAAAGAAGATAAAAAAATTGGCCTAGTACTGTTTTTTTTTTGTCTGTAAACCACAGTACTCAGGATTCAGAGACAGGAATATGGTCACATATTAAAACCAAATTTCAGGTATACAGTGAACATCAGTGCAGTTTAAATTATAGAGTAATATACAGTCTTAAAAGAACAGAGTACACTAACAACAAATAATGGTAAATAAAATATTTTAAAGTAGAAACATATTTAATATATTAGAATCATGAATAGTATTTTGACCATTAGTGTGTTTAACATTATAAAGTTAAATAATATGACTCAGTAAATATATGTGCAGGAAAAATTTCTTAAAACAAACATATAATATCATTTCATTTATGTTGATGTTATCATCAAAATTTAACACACACATCTAATTATTTGGGGATGAGTAGAAAGATTTGTTTATGTAACGGCTTATAGTAAACGTATGAGTCAGAAAGATTCATAGACTACGATGGAATATTCTTCAATAAAAATGTATACACAAAATTAAAAACTTATGCCTTTTACGGTAGTAAGAATTTTTGCAGTGACATAGAATATAAGACTCTTATTTTAATGGATAATTTCATTTGATTATATATTTATATTTTACATGTCAATCCCAGTTCCCTCTCCCTCCCTCCCTCCATCCCTCTTTCTTTCTCTCCCACCCTCTCATGACTCCTGACCACCATCCCCTCCTATTCTTTCCCCACTCCAATTGTAGCATAATGCCCTCAAAGAGGGGTTATTTAAATCTGTCAACTCATTAGGAGTAGGGACTAGGCCTTCTCTTCTATCTCGAGGTTAAGTGAGAATCCCTCCATGGGAGATGTTCCCCCAAAGTCCTTTTGTACATCAGGAATACATCCTGGTTCCACTGTCTGAGGTCCCTTAGACTTCTCAGGCCTTCTAGCTAAGACCCATTTTCAGGGGGGTCTGAGTAACTCCTATGCCGGATTCCCAGCTATCAGACTAGGGGCCCATTAGCTCCTCCTTGTTCAGGTCAGCAGTCTCTATGTGTTTCTATTACCTGGTCTTGTCCTCCTTCTCTGCATCTGGATCCCAGTTCGGCTCAGTGTTTAGTTGTGGGTGTTTGCTTCTGTTTCCATCAGCTACTAGATGAGGGCTTCATGATGGTGGGTAAATTTGGCATCAATCTCATCGGGGAAGGGCATTTACGATAGAATTTTCACTGTTGCTAAAGTTGTTAGTTAGGGTCAGTCTTGTAGGTCTATGGACATTTTTCAAGGTTCAACTTTCACCTAAAATCTATAATAGCTCCCTCTTTTGTGGTCTGTCTCTCTCTGTCTCTGTCTCTGTCTCTGTCTTTCTCTCTCTCTCTCTCTCTCTCTCTCTCTCTCTCTCTCTCTCTCTCTCTCTCTCTCTCTCTCTCTTCTATTCCTCCACTGACTCAATCTTCCTAGTCCCATGTGTGCTTTCCTGTCTGTCCTTCTCTTTCTCCTAGTACGCTCTCCACTCACTATACCCTCCACTCCACATATACTCAGAGACCTTGTTCCTTTCTCCTTCAGTGAGGGACCTTATATGATTCACTTAGAATCATTCTTGTTTCCTAGATTCTCTGCTGGTGTGAACTATAGGCTGGTGATCCTTTGCTCTATGTCTAAAATCCATGGATGAGAGAGTACATGCCATGTTCCTAATTTTGTGACTGGGTTACCTCATTCAGGATGGTTTCTTCAAATTCGATCCACTTGCCTTTGCATGTCAAGACTCCATTTTTTTTCTGAAGAGTAGTATTCCATTGTGTAAATGTGCTACACCTTTTTTAAATCTATTCTTCAGTTGAGGGGCATCTTGGTTGCACTCAGGTTCTTGGTATTACAAATAATGCTGCAATGAACATAGTTGAGCACATGTCTTTGTTGCATGGATGTGGATCGTTTTGGTATATGGCTAAGAGGGGGATTGCCGGGTCCTGTGGTAGACTGATTCCCATTTTCCTGAGGAACCGCCATACTCATCTCCAAAATGGCTATACAAGTTTGCACTCCCATCAGCAGTGGAGGAGTTATCCCCTTTCTCTACATCTTCTCTATCCTAAGTTACCACTGGTGTTTCTAATTTTAGTTATTCTGTCAGGATTAAGATGGTATCTCAAAGTGGTTTTGATTTGCATTTCCCTGATAGCTAAAGATGTTGAGCACTTTCTTAAGAGTTTTTCATCCTTTTTGATTTCCTCTATTGAGGGTTCTCTATTAAGTTCTGTACCCAACTTTGTAATCGGCTAATTTGATGTTTTGCTGACTAGTTTCTTGAGTTCTTTGTATGTTTTGGAGATCAGCACTCTATCAGATGTAGGGCTGGTGAAGATCTTTTCCCAGTCTGTGAGCTGACATATCGTCTTGTCAACAGTGTCCTTTGCCTTAAAAAAGCTTCTCAGTTTGAGGACAGCCCATTTATTAATTGTCATGTCAGTGTCTGTGCTACTGGAATTATGTTCAGGGAGCTGTCTCCTTTACAAATTTGTGCAAGGGTACCTCCCAATTTCTCTTCTAAGAGGTTAAGTGTGGCTGGATTTATGTTGAGGTATTTGATCCATTTGGATTTGAGTTTTGTGCATGGCAATAGACATGGGTCTATCTGCAGTCTTCTACACACCATCATCCAGTTGTGACAGCACCATTTGCTGAAGATGCTCTCCTCCTCCCATTGTATACTTTTAGCTGTTTTGTCAAAAATGAGGTGTTCATAGGTGTGTGGGTTAGTATCAGGATTTTCTATTCTATTCCATTTGTCTACTTGTCTATTTTTGTGCCAATACCAGGCTATTTCCAGGACTATAACACTGTAGTAGAGCTTAAAGTCAGGGATGTTGATGCCTCCTGAAGTTCCTTTACTGTATAGAATTTTTTGGGTTATGCTGGGTCTTTACATTTTCCATATAAAGTTGATAATTTTTCTTCCATGGTCAGTGAAGAACTGTGTTGGGATTTTAATGGTGATTGCATTGAATATGTATATTCCTTTTGGCAAGATTGCCATTTTTACTCTTTCTCCTACCTATCCAAGAGCTTGGGAGATCTTTCCATTTTCAGGTATCTTCTTTAATTTCTGTCTTTAAAGACACAAAGTTCTTATTATATAGGTCTTTCACATGTTTGGTAAGTCTTACCACAAGATACTTTATGTTGTTGTTGACATTTCTCTGATTTCATTGACAGCCCTTTTGTCATCTGTATAAAGTATGGCTACTGATTTTGCTGAGTTTATCTTGTGTCCTGCTAGTTTGCTGAAGATGTTTATCAGCTGTAGGTGTTCCATGGTAGAGTTTTTGGGTCGCTCATATAAACTATCTTAACATCTGCGAATAGTGAAAGTTTGACTTCTTCCTTTCTAATTTGGATCCCCTTAATCTCTTTTTGTTGTCTTATTGCTTTAGCTAGGACTTCAAGTACAATATTGAAGAGATATGGATAGAGAGGGCTGCCGTGTCTTGTTTCTGATTTTAGAGAAATCGCCTTAAGCTTCTCCCATTCAGTTTGATGTTGACTATTGGTTTAATGTATATTGCTTTTATTATGTTTAGTTATGTTCTTGTTATCCCTGATATCTCCAAGATCTTTATCATGAAAGGGTATTGAATTTTTTCGAAGGCGTTTTCACCACCTAGTGAGATGATCATGTGGTTTTTCTTTTTCAGTTTTTTTTTTTTTTAAATATGGTAGATCATATCGATAGATTTTCTTATGCTAAACCCTTCCTGAAACCCAGGGATAAAGCCTGTTTGCTCATGGCGGATGATCTCTCTGATGTATTCTTGAATTGGTTGGCCAGTATTTTATTTAGTATTTTTGCATAATATTCATGAGGGATGTTGGTCTGCAGTTTTCTTTCTTAGTTGTGTCTTTGTGTGGTTTGGGTAACAAGGTGATTGTGACCTTGTAAAACATTTTGGTAATGAACATTCTGTTTCTATTATGTGGAACAATTTGAGGAGTATTGAAATTAGCTCTTCTTTGAATTTCTGGTAGAAGTCTGCACTGAAGCCATATGCGCTGGGCAGTTTCAGGTCGGAAGGCTTTTGATGACTGCTTCTATTTCATTAGGGGTTATAGGTCTATTTAAGTTGTTTGTCTATTCTTCATTTAATTTTGGTATGTGATAGTTATTCAGAAATTTGTTCATTTCTTTTGAATTTTCATATTTTGTGGAGTATAGGTATTCAATGTATGACCTGATAATTGTCTGGATTTCCTCACTGTCCGTTGGTATGACCCCCTTTTTGTTTTTGATTTTGTTAATTTGCATGTTCTTTCTCTGCTTTTGGTTAGGTTGCATAAAGGTTTGTTTATCTTGTTGATTTTTTGAAAAACAAAAATCTTTGTTGCATTGTGTTTTTGTAATATTTTCCTGGTTTCTACTTTATTGTTTTCAGCTCTTCATCAATTTTAGTAATTGATTATTTCCTGGTGTCTACTCTTCTGGGGTGAGTTTGCTTCTTTTTATACTAAGGCTTTCATTTGTGCTGTTAGTTCTCTAATGTGAGTATCCTCTGTTTTCTTCATATGGGAACTTAGTGCAATGAACTACCCTAGTAGCACTGCTTTCAAAGTGTCTCATAAGTTCTGGTATTGTGTGTTATCATTCTTGTTAAATTTTAGGAAGTTCTTAACTTCTTTCTTTATTTCTTCTTTGACCCAGGCATGGTGCAATTGTGCATTGTTCAAGTTTCCATGAGTTTGTAGGGTTTCTGCGATTTGTGTTGTTGTTGAATTCCAACTTTAAAGCATGTTGGTGTGATAAGGCACAGGGAACTAATCAAAATTTTTTTTTTTTGTCTGTTGAGGTTTTTTATGTTTCCTAATATGTGGTTGATTTTAGAAAAGGTTCCATGTGGAGCAGAGAGGAAGGTATATTCTTTTGTGTTTGGAAGGAATGTTCTATAGATGTCTGTTAAACCCAATTTAGACATAACTTCTGTTAGTTCTTTTGCTTCTTTTTTAAGTTTCTGTTTGGTGGTCCTGTCTAGCAGTGAGAGTAGGGTGTTGAAATCTCCCAGTATAAGTGTGTGAAGTTTTATGTGAGCTTTGTATTTTAGTAGTTTTATTTTATGAATGTGGGTGCCTTTGTATTTGGGGCATAGATGTTCATAAATGAGACTTTTTGTTGATGGATTTCTCCTGTGTTGAACACGAAATGACCATTTTTTATCCCTTTTGATTGATTTTCTTTTGAAGTCTAACCTGTTAGATATTAGGATAGCCATACCTGCTTGCTTCTTGTGTCCAATTGACTGGAAGATCTTTTCCAAAACATTTACCCCAAAGTAATGTCTGTCTTTGAAGCTTAGATGTGTTTCTTGTGTGCAGCAGAAAGATGGATTCTGTCTTTGTTTCAATTCTGTTAGCTTGTGTCTTTTTATAGGTTGAGGGGAAGTAAGAACCACTGATTGCTAATACTTGTTTGTTCTAAATTTGTTGTTGGTAGTGGTTATGTGACTATATTTGCCCTGCTTTACCCTTGGGTTCTGGTGAAATGGGATTATCTTTTGCCTGTGTCTTTGGGTGCATAGCTAACTCCCTTGCATTGGAGTTTTCCTTCCATATCTTTCTTTATGGCTAGATTTGTGAATATATATTGTGAAAATCTGGCTCTGTCATCATATATTTTGTCATTTTATATAAAACACTTATGCCTTTTACAAATTTAACTAAGAATTCTTTCAGTGACATAGGATATAGAACTCTTATTTTTAATTGATAATTTCATTTAATTTTATATTACTGTATATAATATGTTAATTTATGCTTGTATGTATTTATGTGTGTGCATGAGTGTTTCCACTTCTATTTTCATATATTAGTTGGCTTTTTAAAAGATATTTTATTTTGCACTTTTATTATATATGTGTGTCTGTTAATGTGTGGGTTCTCTGAGTGCAGTGCCCAGAGCAACCAGAAGGGGACAATGGAGTTGTAGTTACAGATGTTGTTAGTTATATCGCTGCTGGGAAACAATTTTTAGTCCTTTGTTGAGCCATCTCTCTTGACCTCTTATTATATTTAAGGAAAAAAGCATGTGTATAATAAATTGTTAGAGAAAATCAACTGCATATTTTGTTTAATAAAGCATTTTTTTTTCCATTTGGGGAGATGACACAGTGGAGAAAACAAGCATGAGGCCCTAATTTCTGATTCCCAGCAGTAAAATACAAAGTAACAAACAACCAATGTGTGTGTGTGTATTAATACTTATTATGTATTTGTTATATTATGTGACATTTAACACATCACAGCACATATATATGAAATACATAAATATACACAATGTGTATTACCTGGTACTCAGAATAAAATATAAATAACATATCATTTCTCATTCCTAGAAAGTGGTATTTGCGATTATACTGTTACAATGATGACAAATTAGATGCCTGTAAAAATTACCGTTTTTAACTTTTAAATTGATTTTCCGCTCATGTCTATATCCATGCACACACATGAATTGGAACATATATACATGTGGAAGTCAGACTAAAGGACAACTTGTAGCAGTTGTTTATTTGTTTGTTTTTTAATTAAGAAATATGAAATTGGTAATGGTGTTGTTATGGTACAGATGATTCTTGGAGATTAATTCAAATGAGAACAGCACATATACTGAAAGGTGCTCTCTAGATGCTTGATATTAGTGCCATAGTTTCCATAACTTATGTTATTGGTTTACAGAGTCCAAAAGGTTACTGATTCCTCTGGAGCTGCAGTTACAGTCAGTTGAGCCCAAATCAGTCTTTGTATTAAAAATTATCTCATAGTTTTCAGGAAAAGCAGTATGCTTTTCTAACCAATGAGCTATATCTTCAACCCCATCTCACAATATCATTATTTTTTCATATGATATATTTTTCAGGATATAAAAAAATTAACATATAGATTAACAAATCAGTTTTTCTTGCAGTTTTCTACTATTGCACAGAAATCATAAAGCCACGTTTGTCCTTATTTCGTGTTTAAAAATGTGATCAGAGTAAATTGATTTTTGCTAAGAATGATTAATTTAATATATTAAAATACTACAAATTACATTCAAGTTACTTATAATAATATATGAACAGAAATAATATCCAATAAATACGAAGATCAGAAAAATTAAAGACAAATGCATTAAATTTTTAATCCATTTCTCAATTGGAATGAAAATGGTCATGTTTGAACAAAATACGATTTCATGTATTTATTGGAAAGACTTACCAGTAAGTTTAATTTAGAGCTTAGTCATAAATAAAAGGTAAGGGTTTTATAAATTCTAAAACTTTCAGTACAATCAGCAGAAGTTAAAGGATTCGATGGACTGAATTATATTGTCATGACTTTTAATTTAAACATGAGCTTAATTACGAAGTTCCCCATAAATTATTATAAAATTCACTGGAGGCTCTATTTGTCAAAGGCAAGCCTATAAAATACACAAATGTACACTAACTCTTTTCACATTAGTAACGCTGTTTATTAATAGGTGTAGTTGAAATCAACCATCACAGAAGCAGCTTTACAAAAATCTATTTATAGTAAGATAAACTAAAAAATAGTACACAAGTCTCCTTGATCAATTATAGTTTATTTCATCAATAAAGCACATAGGACCAGAGTAAGACATCTGTTCTTTCCCCAAGAGAAATCAATATACTTGATAGAAAATAAATTGAAGCCTTCAATTCTCTATCTACCAATTTGTAACATTTTGGGTTATTATATTTTAAGTTCAAAAGTAGAAATATACATAAGCAATGCTCCTATTCCCTTGCTACTGTTATAGAGCAAGAATAAAGAATTTGTGTAACCTAAAGCCATAAACATTTTTAATAACATAATATTTAAGTAGAGAAGTATGCATATGAATAGATTGCTGTTTCTTACCATATAATTATTCTGATTACTGTGGTTACCTTTTATGGGACCTACTGTGGTATTATTGAGTCTTCCATCTTCATTATATAGAATCTACATGATAAAATTTTATTCACTTTTATGTACTAAAGTTATGAATTGATATTTACATATTTTATACATAAACTTTAATCAGTTTATGCTATATAGACTAACAACGTGGCACAGGGAGAGGTAGTGCATTGTAGTGCATTCCTTTAATATCATCTGGGTTTGTTAAAATTTGTGGCCAGAGGTAAACTTTTACTATTGGCTATACTTAGGTATGAAGTAATAAATAGTAACTAAGATGTGGTTCTTTGAATTGAGGAGAAACTGTGTAAATAGATTGGAAGTAAATGAAAAGGATAGTAGTTTGTAAGAATTCTCTTTTCTCTCACAGCAACTAATGTATATTTAAGTTGCCCCTCAGGTGTGGGAACAAAAAAAAAGAGTCAACAAAAACCCACCACAAAGACTTCTAGTTTTCCAAAATTTTGATTGATCAAATAATCATGTATTTTTAATTTAAAAAAAAGGTAGTTTCAAAATATTTTTGAATTTCGCAAGCAAACAAAACAACACAACTTAAAAAGTGAAGCTGAAAAAATACTGTAAGTTATTAATAAAGCACCTTGAGTCCTTGACAGACTTGCACATCCAACTGTCAGCTTGATATAGCTTTTCAGAAATATAATTGACATCTCACATACAACATGACCCAAATTAAATACTGAAATCCCCTTAAAAATATTTTTACTTACCTCCCTTGTCATTTCACTTAGCAAGTCCATCAGGCCTAAATTCTTATAGTCATTCATTCTTGATGCCTCAATTTGTGTCACATACCACATATCACTAGTCAGGAAATCTTTTTGACTCTATATAATGGATGCTTTGATAATATGCCCAGAATTCCCCAAAGGCTGAAGGATTTACCACCACCTTCCCTGGCCCAGTTCCTAGAGTGGTGCTAATAGACAACCATAGCTATCTTCAGTGAATGCCTCAGATGTAGAAGGCATTAAGGTTTTCAATGTCACACTTACCAACCAGTTGGAGAGAATAAATGCCTATTTCTATTATCCAATTTTAAGTAACTTTGTGGCACTGGTATGCCTCCTTTAGAACAACAGTCTAGTTTCTCCTTTGTCATTTTTGTTTGTTTGTTTCATTTCCTTCCTTCTAAATGGTGCTGATGCTAAGACCACTTATTCAGGATTTTCTTCCCCTAATAATTATCATCATGGAGGCAAAAGAAGGAATAGTCTGGGAGAGCAAATAAGTTGAGATCTTCAATTGTTCACCTAGACATGAAATAACTGGCACTAAAAATACCATCAGGCCTGTCACAGCAATACCTCATTTTCTGGTTTGAATTTCTGTCTCAGTCCCTATTATGTTGCTGTGAAGAGATATCATGACCACAGAAACTCTTACAAAAAGAAAGCATTTAATTGAGGACTTGCTTAAAATTTGAGAGGTTTAGTCAGTTACCATCATGGCAGGAAACATGGAGACACACAGGCAAAAAAGGTGCTGAAGAAGTAGATGAGAGCTACATCCTGATCCTAGCTAAGAGAGTTACTCTGGGATTGGTGTGGGTGACCACTTCCTGTGACTCACTTCATTCAATAAAGTAACACATCCTATTTCCTTAACAAATAGTGCCACTCCCTGGTGATTAAGCATTCAAATCTATGAGTCTATGGATGGCATTCATATTCAAACCACTATAGGGAAGCTTTAAGAGTTTATAGCCTCAACCAGGCAGTGGTGGCATAGACCATTAATACCAGCAGTTCTGGGGCAGCAGAGGCAGGCAGATCTCTGTGAATTTGAGGCCAGCCTTGTCTATAGAGCGAGTACCAGGATAGGCCCCAAAGCTACACAGAGAAACCATGTGTCAAAAACAAAGAAAACAAACAAACAAACAACAACAAAGAGTGTCTAGCTTGCACCATTGTCAATTCATTCTCTTTTCTGAATGTGGATGGAAGTGTGATTGGTAGTTGAGCTTCCTACTCTGTATATCAGCTGCTGCCACGACTGTCCCACCATTATAGAATCTTCCTCTAGAACCATAACCTCCACTCCCCAAAGACAAAAATCTCATCCTTTTGTAAGTTGCCTTGGTCATAGTGATTTATCATAGCAACACCTGAGAATTATTTCTAATCCCTTTGATGTCTTTGATTAAAAACTGGCTTCTAATTTCACATCATTGTAAAGCATCAGTTTTCTCTCTGTTAGTCACAACTCCTTTAGAGGTCATATATCAGATATCTGGAATATTAATATATAAATTATGGTTTTTAAGAGTAGCAAAATTGCAGTTTTGAATTAGCAGTAAAATAATTTTATGAGGTGTTACCACAGATGAAGAACTATGTAAAAGGGTTGCAAAATTAGGAAAATTAAAAATAACATTTAAAAAGCATAATTCTTTATTGATACTTTGGAAATGTTACATCATATACCCCAATCCCTCCACAACTTCGCTTCACCCGTGCAGTGTGTCTCCAAAAATTAATTAAAAATAAAACAAAAAAACTCATCTTGCTCTTCCATCTTTCAATATTTCATTCATCATCGTGGCATTGAATGCTGCAGTGTGCCACAAAGTATACCCCTTTATCCAATCAGCCCCATCCACAAATTTTCATTGCATTGGTCTGGGTCAAGGTCTTTGGTTTCTGGTATACCATCATCACTGGGTCCTCACTGAAACTTCTCTCAGTTATCTTGCTGTTGCCTGGAGTCATGGAGGTCCTGCAGTTATTGTTCCATGCGGCCAATGCCTACAAGCATAATCATAGGTTATAAATGGGACGTCTGTTAGGGAGGGCCAACCCAAGGCCCGGAATGTGGATCTAAGTGGTAGCTGAACTGGTAGGTCCAAGCCAGTAGGACAACTCCTTGCGGGAAGGGACAAAGCCAGTTCTCCTAGATTGATACCACTGGATCCAGATCTCCCACTCCTGTGGTGAGGGGTGGGTGCATCTCTCCCCAGTGCTGGGGTCAGTTAACCTATGCAGATTTGGCACCAGCTCTCTTCCTACAGTGTCCATTGAGGGACAGGGCCAGCAACCCCAGAGCTAGTGAATAATAGAGCTAGCTCAGCAGGGGCCCTAAGATGTCAACACATTTGTTTTCTATGACCTCCATGGATAACAGCTGAGACCCTGGTTGCGTAGAGCCATAGATCCAGACATGGTCCTCAGTAGCTGCCATGACCCAGATGACATTTTGACCCAGTGACAGCATGGCCCTCAGACAAAAATATGGCCTCAGGATGAAGCCTAGATTCTAGATATACATATGGGAGAACAACTGTTTTAGAGTAAAAACTAGTATTTTATTGTCCCATCAAAATATATTACAGATATTTCCTTTTCAGAACATGCCCAGATAAATGTGTGACATTCTGGTCTATGTTGTTTGATAATCCTGAGATTTCATAATGATTGGGGAATTTATTTTCTTAAATCTTCATTTTAATTAGTTAATTAATTTGTGTGAGTGCATGCCACATGTGTAAGTGTGCTCACAGAGGTCATCCATCCTTTGAAAATGAAGTTAGTCTCTGTGGTGAGATGCCCCATGAGTGCTGGGAGACAAAATCCTCTAAAATCACAGCCAGCACCTTGAATTCTGACTCATATCTCCAACTTTGGATTTTGCTTTTTTCCTTGAGCAGGTTTGCCTTTTCATTATAGACCTGGATAAGAATGGCCACTAATATGCACGTAACATTGTCAATACTAAGCTGTCTTAAACTTTCTTCTGACAATGTCATTAATCCCAACCTTTTCAACTTAGTCTCAAGCAGATCTTTTAGATAAAGGCAAAAGGCAGTTACATTCTTTACCAAAATATCACAAAAAATGGTCTCTAAGCCCCTCAGTAACATTCTTCTCTTCTGAAACCTTTTGAGCTGTTCACATCTCCCTCAGGATGGCTTTCCTTGTTACTACTAGAACAATCTATTAAGCTTTGATTAAAGCATTGAATGACATTTTTGAGTTCAAACTCCCAAAAGTTTCAATTTTCATATTTTCCAACTGTCAGCATTGTTAGGGTTATCACAACATTATTCTGATCCCTAGTACCAACTTCTGTCTTAATCACTGCTCTATGACAAAATCCACTTTTATAAATGAAACCATTTAACTGGGGGCTTCCTTACTGTTTGAGAGGTTTAATCCATTAATATCATGTTGGGAAGAATGGAAGCATGCAGGCACAGTACAACTAGTGCTAGAGAAGTATTTTATCCAATGAGAAGGAAAGGAGAGAGAGAGAGAGAGAGAGAGAGAGAGAGAGAGAGAGAGAGAGAGAGAGAGAGAGAGAGAGAAAGAGAGAGAGAGAGAGGACACTGGCTTGGCATGGGTTTTTAAACACCAAAGCCAATACCCAGTGACATGCTTCCACCTACCAAGCCTCCCATTCCTAATAACCTATTCAAATAGTGCCATTCCCTGATAACTAATAATTAAAATATATGAGCCTATAGGAGGCATTCTTATTCAAACTACCATGTAACAGTGAAATTGTTAGAATATATATATTATACCTTCTGGTTCAGGGTACATTTTTGGATGCTTATGTGTGCAAATATGTGCCTCTGTGTCTATAAGCATTTCTTATATTTTCCCTTTGATTCTATATCTTGGTTAGTTGATTTGCCATATTCAATATGTTTTTGATTAACCTTATCTTACTTTATTTTAGTATTATTCCTTAGATATTTGGTTTCTAAAGATAGACAGAGAGGGTATGAATCTAGATGGGATGGAAGTTGGGGAAGAAATGGGAAGAATAAGGGAAGGGAAGCTATAATCAGAATATATTGTTTGAAAAAATATTTTCAATAAAAATTCCTTCCATCAAGGTGATGTGAGATAGTGTTTTTGTCACAATGAACTTGAAGTTATGATAGCATGTCAAGCATTTGAGAAAACTGAGAGGAGTTATCATAAAAATGAATACTGCAGATGACATTAGCTAAAGACAACGTTTGGGTCAAAAGTTAAAAGGAGTCATAACAATTAATAATTATGTGTTAAACATTAAAAAAACAAGAAACCTCTTAAGTAGCTTACAAAAATGTTTTTGTCTTATTCAGCCAGAAAGTAGCTAGGCCCAAGAATCACTCCAGACCTATGAGTTCAAAGGGAGCTGAACATCCCTCTAGAAGGTTTGTATTAAATGCTAATGTGGATAAACAAAATGTCAGATATTCCCACACCAAGATAATACTAAGAAGAAGAAAAATTAGAATATATTCTCAGTAAAAGTCATAAAATTTTACACATAACATTTCAAATTGTCATAATACTTTTAGGATATAATATATACTGCCAGGATTCTGAACTGGAGTTTGCTACAATGGGGACATAAAACCTTTGAGATGGGGCTATCCAATGGACTTGGATTTTTGGGAAAATGGTTTGTGTGAATGGACTAACTACTATACAAATTTACTAAAAATAATTTAGTATAATAATGGGTAATTTCAATAATAAGTTAACAATAAGTTGGATAATTTAATATGGCACCCCTCAAAAAGTATGTCTTTATCTATGGGAGGGAAAGAAGAAGCAAGAGAAAGATTGAATGTTCATACTATATGTTAATTACCCCCTACTTTGTATTAATCATCTCTGTCTTCAGTTTGGATTTCATACATTAATGAATGGTTACTTTCAGTAATTAATGCTGTTTCAACTTATTCTACTTAATTGGAATAGAAAGAGATAAGAATATACACAAAAAGTATACACAAAAGGTATTTATAGACTGGTGTAGGAGGCACTCAAGAAAACATGGGTCAGTGGGTTCAATTCTTTTTGTTCCTTATACACAAGAACAAAAGAAAATGCTGGGAGGGTTTTTAAAATGTAGATATCATAGTGTTTCCATGCTTAAATAGATATTAACCATCTTGCATATTCAATTTCATTATAAATAATATACTAATATAACTATCCTGAACATATATAAACCTGCATAGTATCCTTTAACAAACAAAATGTTTTATTTTCTTAAGACAATTTCAAGTAGGAGGATAACTTCACATAAAGGCATTATATTTGAGAAACCCTAAGCAAATTCCATGTGGACATGTTATATCTAGGGGAAAGATATGACATAAATGTTTATTATACCAAAGTGTTATTAATGATAACTAACACAATTCTTTGTAAATTGAAAGTGGATATAATATTATATGATTAAATTACATAAGGTACATGCTACATATTAACATCTAAAGCAATCCCTTCTAACTTGCACATGCACAAGGTTTCTTGTAAACATTTTATGTTGAAGCATTTTGCTGTGATTGCTAGACAAAAGTCTATGATGAAAATTTGTTGTACTTATTCATTATACCAAATACAATCCAGAAAACTTTCTAAAAAAACACAGTAGAAGACCCTTTTAAAATATTTTATTGTAATGAACTCACAAATAAAAATACTATGTAGCTAGATTAAAGTAGCCACTAAAACAAACACTTGCACAGTCTCAAACTCTGTACACATCAGTGAATGAGCATCTGTTTAAACATTATTTTTATGTAATCTCAGTTTTCTGAGACAACTGAGATTACATAAAAATAATTTTATTTAACAGAAGAATCTCCAAGGTACATCTATTTCTTCATCTGCTTTATACTTCTTTCAATGCACACATTTGTAATTGTTATTCCAATAAACAATTAATAATCACAACTGGAAGGCAAAAATAAATATGCTTTGTGAATAACTAATGGTCATAATAAATTAACAGTAAGGAAAAATTAAGGTTTATGTGTGAAAAAATTGTAACATTTCAAACACAACAAATTCTATTATCCAATTTTTTTGCCCATCTCAGCTTTTGAAATTCTTTTCTGCCTCTGTAAGTAATGATGAATTTACTTAGTACTATTAATCTGTAATAAAAATACACCTATATTTTCTCTAATTTCCTGAAAGTGAAATAATTAGTTTTCTTTTTATATGCCCGAGTATTCAACAAAATTCTTTTTTTTTCCCCTCTCAATCGGTAAGCTTTCTACTTGGGAATTATTTTTGTGGTTGCATCCTTCTAACTCATAAATTTTCCTGATTTCCTTCTTTCCTTCTTTCTTCCTTTCTTCCTTTCTTTCTCCCTTCCTTTCTTTCTTTTTTTATCTTTTAAAATGGGATCTGGCAAAAATTGAGATATATGCTCAGAAGATTTAGTGTATTTCCACCCATTTTTCTTTCAAAAAGTATTTGCATATGAAGTAGTGAAAATTAGTACTTTATCCAGAAGTTTTTGTTTCTTTTAATCACAGGGAAAGTTCTCTTCATTGCTGGCAAAATGACTTACAGATTACTAGGATGATAATCATATGTAAGCTACATCTTTACAGTATGATGAGGTGACTATAATGTAGGCATTAACTGTTCCAGTTTCAAAAATTATGCTAGCTGCTCCTCACCATTCACTGCAAATCTTTTGTCATTTAAAATTAAAGATAAAGAAAAATGACATTGTATCTTTTCTCTTTTTGTTTAATGTAAAAATAAAATAAGAGCCAATAACATTTCATTTTCTTTCACTCCAATAGCTTCATAATTTACTTTCTCCTTGATATAGCATTTCTGCAGAATGCTTACTTCTATTTGTACTCACTAGAAAACTTGTTTTTTTCTAAACTACAAAGTTCTATAGAAGTTTGAGTAGAATCTTGTGAACATGGCATACATTTTATATTTTATTCCAGCCCCCAATTCTATCATATTATGGTACCTAGATTTTCCAATGGATCACAGTAAACTCTTCTCTTGTTATCCAGGTCAATACTATTAGTTTTTATCCTATACTTATGCAACAGAATCAATGGTGAAATTAGATAATAAAAATAAGTTATGATACATTTCTTAAATTGGTTTTTATGGAGAAAACACATCATATCACACAGAAGTCAAATGAGAGACCCATGTGAATTCTGCCCATAGTCACAGCAGTATGATTAGAAGTAGATATAATTTCAATATAACTACATCCTAGACCAGCTGCATGTATACAACCCCTCAGAGATCCTGATTCAGAAGCACAAACATAAGCCTCTTCTTCGATGGGGAGTGAAAAAAGTTAATTTTATTATTTTCTTTCTTTATTTAGAGTAATCGATTGTAAGGTTGTTATTTGCATGACAGTAACTTTTTAAACTTTCTTCAGGAATTATCTTTAATGAACTTCAAAACTAGAGATAACTTATGTACCTTATACAATTTGTTACATGTTCAGTAGTAACAAAAACAGCAGAGACAAACAATAGCATGTATTGTTCATTTGCTCAGCTGGATTTTGGCTGAGCCTTTAAGCCTATTTGACTTTTGTAGATTGTTCATGGAGGGTAAGCTGTTTGTCAATTAATATAGGCTGGCTTTTGGCTTGAGTAACTAGGCTGGGTAGGCTCTAACCAAATTTCTTTCATTATGACTCAAAGGAACAATGTTATAATACTATGACTTAAAACATTAAATATTAGAGTAATGTTGCTGTGAAACAATGAATAATGAATGCAATAGTATAACTAAAACATTCACTTACATATATATATATAAAATGGTTTTGATAACATAATATTTTATGTTTTTGAGAATTAATAACAGCTATTGCCAGATACAAATGTATCAATAATGTACAGTTTCTCTTGTCTCAGCCCAATTCACAGTCAGTGTTTTTTTCCCTTAAAAGTAAATTGTGAACCCAGGTTTCTTTTGTAAGTTACCCCACTACTTAAGTTGATTCTCATTAGCTGTACATGAGTGAGAGGTAACAAGTAGAAAGAGTGCAGATATAGCCTTAAACCAGAATGCATAATAAATAGCATACAGCATTTCTCTTACTATTTATTTGTAAAAAATTTAGTTCATGACCTTAGCCAAAGTATAAAGGAATCAGATGAAAAAGTTCTTTGATTCCAAAAAGACAACAACATCTTGCTTTAAACAGATGGCATTGTGTATTTAGAGTAAGAATAGTACAGTAATATTACATTTAGAGTAAGATCAGTAATATCTCTAAGCTGCAGCTATGTTCAAAGAGAATTAGGGATAATTAGACAGTAGATGCATAACGTTATGGCATATTGGTGAACTTCAGATGCTTTATAAGATTTTGTTTTATTATTTCAATGTTTCTTCAAAAACTGTCTTGAACAAATTCCAAAGCTAGAGATGATGGATACTAGTTGTTTGGAGGAAAAGAGGAGTAAGGAGAAAGGGCAAGAGCATGAGATTGAATACTGTTAAAATACACTATACAATTTAAAGAAATTGTCTTCATGGAACCTACCAGTATAGGCAATAAATATATCAAAATAAAAAAGAATATTGTACCAGTTACCTTTTGCTATGTATTAAACAGCTACAAACAGTAAAATCAGATTGTTCATTTGCTTAGCTGGATTTTGGCTAAGCACTTATGCATATTTGCCGAGTCCCTGAATGCATCACTTATATTTTGATTCCATTAGCCAAAGCAAACTAAAAGGAATAACATAAAGGAATATCATAATGGATATAGGCAGAGATGAGGGTCAATACATCAATATTCACATATCTGCCACACTTGTAGCATACGTAGTTTCCAGGTATTTTGATTACTAATATCACAAGACCAAATGGCAGCCCACAGACTGGGAAAAGATCTTCACCAATCTTACATCTGACAAATGGCTGATCTCCACTTATACAAATAACTCAAGAAACTAGTCACCAAAACACCAAATAACCCTATTAAAATATGGGGTACAGAACTGAAAAAAGAATTCTTAATAGAGGAAATCAAAAAGGCTGAAAGACACTAAGAAAGGGCTCAACATCCTTAGCTATCAGGGAAATGCAAATCAAAACAATGTTGAGATAACATCTTACTCCTGCCAGAATGGCTAAAATTAGAAACACCAATGACAACTTATACTGGAGAGGATGTAGGAAAGGAGAACACTCCTACACTACTGATGGGAGTGCATACTTGTACAGCCATATTGGAGATCAGTATGGTGGTTCCTTAGCAAAACTGAAATCAGTTTACCACAGGACCTGGCAATCCCACTCTTAGGCATATAACCAAATGATCCACACCCATGCAACAAAGACATCTATTCAACTATGTTCGTAGCAGCATTTTTTTGCAATAGCCAGAACCTGGAAGCAACCTAGATGCCCCTCAACTGAATAATGGATAAAGAAGATGTGGCACATTTACAGAATAGAAGACCTATCTGCAAAAATAAACAATGGATCTTGAAATTCATAGGCAAATGGATGGAACTTGAATAAACCATCCTGAATGAGGTAGCCCAGTCACTAAAAGAGGAACATGGTATATACTCACTCATATATGGATTTTAGACAAAGAGCAAAGGATCACCAGCCTGTAATTCATGCTGCCAGATATACTAGGATACAAGGAGGATTAAGAGATCATACAAGGTCTCTCACAGAAGGAGGAAGACAAGATATCCTGAGCATATTGGGAGTATGGGGGCAGTGAGTGGAACGGGAGCTAGAAGAAAGATAATTGGAGGAGATGTAAGCAAGTAAGACTAGGAAGATTGAGTCAGGGGAGGAATAGACATGGGAAAAGTAAGAGAGAGATATACCATAAAAGAGGAAGCCATTATAGGTTTGAAGAGAAACTTGACTCTAGAGAAATGTCTAGAGACCAACATGATTACAAGACTGATCCCAACTAACAATGTGAGCAACAGTAGAAATGCTACCATAAATGCCCTTCCCTGATAATGAGATTGATGACTAACTCATCCACCATCATAGAGCCCTCATCTTGTAGCTGATGCAAACAGAAGCAGACACGCATATCTACACTTAGCTGAATTTAAATCCAGATGTAGACCAGACTACAGAAATCCACAAAGACCACTGAACTGAACAAGTCAATGGGCCCCCAGAATGATAGCTAGGAAACCAGAATTGGACTGATTCAGACCCCCTGAACATGGGTCTCATTTAGAATGTCTTGGCAGTCTAAGGGACCTTTGACTTTGGAACCAGGATGTATCTCTGATGCACAAATGGATTTTGGGAGCACATTCCCCATGGAGGGATACTCCCTTAACCTAGAGGCGGGAGGGAGAGTGTAGTTCCTACTCCAAATCACTTGACAGGTTTAGATGATCCATCTTGGAAGGCATCACCAAACATTTGGAGTTTGGTGGGTGGGGGGAAATGTGATGGGAGGGTTTCAGGAGGCATGGGAGTGTGGAAGAGAGGGAGATGGGAGGGAGAGGTAAGTGGGATTGATATGTAAAAGAAGAAAAATAAATTAAAAATATTTAAAAATAGAATTTAACTCTGTATCCTGTGGGAATTTTTAAGGTATATAAGCTGTCCTTAAATTTGTAAGAAATTGTCCTATCTGTTGGAAGATGTCTTTGTAGGGATGCAAATTGAACCAGCTGAATGGCCCCAAATTCATACCTGAGTGGGGGCATGTGAGTGAGAAACAGACTACCTACAGATCATAAAGAAAAAAAAACAGAGACAGGGAATAAAATCAAGAGGGTTGATCAGTCAATACTGAAATGCCATGAGTTTATTTTTCACCACTCTTATAGACCTTAACCAAGAAAGGGGAACAGATATGGTATCATGTATACAGAACAAACAGCCTTTTCATCCTTGCTTATTCTTAGGGTTCAGTAACCATACCTTAGATTCAACTTCTTGTTCTGTATCCTTGAGGATCAGGAGTAGCCATGTCTGTTGATATCTAGAATGAAACAGCCAAACATTCTACTGTAGCCACAGTTTTGGCCTTCAAGTCTTATGACTTGCTGAGGACAGTTTTGACCTTTCTGTCCTTGTACCAAGATGGAGTGTAGCCATATTTATGGCCACCAACACCTATTCTAGAAATTTTACTGTTACACCAAAGAAAAATGCTTTTCAGTAGCCCTTGAGGCACTGGAGTAGTCACACCTCAGATTCAACTTCTCGTTCTTTAGCCTTGAGGATCAGGAGTAGCCACACATCAGATTCAGGTCTATTGATATTTAGAATAATATATGATTCCCTGACAATGGTGGTTCCCTCTAGATGACTAATGTACTATAGACAAATAACACAAGTCTTCAAAGTGATCAGTGATTTGAACTGTTCAAAGTCTCAGAGAGGTTTGCAGAGTTTTAGGAAAGAATCAATCAGATTGCAAGCATTAGGTAAAGGATAACTTTAGATCACTGTCTGGATGTAAGACTTTGTTCATCAGTTGCTCCCAATAACATAAACACTTATACAGTAAATCAATGGAGTTGAGATGTCAACTATTTTTCTTTTCAGACTTGCATAATATCTGCATAGTGACAACAATGTTCTTTCCATAGTGATTTCCTAAGTAAAGTTTAGATCCTTTAGCTTTGGAATTAAAAATTCTACAAGACAGTGTTAAGACCTTATATAAAAACTGAAATTCTGTTAACTACCCCAGAAAACCAGCACATTATGTAATATCCAGTCCATCAGACTAGTAAATTGTCCAACTATTTTTTTAGTTAAACTCCAGTAAACTACATAATCCCTGTAACAAATGTTCAAAAATTGACTAATAACTGAAAGTTTCTACATTTATTTATGCTTCTGAGGGCTGAATAGATAAGTTCAAATATGCACCCCTAATTTATAACTAAGGATACCCTTCTAGATAGCCTATATAGAGCTTCTCAATGTCAACTGAGGGATATATATATATATATATATATATATATATATATATATATATATATATCAACACTCTTTGCTTTCAATACTTACTTGTGTTGGGGGCCATTAAGCCTAATTTCAGATCATTGTATGATTACTATTCCCACGGTTTTCCTCAGGGCAAAGCACCTGTGGAAATGGACTCTCACTTGGCAAAGCTAAGTAGTCCATGGGACATCTTAGAAATTTGTAAAAATTCATGCAGCTTGTGGGATCTTTTCTTTCTCATTATACTGGTAATTCTTTGGGTGAATTTTAGTTTTACTTTTTCAGTCACACATGCAATAGTTGCAATTGTCCCTGGAAATTCTACTCTTTCTCAGATATATTCCCCTAAGATTTAACATTGGGATAATGCTTCTCAAATCTCTCATATGGAGTTGTAATCCTGGTAATTTTCTGACTCAATATAGGATGTTAGGCAATATGAAAAAACAATAGTTGAAGCATTAACAATGTCTCACCATTTTGGAAAGGAGAATTAGGCATGTATACACAGAATAGGAAAACAGACTAAGGAATACATATAGTGCCCACTTTTGAGAGTAAGTTCTCTCTTACTCTCAAGACACCAAGGACAAAATCAAGGCACAATCTTGTATGCTCCAAGAAGAAAAAATACAATGCAAAATATGGGATGGATAGATCCAAATTTATCATACATAGGAGCTTATATTGTTGGAACAAGCATGATATAACAAGATGGATAAAGAGTGTTTTGTTAAAGTTTGCCTTTTACAGAGAGAATGAGACATTGAACCCTCTTGTAGAAAAGGGAACTGCATAAAAATATATCTTGCATACATGAAAGAATTGTCTGGGTATAAATATGGTTGTACTTAAAGCATTCTGCCCCTGGCTAATATTTTTATTTAACATTGCAACTGCAAGTAGCTATGAGGTGACCTAAGTGCTGTAAGAGCAGGATGCGTATGGCTTAATATTTAGTTAATCCTGCAAAAATACTGAATTCTGTGTCTAGAATAACATTACATAGGGGGTGGGAAGGTATAGTTGAGGGAGCACAAAGGAGAACAATGGCAGTTTTCATAATGATCACAATGCATTCCTTAAATTTTGATGTAATTATTAAAGTCAAAAATAGAAGCCAATAACAAAGCTGTTCATGAAATGCTAGAAAAACAAAACAAAACAAACCCCATGTTTAAGTATAAATAAAGATGGCCTGAGCTATTTGCAGCCACTTAAATGTAGATCAGTTGATAGTCAGAAGTTTTCCTTGAATCACTGCCCCTTCCCTGCCTCAAAATTTTAAGCCAAGTCAAGGTTGTTCCTCCACATACCTGGGTTTGGATTCCTAGCATTTTAATTGAAAAAAAAACATATTTAAGGTATATTTCTTGATTTTTCTGTGCTGGAAACACATGTAAGTTCTCTTTAATCCTTTTTTTGTGGTCACTAATTCCAAAGTCTGCTCAAGCACAAGGTTTATCAGGACGTGCATATTCATGTGTTCTCATAAACAAAGTATGCAAAATATGTTGAACTATGAGAAGTCACTACAGCCTATCTGCTGCAAGATTGTTATGTTAAATTAAGATGATTTTAGACCCATTAGAGTCTTTTTAGGGCCTATAAATGGAAGCTTCGTGTATTGTGGACAGTGCATTTTAAGAATAACCATCAAAAACAAGTTGCTGTTTACAATGAAATAACTGCCTGGTCACCAGAATATTTAGTAACAGAACATTAAATTTAGACAAAATTTCTGATCATAGCCTTGAAAATAAAAATCAAACCTAACTTGCAATTGTGTTTATTTTTCTAGACAAGCAATACTTTTTCTCAATATATTACAATTGGTAGGATTTTGCTATGTTACAGCTTGGGAACTGAGTGTTTGTCTTTGAGAAAAATTAAAGCGTTAGAACCAATCTACCACCTACATGGAAAATCTCCTTATTATAATTTTCAATAAGAAAGCCCTGCTTGAGGTGAAATTTCAATTAGAGTTTAAGATAAAACAAAATCATTTCAAACTCATTAATATAGTGATGAATTATGGATTGCAAATTGTCCTATTTTCACTCCTATCATATAATGACAAAACATGGATGTAGGAATTAGTGGGTCTTTTGAAATGTTGTATGGTCAGTTGAAAAATGAATACCAGAAGCTAGAGAAATGGCTTTGCAGTTGAGAGCACTTACTGTTCTTGCAGAGGACTTATGTTTGAATTCCAGAAATTACAGTAGACGTATAATACCAAACTCTACCTCTAGCTCCTTGCAAACTGAGGCCTCTGTCTTCCTTGGGACTCTGCACTCATGTGCCCATACCCCCACACAGACATGCATACATACACATAACAAAAATAAAATATTAAAAAAGTAAAACCTCAAGATTCTGGAAAATTTATTCTTTCTGAACATTTCTGTATAATGCTCTCCAGAATTCATGAAGTAAATATTCTTATACATCTCTCACCATGCCCAAATTAGTAGACACTAAGGAAAAATAACATATATATATGTTATATATATATATATATATATATATATATATAATTTATAACTCAAATGAGTGAAGATGAAAATTACTGTTCTGAGAACAGGTACCCCATCAAAACAATGCAGTTTGGTTTGTTCTAGCTGAGGATCCTGGATGCTGACACAAAACTGTATTGAGAAAAATTTAGCAGAATATTTTTTTCTAAAGGACCCCATTGGACATCTTCAGAATTGAAGACCTAAGGCTGTTTGTCATTTAAAGGCTTCTTTAACAACCAGACAAAAATGAAAACTCCATAGCAGGTGAAAAATACAGGGATCACCAGAATGAGTTTCTGAAGCTGAGACGCAAAAGTAGTTTTCACCTAAAACTCAGAAGGAAATTCCTTTTAAAAGTGACAGCTAGCACTAGAACTCACATAACCAGGTACAATCTAAAATTGGAGCAACAAGAAAATGAAGTGTTGATAGAACTGCAAGCAACCAGATAACCAAATATGCTGTGAGTGGGAACATAAATGGTATAAAATGGCTATGCCACTTAAGCATATCCTCTAGAAGATTCTGATAAAATTAGCCATGCCTCACCTTCTCCTTTAATTGGATTAGGGACTACACTAATTGTCATCATTGAACATACATCCAGTAACTAATGGAAACAGATGCAGTGACCAACAGCAAAGCACTGGGTTAACTGAGTTGTGGAATTTCGTTGAAGAGGGAAAAGAGGGATTATATGAATAAGGGGGTTCAAGAGCATGATGGAGAAAACCACAGAGACAGCTGAACTGAGCTTGAAGGAGTTAGTGGACTATGGACTAAAAGTTGGAGAAGCTGCATGGGACTAGACCCTGTGAATGTGGGTGCCAGTTATGTGACTTGATCTGTTGGAGGGACTGGCATGGTGCATGATCTGGCTTTCTAGAGCCCATTCTCTATGATGGGATACCTTGATACAGTAGGGGAATTGAAGGCTTAGTCTTGTCTCAGCTTGGTATGCCAGACATTGTTTATTCCCCAAGTAAGGCCTTACCCTCTCTGATGAGTGGATGAGAGTGGGAAGTAGGGGAGGTAGAAGGGCAGGAGAAGGGAAGGGAGAAGGAACTGGTGTTGGTAGTTAAAAAGAAATAAAAGTATTAACCATGCCTCAATGATAAAACTACTAGGAACTCACTTAATATGTTGAAGAATCAATCCAGTGGGGGCAGGGAGAAGGGGAGGGAAGGGAGGAAAAACTAAAGAGTACAGGAGGCTATTTAACCCAATCTGTTTTCAATAGAGAGGTAGTGGCCCAAAATATTCATAAGAAACTATAAAAGACGTGAATATATCCATGTATTAAGATAAAACTATAAAAAAACCCAGGTGTCAATTTATAAAAAAAAATGAAGTAACATTTGTATAAACAGGTGTCAGGATATTATTTAGCAGTTTAAAGGAAGAAATTATGGACACACACACAAAGTGCATTCTCAAATGTGTATTCTTGATGAAAGAAACCTTATAAAAACAAGTCCATACTCTTTACCACATTTTATTTTTTATTTCATATACTATAACATAAAATAACGCAAAGCTCTTGCTTTCCCCCCCCCAAAGAGTTTTTTTTTAGGAAAGAGAATAGAGGAACATATTGGATTAATGTATATTCTATCTTTTCTAAAAATTGGATTACACAAGTTCATGTAGTTATAAAAACTGAAAACATTGATAAGCAAGGTAAGTACATTGTTTTTGTCTAAACTTGGTATCAAAAGAGAGACGATAATAAACAAGTTCTATTCATTTTTTATTTTACTTCTGATATACTTAAAGAAAAGTGTACTAATTTCTGAAAATCCATTTGAAGTGCATAAAAACAACAGATTAATGGACTATCAATGGATAGATAGACAAGTGTATGATAAAAGTTATAGTAAAAAATTCATTGCAGAATCCAAGAACTCATAATGTGTATGTTCAGTTGAAATTTCTTAACATTTTAATTTATGTTTATGATTTTTCATAATGCAATTTTACAAAAGCTATAGGTGACCATATAAAAGAGCCTGTGCAAATATAAATTCTTACCAAAGTACACATATAGCTAAACTAATTTAGGAGAAATATATTTAAATATTTGAAGCATTAATCTAACAAATCTTAATCAATAAAATCCTAGAGTCACATATAAGGGTAATAACCTGAAAGATCAGAGATACAGAGAAACAGCCACCTTTGACTTGTTATCGTTCCAGACCTTCTGCCCCAAAAAGGCTGACTGAGATCCCTTCTCCACCTACAGAGTGCTGGGATTAAAGGTGTGATCAGCATCTATGGTTAAGTAGTGTCTAGCTGTACCCTCTGATCTCCTGGCAAACTTTATTTGTCAGAACACAAACAAAATATCCCATAACAAAGATTATTTAAATTTCAAATCATAGAAATTTAAATACAGGATGAGATGGATCGGCTGGCACACTCTGGTAATATCAGCTACTTAGAAGGCTGGTATAGGAGGACCACCAGTTCAAGGTTTGCTTAGGTTACATGGTCTGTTGAAGGGCAAACTTAGTAACACATTGAACTCCATTTCTAAATAAAATGTTAAAGGGGGATTTGGAATATTGCTTAATGCTAAGTAACTCACCTAGAGAGAGAGAGGGAGGGGGAAGGAAGGCAAAAAATAAAGAGCACAGAAGTCTATGTAACCCAAAAAGTTTTCAACAGAGACATAGTGGCCCAAAGTATTCAGAAGGAAAATACATGATCACAAGTGTCACAGTAAGAATCTACTGAGTAACAGGATTTCCCCATCTTAAGGAGCTTAGTAGCTAAACATAGGCAGGTGATAGAATGTCATCAGTTTCCAATATCTGGTATCAATTTAAAGGGGTTGACCCTAAAAATATTTTGCACTCTGTGGAAGGAAACCAGGCAGAGGTAGATTTCTGACTTTTGAGGAGTGGACATCTTAAACGTAATGCCAAATTAATAATTAAATTAGAAAACAAAACAATAGAAATTAAAAGCATAAGTTAATAGTATCACATTGTTTTGTGTTTTAAGAAATTAGAGTTATAATTAACTAGAGAATGTCTCATAGAATCAACCAGTAAAAGACAAAAACATAATAACTTCTAGAGAAATAGTTTTAGAAAAATAGTACACTTTAGTAGAAATTTGGAGAAATGGGAAGGTTTATTTTTATTAAATGATATAAACTTTAAACTCTTAAAATTTAGTAAGGCAAAAATATGAATGATTAAAAGTTTTATTACTTTGAAAGATAATTTAATAAACTTTAAGTATATCACAAATGTGTATTATCACATTAATGCAACTGCAATATTAAAATCATAACCATCTAGAGAGAATGACAGTAAGCATCAAAATAACAGACTTATAGCACAGAGAATTAATATGAATGTGACCATTTCTGTTATCATGTTTTTGTCAGTAAGGAATCAAACAAGTTATCACCTTTGAACCACAAAGACAATTTTTTAGACATATTCATAATTGTATTAAATGAATAACAGCTGTTTTGGATAGGAAGGCAATGGTGACATTATTTAAACAGAGCTAATTCTCTGTGTCTATAAACTTGATATATGTTGCTGGAGTTCTTGTCCTGCCAGGTTCTGAAGTTGTTTTGCCAAAATTAAGAACACAGACACTCTATTAGTTTTAAAACTCTTGGCCAATGGCTTGGGTCTCTTATTGACTAGCCATGTATTAATTATTAACCAATTTCTATTAATCTGTGTATTTCCTTGTGGTCTTTTCTTACCAGAGAAGGGTCTGGACCTGTTTCTCCTTTGGTCACTATATAGCATCTCTTTCTGTTCTCCCTTCGCCTACCTTTCCAAGAATTCTCATCTCCTAGGCCCACCTATCTTCCTGCCTCTGCTGGCTATTGGACAAACAGTGTTTTATTCGTCAATCAATAAGATAAACATATATACAGAAGGACCCCCCCACACCAGATATAAAAATCAGGATGTAGGTATTCTAATTTTGAAAAAAAAAAAACAACTTTTGTGACACTAAAACACATATGTTAAGATGCACAAAATTTAATTCATAATAAAAATATCAAACAAGGAAAAAGGAAAGAAAAGTCACATAATAAAATAAAATAAATGGGTCTTTTAATAGCAAGATCAGTCATATCAGTTTTAACTTTAAAGGTTGAGCTATCTTCAGCCTACAATTCATACCTCCAGAGAAGCTAGGATACAAGGAGGACCCTAAGAGAGTCACACAGGGTACCCCACAAAAGGGAAAACGAAAAAGATCTCCTGAGCCTGTTGGGAGCAGGGTGGGGAAGGCAATGTGTGGAGAGGGAGTTAGAAGAAAGAGAAGGGGAGAAGAGAACATGAGAGAGCAGGAAAATTGAGTAAGAGGAGGAATAGAGCAGAACAAGAAAGAGATACCATAATAGAGGGAGCCCTATAGGTTTGAAGAGAATCTAGCACTAGATAAATGTACAGAGATCTGCAAGGATGACCACATCTAACAGTCTGAGCAATAGTGTAGAGGCTACCTAAAATGCCTTTCCCTGATTATGAGATTAATATGCCATCCTAGAGCATTATATGCCATCCTAGAGCCCTCATCTAGTAGCTGATGGAAACAGAAGCAGACACCCAAAGCAAAGCACTGAGCCAAACTCCTGGAATCCAAATGCAGAGTGAGGAGTGATAAGAAAATGGGGACAAGACCAGGCTATAGAAACCCACAGAGACAGTTGACCTGAACAAGGAGGATTCAATGGGCACCCAGACTGATAGCTAGGAAACCAGCATTGGACCGACTCAGAACCCCTGAACATGGGTCTCAGCTAGAAGGCCTGGGCAGTCTAAGGGGCCTCTCACAGTAGAACCAGGATATATCCCTTGTGCACAAAAAGGGAAGACATTCCCCATGGAGGGATACTCCCATAACCTAGAGGCAGGAGAGTGGGCCTAGTCTCTACTCCAAATGACTTGACAGGTTTTGTTGACTCCTCCTGTAAGGCATCATCCTACCTGTGGAGTGGATGGGGAATTGGAAGGTGGGGGTATCTGGGGCCATCGGAGAATGGGAGAGAGACAGAACTGGGATCAGTATATAAAGTAAGAATTTAGTATGTTGAAAAAAATTACTAACATCCCTCAATATCAAGGAAGTCTAAGAAAGCCACATACTAAAATGTTAAACCTATATTTTCACAGTAATGGTCTATGAAAATTATTGTAAAAATGATAATGATACATCAAATGTGAAACCAAAAGTTCTACTACTAATACAGCAACAATTTTAAGGTAGAATGTGTACAATATTGTGATGACAACTGATATGTATATTTAACATATATTTGCAAAATAGTTTATCTATAAATACAATTTGAAATAAGAAACATTTTCAGTTCATTTTAAACATTTTTTATTGATTCTTTGAAAATTTCATTTTATGCACCTTAATCCTGCTCATTTCCCAGTCCCTCCATATCCTCTCCTTTCTCCCCTAACATTTGCCCCACCAATAAAATTGAAAAATTATTAATTAAAAACAAAATATACAAACAACATCAACAAAACACACTTAACCCCTTCATCTTTCCCACCTCTCCATCGGCTTTTCATTTATCTTAGTAGCTCTGGGAGGTTCAGTGTGTCATGAAGCCTAACCTCTTATCTATTCTGCCTTCCTTGCAATGTTCATTGTTTGAGTTGTGGGTCTAGTACAAAGCCTCTGTTTTCTGGTACATAATCAACACTGGTCCCTCACTGAAACTCTGACTGAATATCTATATATATATCCCGCCTTTGGCCAGAATCATGGAGATTTCTGGCTATAGTTCCATAGGAGCTGTCCATTCAGGCAGATTGTGGATAGGGTAGATGCTGGGGTAGTCCAACTTAAGTGTGGGCAGTAGTGGATTTGGTCAGTCTGGGGTGCTGGGGCCATCCTTCTCAGGCAAAAGGTGAAGCCAGCTCTTATATGCCATGGCATCCAGGCTGCTCTCCCACAATGATTGAGAAAGGTGGGGCAATCTCTCCTGAATATGAGACCAGATCTCCTTTGAGAGAACAGACAAGCTCTGCTGCTGCAGTGTCCGGCAAAGGGCAGGAACTGTTCTCCCAGTGTCAGCTCAGAGTGGTGCTAGCTCAGCTCTGCCCTTGAATTTCAACAAGCATGGTTCCTACGGTCCTTTATTAAAGATAGTCTTTGTTTTTTAAGATGGAATACAGAATATTCCCTAACAAAAATCAAACAAACAAAAAAATACTGTCTACCTCCAAATATCTGTTGTATGATGGAAAAGAAATCCTATTTCACAGATCTTATTGCCTTCTACTACTTGAATTATTTTATGGGGACATTTGGAGGAATCAATACACTTCTGCATGCATGGGCACTAAGGCATTATGTAGATTAGTTATATACTTAGAAAATGCATAGCCTGGTTTTCTAGGTTCTGACAAGTCATACTCCATTTCAAACTGCCAAGAACTTTGGATCACACACTGTTGTGAAACATTCAATAAAGACAGGATTTGATAGATCAATGTTCACTTTGTTTTTTTTTTTTTAAAAATCTGTGATATATCAGAAAGTTAGGCAGGTCTTTACAAAAGAACTGAAATGACAGTTTGTCTGCAAAAAAACATATTTTAAACATAGCAGTGTTTGAGTTCAGACATACTAACCTGCAAAGAAAAAGTAGTCTTTTCTGCATGTGTAATTTTATAAGAGCTACAGAGTTTTAATGTAGCTTTTATCAGCTAAATGTACAAATATACAATAACACTTTAAACAAAACAATGCAACAATAAATCTAGTAACAAAAACTAACCTATTTATTAGAGTAACTTGAGGTAACTAAAGATAATTTTTATTTAAAGTATTTTTTCTCTTTTTCTATTCTCATAAACATCACAATGACTTAGTAGTAATCTCAACAAGGAAGGTAAAAACAGTAAAAACTGAGAATAGATTGATGTTAAAATATACATGTCTACAAACATAATTTGTTGAAAACAAAATAGCAATAGGATCACATAGATATAGCTAGAAACATATATCTACTAGTATTGTATTAAAACCAGCTAGCTATATTTTGTGCAGTATCCTAATCTAAGAAGAAGATACACCATAAACTTTAATGGAGTCATTTGGTGGTTGCACATTCTGTCTCTCTAAAACTTTAAGTGCATCATATCTGTCATCATTAACTTTAATGGAAGAAACAACAAAAGTCTGGCATGTAAACATGGATGAATGTTTGTATATAATAGAAAGAGCATCTGTAGGTAGAAAATCTGATTAACTACAACAACATAATTGTATAATTAATAGCAAAAATAATATCATTTGACTTATAATGCAATCTTTAAAAATAAACAATAAACACAGAGAAAAATACTTTGTATACATACATAAAATAGTAATAAGCTCAATAAAGCATGTGTGAATTAGACTATGAGACTTTGCATAAACTATATTTTGTCATATAATAGGTTATCTCCCATTTTAAATGCCAAATATTCCCTAACTGATCTGCGGTTCTATTATATTTACAATAAAAGTCTCAGTAGGTTTATTGTTTTCTTAATATATGTAAATTAACCAATATATTCTAATATTTATATGAAGGATACAATCCAAATCATTCTCAAATTAGGAGAATTTATTTTATGTCATAGTAGGATTTATATAGAACTGAAATATTTATGGTAGTTTGTAGGTTAATGGAGTCAATTGGACACAATCTAGATTCACATGGAAAGGGAGTCCTAGTGAAGGATTGCCCCAGATTAGGTTGGTCACTGATCAAGTCTATGGAGGATAATCTTGATTAAACTAATTGAAATGGGAAGGCATACCCACTGTAGCTTATAAGATTCCTCAGGCAGAGGATTCTTGACTGTATGAGAACATAGAAGGCAACTTGAGCACTAGTAAGCATGCATTAATTCACTGCTGTCTGCTTTAGATTGTGAATTTAATTGGTTACTACTTCAAGTTCTAGCTATGTTGAGTTTCCAATAATGATAGACTATAATCTGGAATTGTCAGTCAAATAAATCTTTTGTACCTTAAGTAGCTTTTTCAGTATATTTTCTCATAGGAAATTAATAAAATTAAGATATACAGCATAGTTTTGTTGAAGGAACACACTGATTCATTTTATGTTCATTCAATGTAACATCACAATGAAGATGAGCAAACTACTACTTCCATGTATTAGTAAGAAAAAAAAATCTCTAAAATAAGGATTTCTTTTCAAGAAGGTATCTTTTAGTGTATATTCTTTACCCTTATTCCAAAAAAGAACTGAGACAACAGAATCATACTTAAGATAGAAGAAATCATCTTCCTTTGTCTTTTTAAAAATTTTTACATAATGTTCTAATATATAATAAGTAAATGCAGAGTGCTGTACAAACAATAACTTAAATATGTATGGATGTGGAAAATACTTTTAAATGATGTATATTAAAATTCATTGGATGCATGTCAATTTTCAAAGTATGAAAAGCTAAAGTATGTTAGATTCTATAATGGTCATTTTTAACTTTGCTATGGAGATAGTTATAGAGGTTTAAAATACAACATAAGAGGGGTAGGTTAATAATATTTTAAATTTGGTTTTTATAATATGTGATGGTATCAAATTCAGGTGAGTATGTGACAATTCATAAACATTTGTTTCTAAGAGTTATGAATGCTTTTAAAAGAGTTTTAAATTAAATTAAAAAATAAATTAAAGTGACTTCTACTAGCATATAGTGAGTAATACATATGAAGCAAATGAATCAAATATAAATAAAATGAGTGAATTCATGTTAATGCTCAAAAATTCTTATTATTCACCATTGAGGGTTTTAAGGATGTACTTCCATCACTATGAAAATTGACAAAATAGATAATTCAATATGGCAATGCATTATGATAAAAATAACTCAAGTGCTATGAGATGGTAAGTTTTGCTTAACCTTATAGTTAAAGTGAATAATATACATGAAAGTCATTTAAGACTTAAGACTTGGTATCCTATAGTACTCAGCCTTTTCTTAAACTTGTTTTAAAGAGAACATTGTAACAACCAACTTTATGTCCCTTGGATTATCCATATAACCAATTTCTACTGCCTATGCTAATACATAGTTCTGACTTTAAGCTATATAGTTTTTCATGCCCCTTATCCATGAGTAATGCAAGTGTTTATAAATATTATTATAAAAATTTGGTGAAAATATCAAATACAATCATACAGAAACCTTATAAAATAAACATACACCATAAATGTTTGAAGCAATATACAGATGTTGCATAATAAAAAACGTGCTTGTAATATTGTTTGTTATCTGGGTCAATTGGGGTCAGTTACAGCCAGTGACTTCATTCCTTGTAAAATTCTGTTGAAGATTTCTGTAAACCAACCTTCATTTTCCCAATATACAATGTTTTCTGTATTGTATAATAAAACACCCCCCCCACACACACACTCAAGACAGATTCAGGCAGGCACCAATTCAGAATCATATAATAGATGAACAGAAGACAAAGAAGGCATAGAAAGAAGTATAAAATTTAAATCTGGATACAGTCTAGATTAAATGACACCCAAGGAACGTGCTTTGCTTTATTTCTTTCATGTGAGAATGATGTATTACTGGTTTACTATTAATGCATTCAAACCAAACCAGTGCAATTCAAGTTTATATCTTTAGCCAACATAACTATGAACAAAACTATGTCAGAGTAGGCAATAGCTGAGAGATGCCCTCAGTTGTAAAATAAATGTTTTTAAATGAACAGCAAATGATAGTGTCTAAGATAGTAGTCTTATTCTCATTGCCCCATATGAACATGTGTTAGAATAACAAATAATAAGTGAGAATTAATTAATTATAAAATAAATGCATAGCAAATGGTAAAATTTGTGGTTTTATAACTGTCTTAGATGGAGTTTCTATTACTGTGAAAAGATACCATGAATATAGCAACTCTTATAAAGGAAAAACACTAAATTGGGGTGGCTTAAGTTTTCAGAGGTGGTAGGGCCCATAGAAATGGCTCAGTTACATCTTGAGTTAAGGTCAGAGAGTTCAAACCCACTAGTGTTCTGTCAAGAGTAAACAAGAGAATGTTTGGCCTCAGGTGTAGCTATTGTTTGTCCTGCTTCAATAACAGAAAATCTGACCTAATGTGTAGCTAACGGATATCTCATCTTGACAATAGGATATTTGGTTTAGTCTGTGGCTACCAGATGTTTTGGATATCTAGAAGGCAATTATACTTGTTCGTTCTTTGCATCTTGGTAAGGAAGGCTTCTGCCTGACCTATTTTTGATGGGGTATATAAGCTCCTCTGAGCTATGAATAATATACATGGGGCTGATCCTGGTACTAACTAGGTGCCCTCATGACTCTATATCTCTGGTCTCTTGCTTATTTCTTTCCTCAATCCTTGACAGATCAGGTAGACCAGACACAGAGGTTTAGTTCATTATCATGATGTTGCAACATGGTAGCATGTAGGCAGATATGGTGTAGGAGAAGAAGCTTTGAGTTATACATCTTGACCCACAGGTAATATAAGTAACCCAGGATAAATGTTTATACTTAAATTTTAAGGTTGAAGATAATATATTGCAGTTGAATTTGAATTTCTATTAGAGTCTTGATACTTGTGAGCCATGAACTCACCAGTACTTAGATGCATGTGCTCATTGTCAATATCCGTGTTTGCTTTGATTTTATAAAAACAAGCAATGTAAGTATTCACTGAAACTAGTACATATAAATTCATACACTGTAATCATTAATGAGTATTCCCCATCTATAACTTAGTTTCAGTTGCAGCGGGAATTTTTATAGTATAGAGAAATCATCCTGTTGTCTTCCACTTCCTTTTTTTGTTTGTTTAGTTATAAGTAGTTTCTATACTTTCTGCATTTAAGCCAATATATTTTACCCATTAGTAATTAAATAATTTTAGAACACTAAAAAATATTTTGTACCTAGTTACATATACATTGAATTCTGGATAGTCCATAATCATGGTTCTTTTACAACATAAAGATAGGTCTAAAGGTATGGTTTAAAGTTTTGGTATGGTAGCAAGCCCCTTTAATCCCAGCACTGGGGATGCAGAGGTAGTTGGAGCTTGGTGAGTATGAGGCCAGCCTGATTGATATAGTGAGTTTCAAGGCTAGCTAAGGTTATACAGTGAGACCTTTTATCAAAATGAATTATTATTATTATTATTATTATTATTATTATTATTATTATTATGTTGCTTAAAAGAATAATCAAGTGCCACATTAAAATTTTCAGTATGTTTTAAATTTGGAGAAAGTACAAAGGAATATGAGATATTTCCACAATGATACTGTCAGCTACAAAATGCCACTTTGAGTGTATATCAACATGAAGAAAATTTGCTTGTTTTTCTAAGGGCACTTAAACTGCAAATAGTTCACAAACCAGATTTACCTCAGACTTTTTAAAATTTACTTTTCTTTTTTATATTATTAATAATATAATTTAAAAATTGTCTATATTTTATTGAGAAAGTACACATTATGTTTACATGATATGAAATTTACATGGAAAAACAGGTGTAAATAGCTTATAATTTCAGCTTTTAAAATATCTTAATATACAATAGTGTTTCATATTATTGGAAGTAGCATCAATATACACCATATTTGATCATGAAACATGGCTTAAAATGACTCCACAGGTATATTAATCTGGGGGTTTCTTTATTATTTTATTATTATTAAATTAATTATAGATGCATCTTCACTTTGCTGAAGGAGAAATATGTATAATATTTGTTTAAAATATGTTGTATTATGATGTGTTTGTCCATTTTAAAAGTGATAAATGACAATAAGCAATGAAGTCATAGTAAGAAAAACTGCATCTCAGTGTAGTTTCAATTTTCAAGCAGTTAATATATTTGAAGGAAAATATTTCTCTTTAGAAATTTTATGCAACTTTTATGAGATGTATACATTAGAATGCATATTTTATTTTCAAAATGTAACTGTGGGGATTTAATGAGGAAAAAAATGACATATGAAACTCATTACTTCACCTTGTGCAGAGTAAGCAAATTACAAATAATGACACTATTTAGAAAATGCAAAAGCAACCAAACCACTATCTTAGTATGAATGTCCTTTGGGACTTAAGGCAAGACAATTGTCCAGACAAGAAAAAAAGGATACCAATAACCTGATTTCATGCCATCATTTAGGAATCTTGAAATATGAAAAAGAATATTCCATTAATTAAGTTAAAAGGGGCTCAAAGAAACATCTAAAGCTACAGAATCTGGAGAATAAAGGAACCAATAATGCAGAAAATTAGATTACTTAATACATTTCTCCAGATCCGTAAAAGTCAATGCGTTCCTCAAGGCAATTACTATAGTCTAAGTGTACTCCTGTTTGAGGATATAAGCTGGAAAACCCCAAATAAATTACCCCTTATATTTTTTCTATAACGTGGCATTTGTGAATAGTATTTTCTCAAGTCCTTAAGAGCATCAGATAGAATTTACACATTTGCCTAAAATGAGGTAAACATCTATTTACTGTAAGTTCCATAGCCTCCCAGATAAGTAGGTAATAAATATAACTGTGTCTTATGAAATGGAGGCACTTAGCACATTCTTCTCTCCAAAATTTACCATATATTCAACAGGGAAATGTCACATAATACAATTATAGGAGTCAATCTCAACAAAATCCCTAAAAGTCAGATCAAATTTCCATCCTTGATTTCCATAGCATAAGACAGAAAGAAAGCCCAAGAGACAATTTAGCCAGAATAACTTTTAAAAGTGAATAGAAAGTTCACTTGATGGAAATAATACATCAGATGATCAAACACATATGATTTATGAGATATTGAAGGAAAGACTACTTATTCAGGTGGATTCAAAAGAATGAACTGGATGTAAACTATCCTCCTAAACATTCCAGTGGTAGATGCACTGATATTTTTTCATTTTAATACTCCAGACGCTAGGAACAATCTGCTGGCTTTAAGGAAAGCACAGCTACTTTGGAGATATCAATCTGCAATTTATGTTGTTAAAATTATACTGAATATTATCTGATTCTTGGGCAATTATTAATTTTGCATGTTAAAATACAATACAAATAAATAAGATATAGTGGGTTTTGGCTAAAGAAATTATATACCCAAAGCCTGTATATAATACATAAAATAATAGATAAGTGTTTATATACTTTTGTCCTTCTTTGGGGCATGGGAAATAGGAAAATTATGTATGTATAGGGAGGGAAGGATAATAATAAGTGATATATAATTGTGATTTGATGGTTTTCTTGTGAAAGTTCAAATGAAAAGAATGAACTGTCCTTTGAAGTAGAATATAACTAAGTTTGTCTCTTTAAACTTTAAAAATGTATTGCATATTTATGCTACACCACATATAAAAGAGTCCATGACTAACTCTAATATTTGTTTGCCTTTTATTGGGTCATAGAATGTGCATGTGTCTGCATAAACATCCTGTGATACCATCCCTGTAAACATAATGGGCATGCTAACAAACCTAGCATATCTCCAGATCCATAAGTTTTATATTTTGAAAAAAGAGAACATATTTAATCTGTTTTTCTTATATAGTCATACACATTAAAATATAGACTTTTAAAATTATTAAGTGAGGAAAAGTGTCTTTACCCCAAATATTGATACTATGAATTCATAAAGGTCTAAAATATAATAAAAAAGTGAAAATAAAAATATTTAGTATACCAAGAAAAATGTAATCGCTCCCTCTTTTTAAATTCAGCCTCTCTCTATAATGTACTGTTTCGTCCATTGTAAGTAAATTCACAGTATTGCAAAGACTTTCCTGAGAGTATCTTCTTCTCTGTATTCAAAATTGGACAATGTTCCCACAAATTTTCTGGTAGGCTTGAATAAAAGAAAAAGAAGTTTCTTTAGGAACATTTAAGGAGATTATGGACCAAGAGGAAGAAGATATAAAAGTGGTAAATATGCACTTTAAGGAACTCAATCTAGTATTACCATATACCATATATGAAAACAAAAGTTATTCCTTCACAGTACTTAGAAGACAAATCATGAGGCCCAGGGAACACAGACTTTATCAAACTATGGGAAACATACTATGAGAGGTTCCTGGCAGTTGTTAATAAGTGCCTGGATTAGGAATTGTGTTAGGGGAATTTGCCAGTAGGCAGTAGGCAGAAAGATAAGCAAGCAGGCAGCCTGCCCATGTAATCAGCAATGTCCACTGGAGGGCAGCCAGTGGATGTTCTGGCAGGAAAATGGTGTTAGGGAAATCTGTTGACTGGCAATCAATGGAATTACTAAAAGGCAGTGCTCTCATTGTGAAGGAAACTTGGCTTAAGGTAGCACTAAGGCAGTTAAAGGGACCAAATACTAAGATATCAGATCAGAGATAAGGACACAACAATGATCTAGTGAATTAATGTAAGTAATAAAGAAAAGCTTTTGCCACTAATCAAATCAAGAAATAAGGAGCAGAATTTGCATTAGTGGCAACTTGCTATCAATGGATAAAACTGTCAATTGAGACGCTAAGTAAAATTCTAACAGAAAAGTGCACATTTCAAAGGATATTACTCTGAGCATTAATTTTAAAATTATGAAGCTCAAAAAACAGGAATTCTGATAAAAGACTAAGGAGTAAGATTATTTATAGTGGTTATCTGTGAAATGAAGGTGAAATATGATGATTTATATTGCATACAAATGTGTATTGAAAACATGGTAACATTAGATATATTGAGCACAAGAGCAGGTTCTTACTAAATCACTTGGTATTATTCTTATAAATACTGTAGAAATGTTCCATTATTCAGCATCTAGTGATACATTTTGTTCAAGGTCTTTTTTAAACGCAACTGATCTTTTCTTTAAGCTATTTGTTCTGAATGTAAATTTATTAAATCTGATGTTACAAGGGATCAGTAAGAAGACTTAACCAAGTTCAAAACTTGAGTAAACACACACACACACACACAGAACAAATAATGTCACATGACAGGATATGATAATAACATGGTATCATTTTTCTGGAATTAGATTCTGTTATTGTATCATCACAAGGACATACCAAAGTTAATTAAATTCAAAATACTGAGAAGTGTGATTAGGTGAAATTAAAACCTATGTTTAGCCTGAAAATCTAGGTTTTAAGAGAGTACTCTTTCCATTTACCCACAGCCTAGACTAACTACTACTGTATTCATGCTTGGTACAAATTATTTTGGTGATTTCTAGAATTTCATTTTGTGGAATTATAGCATGTATATTATTTTTCAACAGGCTCTTTTTGTACAGTATATTTTTTATATTTTCTATGATGCTATATTTTTAAGATTTTCATTTTTATTGCTAAATAAAAAGTGCATGAGCACATTAAAATGGTTTATTTACCTATTGATGGACTTATTTCCAGACATTTTCTTTGTGAAATATCTAGCTATGAATAAGTATTTTTGCGTCAAATGTGGATAATACTGTATTAAATATTCATTTCAATTTTCTTTGATGAAGAACTGATGGTGTAACTGTTTCATAGTCAGACATTAATAAGTTTGGAGGTAATGGAGGATGTATTCTACCTTATAATCAGGTAGAATACATAATATTGATGAAGTGGAGAGGATCATAACTGACCCTTGGGATCAAAAATGCATGGTTACTCATCAGTAATTTCCTTGAAAAATGACTTGATTGTTGATAATATTCTGAGGAAAGGCAGTAGGAGGTCCTTTTGACCAAGCAAGAAAATTCCTGCAAAAAAAGATTCTGATTATGTGTGGTTCAATACTAGCAAATGGTACACTGTATTTTTAATTAGCCATTTTAGTTGGCTTGTAGTAATATTTTATTAGAGTTTTGTTTTGAATTAATTATGTATTGATGCTGACATTTTCATTTACTTTTGGTCCATTTGTACATATTCTCTGGTATGTGCTTAGTCTGCCTTTACAAGGTTGAAGTTTTCCAAGTGTTTCACAATACCTCTTGGTGTATGTCTTTTGATATTGTGATTTTAATGTATTCACTACTGAAATGCCCCATTATCTTAAATCTTGGCAGAGTTGTAGCATTTGATGACTGATCATTAAAGGTCATAAAAAGTTGATAGAGCTTCTACCTCATTCTCTTGGGATTCTTGTTCCTTGAGTTCTTCTATAAAGAAATAAATGTTGCACAAATAAGTCACAATCCTCTCCCTTGTCATCAAGATTGCGAAAGAATAAATATTAAAAGGAGTCTAGGTTCCAGTTGTAGATTTATCATAGATCTTTATTGTGTAAGCTGAAGACTCGGATATTAAAGAACAAAAACATGCTGAACTTGATGTGCCTTTTCCAAATTCTTGCACCATAGAATCCAAGGAAACAGTAAAACTGCTGCCCACATGTGCTTCAAATGTATTATTACTTGCCAATGGATAAATGAAACAGGATTTTATATACAACCAAGTATTTAAAAAGTCATTGGATAAAAATAAAAATTAGATTGATTTATGTAACATGTATAATTTTGTTTTATTTATACAAAAGATTTAGCAAGAAACTGAATTTTCCCCTAAAGCATGACCATAAGATTAGTTTTTTATGAAATTCATACTCCATGGGTCACTATTATGTTTTTCTTTTCTACTTTTAGAAACCTATATCTTTCAAGCAAGCATCTATGACAAAATAATGAAACTGGCAGATGGCACATGTATAGACTGCTTTTGTAATAGGATTTTCACAACTTTGAATAAGATTTTCCTATGATTATATTTGATTCAGAAGGTGCAGAAAGGAAAACAAAACAAATGAACAAATGACAAAAACCTCAAGAAATAAACTGACATGTGGGCAAAACAGACAATAAAAAATATGCCCTAAAACCTGTACTAACCTACCATTCTCATCATGTAACCAGCATTGTCCAAGCAATTTATGGTTGAAAGGTGCTTGCATTGAAATTGTCTAGAGCAATGTAAAGATTAATTTTAATATAAAATAAATATATAATTCCACTAAAATCAGGAACAAGACAAGGTTGTCTACTCTCTCCATATTACTTAATATAGTACTTGAAGCCTTAGCTAGAGTAACAAGGCAACTAAAGGAAATAAGGGGGATGCAAATTGAAAATTAAGAAATCAAAATATCTTTAAGATGATATGATCGTGTATATAAGTGACCCAGTAAATTCCACTGAGAAACTTCTACAGATGATAAACACTTTCAGCAATGCTGTTGCATGCAAAATTATGTCAGTGGCCCTTTTACATATAAATGACAAATAGACTAAGAAAGAAACCAGGGACACAACACCTCCCTAAGGGAAAAAAAGCCCAGGATAACTAAACCAATTCAGAACAATAAAAGAATTGCTGGAGGTCCCACTGTTCCTAATTTCAACCTGTATTACAGAGCCTAGTAATAAAAACAGCATTGTATTAAAAACATTAAAAACAGACATTAAAAACAGACATATTGATCAATGGAATGAAACTAAAGAGCCAAACATAAATCTACAAACATATGGATATCTGATTTTTTGATAAAGAAGCCAGAAATGCACATTAGAAGAAAGACAGCCTCTTCAACAAATGCTGCTGGTTAAACTGATGGTGATATGTAGAAGAATTCAAACAGATCCATATACTTGTCATCCTGCACAAAACTCAACTCTAAATGAATCAAAGGCTTCAACATAAACCAGGTACACTGAATCAGGCAGAAGAGAAAGTGGGGAATAGCTCAATAGCACAAAAAATACTTTCTGAACAGTATACCATTAGCACAGGTACTGTGATCAACAATTAATAAATGTGGCCTCATAAAACAGTAGCTTGTGCATGACAAAGGAAACTATCATACTGATATTGCAGCATCCTGTAGAATTAGAAAAGATTTTCACCAGTTCCACAGCCAGTGGAGGACAAATATCCAAATATGTATAAAGAACTCAAGAAACTAGATAACAAGCAAACAAAAAATTCAATTAAAAATGGGGTACAGATCTAAGTAAAAAATTCTATACAGACGACACTCAATTTGCTAAGAAGCAGTTAACAAAATTTCAACATCCTTAGGCATCAAAATCAAAACTACTTTGAGAGTTAACCTTATACTTATCAGAATGTAAAAGATCAATAAAACAAGTGACAACCTATGCTGGAAAGATGGTGGAGTATGGGTAATACCCATTTTTCCTGGTGGGAATGCCACCTTGTAAAGACACTACCAAAATCAGTGTGTCCACTATTTATGGAGATGGAAATTGATCTACCTGAAGATATTGAGCATATTCTCAAAGGACTCTTCATCCTACCACAAAGACATTTGTCCAGCCATGTTCCCTGCTGCTTTATTGAAAATAGTTAGAAATGGGAAACAACCTAGATATCCTTCGACAGAAGAATGGTACATTACATATCTAATGACATTATGTACATTTATGCAATGGCATCATGAAATTTTGAAGCAAATGACTGGAACTAGAAAGAAATCATACTGGGTATGGTGTCCCACACTCAGAAAGACAAATGTGTTGTGTATTTACTCATATGTAAATATTACCTTCTAAGTCAAGGATAACCAATCTACAATCCAGAGAATTACAGAGGGAAAGTATACAGTAAGAAACAAACAGGGTACACATAGGATGATGTTACTAAATGTAAATTGAATAGATTGTTATGGATGGATAGGGTAGGTACTAGAATGTGAGGATCTAGTGGCTAAGGCACTAAGGGGGAGAAGGGACTAAGGAAGGGAATATGGGGAATGACAGTTAAATAATTAAGGAGCATTTGAGGGGTAGTATGAAAACCTCATACCCTTGGGAATCTCCAAACAACACAGGCTGTTGCCAAGATAGTAGGTTGCACTCTACAAACTTAAGGCAAGGCCCCATTGCTGAAGACAATAATTACTAACTTGTTGAACATTGAGAAATGGAGCTGGTACCTACATAGAGCTTTTACCACATATTCTAGTGTTTTGGTACAGAAAACAGTTCTGCATGCTAGTAAAACCACCTTGAGGCTACATTATATGTTAGGGTAATGATGGCACAAAGCTTTAGCGGGTATCCAAACAATAACTTATTTGATTTTAGGCATAGTGTACAAGACAGAATTTTAAATTTTCTAATTGCTTCTTTAAGACAAAAGATACAGTCAACAACACAAAACAGCAGCCCACAGAATGAGAAAATATCTTCACCAACTGCACATCTGACAGTGTGCTGATTTCCAAAATGTACAAAGAACTGAAGAAGCTACTCACCAAAACAACAAATTATTCGATTAAAAATAGGGCTACATAACCAAACAGAGAATTCTCAATAGAGGAATCCAAAATGGCTGAAAGACACTTAAGAAATTGCTCAACATTCTTAGCCATCAGGGAAATGCAATCCAAAACAACTCTGATATACCATCTTATCCTCCTCAGAATGGCTAAATTCAAAAACATCAAGGAAAGTTTATGCTGGAGAGGATGTGGAGAAAGGGAACACTCCTCCACTCCTGGTGAGAGTGAAAATTTGTACAGCCATTTTGGAAATCAGTATGGCAGTTCCTCTGGAAAATGGGAACCAGTCTACCTCAAGATCCAGCAATTCTACACTTAGGCATATACCCAAAAGATGCATATTCATACAACAAGGACATCTTTTCAGTTATGTTCACAGCAGCATTATGTATAATAGCCAGATACTGCAAGCAACCTGGATGCCCCTCAACTGAAGAAAGGATACAGAAAATGTGGTACATTTACACAATGGAGTACTATTCAGCGGAGGGTGGGGGGAAACAAACAAACAAACAAACAAAATGGAATCTTGAAATTCACAGGCAAATAAATGGAACAAGAATAAACCATCCTCAGTGAGGCAACCCAGTCTCAGAGAGACTGGGTATGTACTCATTCATATATGGATATTAGACATAGAGCAAAGGTTTAGTTTATAACACTACAATCCACACCTCCAGAGAAGCTAGGAAACAAGGGGGACCCTAAGAGAGACATACACGGTCACCAGGATGAAGGGGAAAGGAACAAGAGCCCCTGAACAAATTGGGAGCAAAGGGGGATTAGGAAAAAGAGGAGGGGAGAAAATGATGAATCGGGAAGATTGAATGGGGAGATGAATAGAGGGAGCTAGAAAAGAGGCATATCAATAGAGGGAGACTTTATAGGTTTAAAGATAAATCTGGCAGTAGGAAATTGTACAGATATACACAAGGATGACTAAGCAGTAGTGGAGAGGCTACTTTAAATGCCCTTTCCTTATAATGAGAATGATCACTACCTTAAATGCCATTCTAGAACCTTCATCCAGTAGCTAATGGAAGCAGAAGCAGAGATTCACAACTAAGCACTGAGCCAAACTCCTGGAATCCAGTTTCAGAGAGGGAGGAGTGACAAACAAAGGGGTCAAGACCATGCTGGGGAAACCCACAGAAACAGCTGACCTCAGCAAGTGGGAATTCATGGACCCCAATCTGATAGTGAGGGACAAACATAGGACTAAACCAGGCCCAATGAATGTGGGTGTCAGCTAAGAGCACTGGGAAGTTTATGGGACCTCTAGCAGTGGAACCAGGATGCATCCCTAGCGCCCAAATGGACTTTGAGAGCCCATTTCCCATGGATGGATACTCCCTTAGTCTAGAGACATGGGGGAAGGCATAGGCTCTAACCCAAATGACTTGACAGAGTTTGATGATCCCTCATGTCTGGCTTACCCTCCCTAGAGTGTAGATGGGGGATGGGATGGGGGTCAGTGGGGGGAATGGGAGGATAGGATGGAGAGGGAATTGAGATTGATATGTAAAATTACATTGTTTCTAAATTAAATAAAATTTATTTTAAAAATGTTTTATAACTAACATGTTGGCATATATTCATTTAAAGCTTATAAATATCCTAGTTTTGGAAATTATTGTATTTTAAAATATTTGAAAAAATATATATGTGTCATCTTAACATTTACTGCATGATTACATGCATTTGCTTCTCAGCATCTAAAAAGCTACTATTAATACTGAAATAAAAATGTGTGGGATTATTTTCTAGCTATTTGACTTTGTTGAATAGGGTTGAGAGGACCAGGTATAAACTGTCTATATCTCATGTTTTTGCTAAATACATTCTATGAAGGAAGAGCAATACACAGAACTTTATAGACCAGAGTCTTCAATTGAGCTATGAAAATATTCCTTTACATACTATGTTTGATTTAAAACTTAAACTATATAAACTATCTAGAAAGTATTTTCTATCCCTCAAATCCTGAAAGTTTTTATTAACACTGTGGATAACATAAGATTGTTTGTACTACAAGGATTATTTTCCTTATTTTAAAAAACTTCTATTATTCTATTCATTTCAATGTATTCCATTTAATATTCAGGCATATTATTTAAAGAAGTTACTCTATTTAAAAGAACTTATTTTTAAAATTCAATAATGAGAGTCTCTGCTAAAATTCCTTTACACTAATTTGAAAATAATCAACACATGTTTTGTATTTTTATTTCATTTTAAATATTTAAACCAAAAGGCCATCCATGTATGTAAAATGAAAAGTACTTTACACATATTATAAGAATCCCTCTTGATCATACTAAAATTCTAGGGCTTTTATCAAAGTAGCTACTATTATAAATATTATATTTCTATCCCCATATCTCTTGTAGGGAACCATAATCTTATCTCCAAACAAAGATATATAGACTTTGAAAAATGGTCAGATCTTTGCCTCTCTCTATATTCTTCCAGATCCAATTCCTCATTCTCATCCCAAGCTCTGCAAATGAACACCTGCTACATTCATCCCTACACCCCCAATCCTCATCTTCAGTGGATTCCACAGATCTTCATCTTCTAACCTGCCTCTTGCCACTGTTATTTTATCCTGGCCCACACCTCCAGCAGGCAGTCCCTGTAACCCACAAGCCCCTCCTATCAGTGAAGCATGTAGGCTGACTACAGAGTTTCACATTTTCTTCTGTTCCTCCTGATCCAAATTTCCAGTGTCATCCTCAGCTCTATAGCAGACATTATGGAGTCACCTTTCTTTACTCTCTGTCCCCATTCCAAGAAAACAATATAAGCAGATCCTGGTGAATTGCTCTGCTTTCCTGACTCCTGTGAGCTGCCCAAGACATACAGTCTGTCTTCATACCTAACTGTCAACTGCCAATTCCAAGAAACTCATTGTACCTGGAACTCCCAGTGGCCACACCTATCATGTCCACAGAAAATCTTCAGATAGGCAAAACACAACTTCCAAGAAGATCTCCTAAAAATCAAAGAGGAACTAGAAACCGGGGAAGAAAACACCCACTTAACAAAGACAAAACAACCTATCAGCACCTAGAACTATGATCTTCCCAATATCAGGTACCCAGATACCAGCATAAAAACACAATCAGCAGCAGCTATGACAATATTTCTCCCTTGGAACGAGGCAACATCACCACAGCATGCTCTGAATATTCTAACATAGCTGAATAACAACACTGCTGGTAGGAGCACAAACAGATATAGCCACTTTGGAAATCAGTATGGTGGTTGCTTAGGAAAATGTGATTTAGTCTACCACATCTTAGACATATACACAAAAAATGCACATTCATACAACAAGGACATATGCTCAACTATGTTCATATCAGCATTATTTGTAATAGCCAGAACCTGGGAGGAACCTAAAATCCCTTGAACTGAAGAATGGATGGAAAAATATGGTACATTTACACAATGGAGTACTACTCAGCAGAAAAAAAAAAAACGAAACAAAACAAAACAATGGAACCTTGAAATTCACAGCAAATGGATGGAACTAGAAGTAACCATCCTGTGTGAGGTAACCCAGTCACAAAAAGAAAACATGATATATACTCACTTATATATGGATTTTTGATATAGAGTAAAGGATTACCACCCTGCAATCCATCCGACAAGAAATGCTAGGAAGAAAATGACCTTAAGAGAGACATACATGGTCCCCCACAGAAAGGTAAAGGGACAAGTCCTCCCAAGCAAATTGGGAACATGGAGAAAGAGGAGATGAAGTTAGGAGGAAGAGGAGGTGAGAAGAAGAGGGGAGAGGAGGGCATGAGAGAACAGGAAGATTGAGTCAGGGAAAGAATAGAGGAGAGCAAACAAAGAGACACCATAATAGAGGGAGCCATTATAGGTATAAAGAGAAATCTGGCACTAGGGAAATGTCTAGAGATCTACAAGGATGACCCACAACTAACTATGTAAGCAATAGTAGAGAGGTTACCTTAAATGCCCTTCCTTGATGAGATTGGTGACTAACTTAGTTTTCTGAGAAACCATAATATTGATTTCTATAGTCGCTATACAAGTTTGTTCTCCCACAAGGAAAGGAAGAGCATTCCCATTGCCCCACATTCTTGCCAACATGAGCTGTCATTGGTGTTATTGATCTTACCCATTTTGATAGGTGTCACATGGGATCTCAAATTAGCTTTGATTTTCATTTCCCTAATGACTACATATATTGAACATTTCTTTTAGTGTTTCTAAGCCATTTGAATTAATCTAGTGATAATTCTGTGAGAATTATAGTGAGAATTAATCTATACCCCATATCTTAATTGGATTTTTTGAATTTTTTTTTGATGTCTGCTTTCTTGACCTGTTCATATGTCTTGGATATTTCCCCTCTATTGGATATGGAGTTGATGTAAATCTTTTCCCTTTGTGTAGGCTACCATTTTGTTCTATCACCTGTGTCCTTTACATTACAGAAGTTTTCCAGATTTGTGAGGTCCCATTTATTAATTGTCAACCTTAGTGCCTGTGCAATTGGTATTTACTACTCAGCTATTAGAAAAAACGGCACTATGACATGTGAAGACAAATGGATAGAAACATGGTATGTGTTTACTCATAAGTAAATACTAGCTATCAATAAAGGATAATCACACTACAATCTATAATTACTGTCTTTATTTTTAAAAAAACTTTAAATAAAACCAACTTCAAACATTTAGAAACATAAGTTCTATAGGATAAAGTTTGATTTTATAAAATCATTATAAAACTTGTATATTGGAAGAGATGGCTCATTGTTTCATAGTTCTGCTTCACTGCTCTTCCAAAGAATCTTCATTCAGATCCCAGCACCCTAATGGGGCAGCAAACAACCTCATATAAATCTAGCTCCAAGATACTTGGTACTCACTCTTTTGGTCTCTGTGGGCAGTTCCATACACACATACACATAAGTAAAACTGATAAAATGAAAATTAAATGGTGAGCAAATTCTAACCAACGTCACTCAAAATAAATTGTCAGCTTTCAGAGATTACTTAATGGATTGCTGACACATTGTTTGAGGAATTTTTACCCATGAATTGAGTCTTATGTTTTGGATTAATTTTGACTTAAAAACATTTTAAAAACACTGACATCATGTTTATATTTGGAAAATAAATTAAGAATGTGCCTTTTCCTGATATTGACATTTTTACTATATTAACAATCTTTAAAATTATTACTGACAATTGAATTGAGTTAATTTGGAATAGACACAGGTATTTCAGGTAAATTTTTAAAAAAATAGCTTTGACTTTTATTGTAGTCTCTAAAAGGCTGAAATGTTTTATCTAATGATTTTAATCTGTTGATTCACTTTCAAAAATCCCCAAAGAAATACATTGCAAAATTACATTGTACATGCTTTCTCCTTCATCACTTCATTAAAGCTGTAACAGAATAATCGGCATTCCGCCAGGAGCATTTTGCCATCCAGAGGTCAGACTTTCTGTAAATTGACTAAACCCAGGCATTAATTATGTGAGCATATGATGGTTGCTTGATATATCTTTGGAATTTCAAGAAATGGCATAATAAATTATAATAAATTATACTCATCATATTGAAACCAGTTACACAAATACTTTTAAAAGATACAAATAAAAAAGACTTAAGTACAAATATCCTCTAAATATATTCAGATTTTAACTTTCAAGTATGCAGTACATCCATGAACTTAATTAATTTTGGGGACTTGAGAATTGGTTAAGAGCAATTGTGACTCCTGCAGAGGATACAGATTCAATTCCTAGCACCCACATTGTGGCTCAAAATAATCTGTAATTATAGTTTACAGCCTCTGCAGGTATCAAGTATATTTGTGCTTTACAGAATTCATGGATGCAAAATATTCACACACAGAAAATATTAAATACTTTAGATGACCATTCTCCCTCTTTTACCTTACTTTTAGTAGAGTCTATTGGGTGCAAATGTACAACTTTCATCAGACTCTGTTGTTTTCTTTTTCTTAGAGATCTTGCAAAGCAAGCTGTCCAAATCTAAAAAATTGCATCTCATATTTTGGTCATTAGTGCAATTATTCATGAGGTAGGTTAATCCTGTTGTCAATTATTCTGCCATATGATATAAAACACTACATATGTGATTCTTCATATTCCTTAGAGAATTCAGGTGTACCTTCAAGTTAAATAAGTTTTTCAGTTAAAGTCTGTCAAGTTTCAAAGGAGACATTCAGTGAATTCAGCCTGAAAAGATTTAACCTGGTACCAATCACCTGGTACAAAGTAGATCTGAATCAATTCAAATTATCTGAAATAACATAATGCATATTCTTATATATTCTGTCTTAAAATTTCCATAATAAGCGGGTAACTGTATTATTATTTATCAACTACTAATTATGTATATTTAAATTAGAAATATACCTGAATAATTCCAAAACAATTTTAACATAAAAGTTAATGCCAAATCAATAATTCCAAAACAATTGTAGCATAAATGTTAATGCCAAATCAATTTTTAGGTAAATATTGGTATATGTATATATACTTTCTAAAGTGGTTGTTAAAATCATAACACAAAGTAAAATACATATATTTCTTGATTTTTAAAATATGTATGTTTCAGAATAAATCCATGTACTTATCCCTTTACAAACAATCTAAGCTCAATTTTTGATACTCATATATTTAAATACAGTTTGTGGTCAATACATTGTAAATTTAATGATCCCCCTTAACACTGAAATTATTTAAAACACTGATAACACATTTAACACTGGGTATATTATTGGCCCAGTTTCCTTTGTTTCCCTAAGTTTCAAAGAAGCACTCTAAGGAGGACACAGGTTAAAGGAGATAGATTTTAAAAAACCCACTTTGGTATTAAGAATAATCATTCAATTTTTCTGAATATTCCACCTATGAACTATTTCTGTATCTATGGGATATAGTTAATATTTACAAGTTAATAGGAATTATTTTACATACTCAAGGAGGTACAATAATTATGTCATTATGTATTTATAAATCATTACAAAATTAAGTAAAATGCATGTAATATTAATAGAGATACTCAAAACAAAATGATGTGTAATCCAATTATTCAACATTGGTGCCGAAACTCAATTGGGCTCTCCTCAAGGACTCCGTGGCCTTCTGCTGTCTGCTGGCGGGCGGCTAGCCAGAGACACTTGGGACCCTGATTCTGAACCAGAGGCCCACTTCCATCAACCCATTTGCTGGAAATACTATCCCACACCGGTTTCAATTTGGTAAAGTACTCTTTTTCATTGTAACTCATTTCCCTAGGGTCTGGGACATTTCCTGCTGGTGAGTTAAGATTCCAGCTTCAAGCCTTCCTGCCTTCGGACTGCTGAGTCCTTATTGGGCACTTTGCCTTTGGCCACATACTTGGGCTGATGAGTTCCAAAAGTGATTGGCCAGTTTTTACTTCACCCATGGGAAATAAACCAGCCTACCCTACAAAATAAGTCAAATTGGCCAAACTTACTGCCAGCAAACAGGTAAATGGAAGGAGTTTTTTCTACCTCTCTGCTAAACTATCTCTTTCCCTAAACTTGTTTCTGTTCCCTTCCCGCCACTCTAAAACTCTCCTGACCCACCACAGCTGCAGCCCATCTCAGCCGTGGGCGGGGCTGAGGTAGCATCTGCTCAAGATACTCTGAGAGTTTTTCATTTTTTCCCAAGAATGAGGCTTTTGGATTTTGTGCTGGGCCTAACACCACTCATGCTGAATGGTGTATTTGTTTCCTTAGACTGGTACATACATTTCTCAGACCTATTGTGGTCTTTTTGGATGTTGTACCACTTGGACTCCGGTGTCCTGTTAGTTTCACAAAGCCATCTGCCTCACTCGTGGAGAGAAAAAGCCAACAAAATTATATCTCAAAACTTTGTAATTTCTGTCAGCTGTTGGGAATGGAAGCCGCCATCTTGACCATGTGGCCTGCTAAGCCCTCCCCCCTCCATGGTTCTTTAATCTGCTACACCAGACACCTGGGCAGAGGGACAGTCAAGCCAGCTTCTGCCACCAAAAAAACCTGTAATTCATTTACCTTTTGCCTTTAATTCTTTGTCTCTAATTTCTTTTTTTACTATGTTATATCTGTACATCTGATTTAAATTTAACTTTATATAAAAATAAGCTAACTCTATACAACTTAAATTCAACTGTACTAAGTCAAATATTTCTAAATTATTATGTGTCTTTAAATGATGGTAAACATTTAAGGTTATAAAGGTCAATTTCAAACTAACAAAATATTTACGCCACCCAGTCCTTCCTCTAAGCTGTTTATAAAGGTTAAGACTCTATTATCACAGGGAGGTTTTCTCTACCTTTTTGTCCTTTACAAGTGTATGTCTAACCTACTAAGTTAAAACCAGTTAGAGTCAGGCTGGATGGCTCTGAGTATAACATCTCTCCACAGCCTCTCAGCTTGGATCCAGTTTTCCAGACAGATTAATTACACCTATATGCTTAAGGCAAGTAACTAAGGACAAATTTTGTATACTAAGGTATACTAAACAGAAAGCTGTTACGGCAGGTTGTTCCTACCTGCCAGCACCATCCCACTTGCCGCCAGTCTGGGCCCATAGCCACACCAGCTGCAAATAACACTCAGAGACTCTGTATTTGATACAATCCTGTTGGCCAGTTACCATTACTGTTTATAGGCTAGCTCTGTCTTAATTATTAACCCATTTCTACTTATCTAAGTATTTCCACGTGGTCGTCTTATCGGGGAGCCGCAGCAGGCGTCTTCCTTCCTCACCGGGCTACATCTTGACTCCTCCTTCCCACTTCCACTTTCCTCCTTCTGGTCTCCTAACCCCGCCTATCTTGTTTCCTATTGTCCATGGTGCTTTATTAACCAGTATGAGAAACATATATACAGAATAACATCTCCCATCAGACAGCCCTCAAATGTTCAGAGATCTAGAGAATATGGCATTTAAAATGTTTTATTAAAAAGCTTTTATAACAGAGAGACAGGCCAGCTGCTGACACCACCCATTTCCTCCAAGAAGATTGATGGACACCAAAGAAGCTCCACCCACAAAAGTGGCAATGCTAGCCACTGAGCAACCCTGCCTTTCATCTCAACTGCTACAAAGGGCTCTAAGGACCGTGGACAAAAGGGCAGTGGAATCAACTTTCTCCACATTGCTTGGGCCAACGGTAGGTAAGTCTTCCAAAAGCTCCTAATCCACAGGTCATGTGCCATCAGCAGAAGGCAGATGTCCTTAAAGCCTCTAACCTCAACAACTGTGGAGGACCTGGGGGTGGCCGTTCATGCTGCCAGCTAGTGAGTCTCTGTTACTCTCTAATCATTCAGGTAGAATTTTATCCTTCTCAAGAACTCTGATGCTTTTGATGACTGGTAGTTTTGTCAGTTTAAAGCAGCAGCCATGGTTCCAATTATTACAAAACATATTTCAGAAATAGATATTTTAAGGTTGCTATTGTTTATAGTCTTAACATTAATCAATAAAGTTTTAATAAGCTACTAATCCAATTCTGACAGTGTACTAAACACCATACTATGCCACTATATGATCATAACTGTAACTATTAGCTCAAAATTAAGGTGCTTTTCATTGTGCCAGTTGTATTTGTTAATTCTTTCAGCCAAAGCATTTCTAACATTAGTATGCTGCTAATGTGTCTTAATATTTATGTTTTCACAAACTCAAAGGATTCTTGCAAGTTCCAGGGAGCCAAATCGGACCCATCCAAACAGGTCAGATTCACTTCAAATAAATATTACTCTACTTCTTCCTGGCCTCGGGACTTCCTTCCCTTGTCCTGGGACCCCCTTGGGAAGTCCTCCCCCACCTTACATTTCTCCTATTAAGTACAAAGACCTAAAATCAAAAACCTAACCTTGTCCTCTGCTCTGCTAGCATCTCGCCAGGTCTCAGAGAGACGCCTGAGATCCATACAGTCAGGACTGCGATGAAACAACCAGCTACAGGACGTGGCAGCACCCCAGTTTTCTCGGATCCCCCAAAAGACGATCAATGCCCCAAGTCAGCAGGAAGCAGTCTTTTGAGAACTCAAAGCCCTTATTCCCTGACCTGCCACGCTCAACCCCCACCTTTTTAATAGCAACAAGAGGTGGGAATGTTAGAAACCTGCAGTCTCACCCTGTTGGGCCATGCCCAACCCCCACCTTTTTAATAGCAATAAGAGGTGGGAATGTTGGGGCTCAGCAGTCTGTGGACCCCGCCTCTGATGGGCGGGACACCTATGGCCATGTAATCACTACATCAGGCTTAACCTAGCTGTTCAAGCCTTTACCTGGCTGTGCAGAGGACTCAGTTGCGCATGCGCAAGTGCCCCTTTTAAAGCAAGTGCGCCAAGCACACCTCTCTCTTGCTTCTTGCTCCTGCTCTTTCTCTCTTGCTCTCTCTGGGGCTCCTTCTGTCTCTCTATCTCTCTGCTTTCGGTTGGCCACCAGCTACTCTCCCCTTTCCTCTCCCCTCTCAATAAACTCCATGTGGGCGCTGAATCTCATGTTTGTGTTTCTTAGGCAGTAGCTGCATCAAAAGAACCACAGCTACTACTGATGTGAAGATAAAAGAACTTCTACAATTTATTAATGGTACAACGTGCTGACTAAAAATTAGACTTACACCCATTTGATGAGTTATTTGGAGATGCTTAGAAGAAGTGGGCTTGATGGAAGAAATTCATCTCTGGGGGCAGGGGCAGGCTTTGAGATTCCAACATTTCCAGACACTCACAGTTCATTTCTTGTTTGAAGTTTGAGTTCTCAGTTGCTCTTGCCACCATGCCTGCCTGTTGCCATGCTTCCCTGCCCTGATGGTGATGGGTTCTTATCCCTAGGGATCCACAAGCCCCAAGTAAACTCTTCCATTCATTAAGAAAAAAAAGAAATTAGACATATATTTTAAGTAATACCACTGATATAAAGAGACACCAATTTCTTAGAAGATGTACATTGTAATATCAAAATACTTTTTTCATTCTTACTGTTATCATGCAAGAACATGAGCTACTTGAAAAAATATTAAAACTAAAAAATAAGTTTTATTTGAAATGAATTTAAAATAAAGTTACAGTGTTTACAACATTTAGTACATTCTAACATGTTTTTTTCTTCCTGCTATTGTTAAAAATCATTTTATATTCAATAGTGTGGTGATGTAAATGAAAATGTCACCCATAGACCCATGGGTCATGACACTATCAGGAGGTGTGGCATTGTTGGTGTAGGTGTGGTAGTGTTGGAGGAAGTGTGTCACTGGGGGTGGACTTTGAGTTCTCTGATGCACAAGCTTAGGCAGTGTGTCTTAGTCTCTTCATGCTGCCTGAGAATCCAGATGTAGAGCTCTTGCCTCCTTATTTGGCAACATGTCTACATGCATGCTGAAATGCTACCTGCCATGATGATAATGAACTAAATTTCTGAAACTGTAAGCAAGCTTCCAATTAAATGCTTTCTTTTAAAAGTACTGCTTTGGTCATGGTGTCTCTTCACAGCAATAGAAACCTTAAGACAAGTAGTATTTACATAAAGGGATATCTGACTAACAGCAAAGTAAATCATATATTATAGAGAACTGAAATGTGCTGATGCTAGTGAACCTAATTTAAATAATCAGGACATTTCTACAAATAGAAAATTCTAATTCACAGTAGGAAACCACAAATTGTGACTGGATAGATTACTCAGTGGTTATGAGCACTGTTTCTTCATTCACAGGATCTGAAGGGCTGATACACCTAAGTTTGGTAGTTTAAAACTGATGGTAATTCTTGCTCCAGGGAATCTGCATGCTCTTCTTACTTTCTTGGGCAACTGCAATACATGTAAAACATTTTAATTCTCATATGCTAAAGACACAACAAATATCTCTTCACTGTTAAAATGTAGTATTCCTCATTGTTATATCACATATCCAAGTGAAACATTAAAAAAGCTTAAACACCTCTTTACTGATCCAGGAAAAGAGTGATAAAACACTCTTTAATTTAAGCATATTCTGCATTAATATTTTCTAGCAATTTCTTCTATTTATACTTAAGGTACATAATTGAAATAGTACTTATTTCTTCATAATATTATTGTATTAGAAAAATGTGTTGAAAACTTTTCATTATGTGAATACATCCATCTTTATTTAGAAATAAAGGAAGTCATAAAAAGATAATACATAGCCTATGTGTTCATTATATAATTGTATTTTAATAGTTTGTTATCATTATATTACTATTATTTTACTTTATCCATTTCTATATGCAAAGCATTACACTATGCTCTTTGGAGATATTTTATTGCAACAAACAGTCCTATGATTATTCTAACTCTTTTCATTCATGACATTACATAGAGTAGAAGAATTTCAGGGCTGATAAAGGAAAATGATAAAGGCAACACATACAAGTTTTAATTACAACAACCCTGGTTTACAAGCTAACTAACACTATCAGTGAGGAAGAGACTTCCCTCACCTCCTTTGATAAGATGATGAGGAACTGGGTTTATTTTGGGATATTAGACACTGGAGAGATACAACTAGCCCATATTGTAACATGGGCTACAATGCATGACTAATCTTCACTCAAAAAATCACAAGTCATCCCATAGCCATTCAGAGTACATTAACAAAATGCTATAGGTCTAAGACAATAATTGCCAAAACAGAAGAAACTTTCAGATTGAAACTGAGTAAGCACATTATGGATATTGGAATTAGGCTACTCTTTTACTAAATAGCTTATAAACTGCAGAATGCACCTTGGCCAGCGAGGAAGAAAGACCACACCTTGAGGATTCTTCTCAAATCACACTTTATTGGAAAGCCTCTTGGTTGAAGGGAGAGCAGGAAGCGAGGGGCCCCGAAAACCCAAATGCAGCTGCTTATATAGGGAAAAAGGACACGGGTCGTACCCTGATTGGTCACAGCCGAACTGCAGACACCCGAGGCCTCGGGATTGGCCAGAGACACCGTTCCTACTGCGCATGCGGGAAGCGTGGGACACAACGCAGTCCGAGGAGGCGTTGCCCAACATAGAGGCCTTCACTGCATCCTGTAGGGGAGCAGTCGCCTTCCTGCAATGGCGGTGGCTCATGGCTCCCCACAATAAACTATTGCCAAATGAATAGGGGTGACATGTGGACACAATGTCAGGAAGATGTCAGGAATAAATGAATTTCATCAAGGAACTAGTATACTTAAGATGAAAAATATCAAAGATGGCCAACAGAGGCATTCTTCTCTCCCCTCAGATCAAGAGGAAATATATGACAGAAATGAAGGTAGGCAAAAATATATTTAATTCCTGTCATCCTGATATGGCCTATCAACAGAAACATAGTAAAGGCCTAAAAGAAAAACCATTCCTTTTCATACTTTGTTTTACCCATTCAAGCTAAAACAAAATATTCTTCATTGTGCTAGTGTTATGCCAGGCAACTCTGTTTGCTTCCATTGAGAATTTTTTTTTATTTTAATATATATATATTACTTATTTTTATTTTACATATTGACCACACTTCCCACTCTCTCTCTCCCTCCCTCTCTCCCACCCTCCCATACTCTCCAACTACCCTCCCATCCCATTTCCCCTATACCACAGGGAGGGTGATGCCTTCCAGGAGGGGTCATCTAAACCTGTCAAGTAGGATCTAGGCCCTCCTTCCTGCCTCTAGGTTAAGGGAGTATCCCTCCATGGGGAATGTGCTCCAAAAGTCCTTTTGTGCTCCAAGGAAACACCGCAGTTCCACTGTCAGAGGTCCCTTAGGCTGCCTAAGCCTTCTAACTGAGACCCGTTTTTAGGGGTTCTGTGAGGGACCTTGTATAAATCTCTTAGACTACTCGTTGTATCCTAGTTTCTCTATGCAGAGAGAATTTGGGCTGATGATCCTTTACTCTATGTCTAAAATCCATATATGAATGAGTACAAACCATGTTCCTCTATTTTATGAGTGGGTTATCTCATTTAGGATGATTTCTTCAAGTTCCATCCATTTGCCTGCAAATTTTAACATTCCACAGTTTATTTTTTCTGCAGAGTAATATTCCATTGTGTAAATGTGCCACATCTTCTTTATCCATTCTTCAGTTGAGGGTCTTCTAGGTTGCTTCCAGTTTCTTGCTATTACAAATAAAGCAGCTATGAACATAGTCGAATAAATGTCTTTGTTGCATGAATGTGGATTATTTGTATATATGCCTAAGAGTTGGATTGCCAGGTCTGAGTGGTGGTGGCACATGCCTTTAATACCAGCATTCAGGAGGCAGAGGCAGGCAGATCTCTGTGAGTTTGAGACCAGCCTGGTCTACAAGACAGCCTCCAAAATGACAGAGAAACCCTGTCTCAAATAAATTACCAAAACAGAGAAAGAAATAATAAAAACAAACAACAACAACATCAACCAAAAACCCCAAAATACTTCATTGAGATTGTAAAGTCAAAATTATGCCTCATGCTCATCAGGAAAAAGTTGTTAGACCACAAGACTGTTTTAGAGAGGGACAAGATCTATAAGGCACAACAAAAGTTTTCTTTTGTCGTTTACCTAGTACACAGGTCCAAAGTAATTTTAAAAAATGAGGTGGTAAGGAACTAGTGTACTTTCCTTTAAAGAAAGGAATTTGATATCCAAATTTGCAGTATCATTGGCATTAATGCTATGAAAGTGGAGCAGCACTTTAGCATTAATACTACTGGAAAACTGTTATTGTTCTCTAGGAATGCCCAGTACAAACTTACAAAAAAATAGTCTGTTGCAACTCCCATACCATGGTTCCCAGAACAGGTTACAGCACCCAGAGCTCTCTAGATACTTTAGGACAACACCACTCTCTGAGAACATGTGGGAACTGGAGCTCATTCTGTAAGTCTATTGCCAATTCCCATGTGTAGAATTTTGGCAAAACATTCCAAAAATTTAAACCAGTTTAATCACAGAGTGTTTAGCTAGGAACAGATTTTTCAGGAATGAATCCAAATTCATATTGAGGTATGTTTTTGAGGAAGTCATTTCAATCCATCTCTGTGTAGTATACAGAATAAACTAACAGGCACACTGAGCATGTTGCTGAGAGTACAATGTAAGGGATTTTGACTAGTAGTACAATTACTGAAAAATCCAGACAGGAATATATAGCAAAGACTTGTATGTAGATGCCCACATGGAAATTGAATATCACAGTTAAATCTTACTTTGGATAATAAAACAATGATCAAAAGAATATATTTCCTAAGAGGTAGTTTTATTTATTTTTCAGTTTGTGACTTTCATACTGAGTTTTTCTATCTAACCATCTTTGTGTCTATCTATCTATCTATATATCTATCTATCTTTGGTCACCAGTTACAAAACATTCATTATTACATAAAAGTACAACAGACTGTCTTGTACTTGTGCATCCCATGCTCTACTCGCTAAGGAAAGAAAGAACATTAAAACACAATAGTTGTTCAGAATCAGAATTCTGCTCAGTAATAAATAGCAGAGAGGTGACTCCTTGTAACATTGCAAGAAATTTTCTCTCCACCTGCAGAAGCAATAATAGCTTTATGAATAGGTCTTCTGGGTCTGACTGTTCTCAAAAGCTTGAGCTTACTGTCCACCTTTGTCTGTCACCTTGAACAGCACAGGCACAGCCTTGCTAATGCAACAGCCTATGCCCTATCTCAAAAGGGGGTTCTCTGCTTCTCTATTAATCCCCTACCCTGGATGTTGGAGGCATATTGATTTTCTTGTTAACATTCTCCATGGACAGAGTTCTGTCAGTTGACCAAACTTTTGCCAATGTGACCCCCCTGTGATAGAATGTTATCACAGATGCATAAGCACTATGCAGTGACTAGGGTCTTGTATTAAACAGAACACTCACAAACAAGCTGCCTCAGCACTGGTGATAAATATGGGACTGCCATTTCCTCAGCTCTTAACCTTTCAATAGGCCCACTGAGGTCAGGCCCCACCTGCACCCATGCACTCATATCAAAGGAAACCTTAGATAGATACAGCCATATCTATCTAATCTTGCCTCTAAAACCAGTGGTTTTCAAGGCCACCCAGAGTTCATCTACTAAAGGTTAGAGGACAGCGTGGTTTTTTGCCATGAAGAGGGTAAGGTAACAGATTCATGCTTAGACAGCATAATGTTAATACAGGAAAGATGATCATTAGATTCCCCCAGTGGTATTTGTACTATTGCCAACTGATAGTGATAAGGCAGGAGTCAGAAGAATGGAAGAAGCCACTAATGATGCATTGGAAATTCCTTCCACTGAGGCCAGATCCCAAACAAAAGAAGACCATGACAATTTGCATGCCTGAACATGTGTTTCCCCCACAAAATGAGTGTACTTAGGCATTAGAGAGGAATGGTAGGAACTCATCAGGCTCATAAACCATAATGTGAAAGCTTTAATAGGATAAATCAGATGGGATTTCTCACTGGGCTTCTATTTATCACATGGGACAAAGTTTTAGCATGATTGCATGGTGTCAAGCACAATCATGAAACTGAGAAAGCAAGTGAAAAGGAAGAGCCTCTGGACACTGGGGATACAATGATTTCCTTGTTAGTGGGCCGTATGTCACAACCCCCACAGCCAATCAGTCAGCACAATATATTCTCTACAGTCAAAAGTGTGGGGAGCTCAATAAATACACAAACACCAATAAAGTGTCAGAAAGTCTGAAGTCAGCAGAAACAAAGCCATCCCCCACAAACCCAAGGCTTCTTCAGCAGTAGTCCATGTAGGAAAACTTGGAGTTCTGATGCTAGGCATTATATTCTGCTTGAAGTAATTGGGGGAGCCTTTGTCTCCATGTGTGACAAGTGCAGTGTTCCCAGGCAGAGAATAAAGGGCTTTATCTGGCAGGAATTGGCTTTTAGTTAACCTATGATAACAGATCCCATAGAAACTGGAATGCTACAGGAAAATCACAAGACTCCATTGAACCCTGCAGACATCAAAAAGACCATGAGTAGAACAAACAAAATTGCCAGGAGAAGGGGGTTGGGGATAAATAGTGAGTAAATTAGCACAATATAAGTTAAATGATCAGAGAAATGGTAAAAGAGAATTCTTTAAGTCAGGGAGGTATGTAAACAAGGCAAACGAGGGTAAATAGAAATAGAAGGATAAAAGTGATCTGATAGGGGATATGGGAAAAGAGTGGCTTCTTAGAGAGTGTGATGGAGGTAAATACAGAAGTTTGTGTCAAAAGAAATGGGGATAGTGGGACCCCAGTCTCGAGGGATACATCTACAAAACATTCCCATATATAAGGACTAAGAGAACACTGTGGAAGAAATATATTAAATGTCAGAGAATCATGAAGAAAAATATAAGATAATAAAGAGTACATTAACCAAATTAAACAGTTTGGTGTCACTGATTGTCATGGAAAGCAGGAACAGAGCTCTATATCATATGGAAATAATATAGAGTTCCCTAGGTATGGCAATCAGCCTGAAACTTCCATTTCTTGCTTGGAAAGGAAACTAAAAAATAGTTGGAGGTTAGGTGAATGGTCATTAATGAGACCCAATCTGCCCAAGAGGGACAGAGTGGAGTCTTTGATGCAACAATATATGTCTATTCTTCACTGAATTTCCCTGGAATTGATATAATGAAACTAGATCAATAAAATTCACTAGGAAATCTAGATAGTAGAACAGACGTCAAAAGCAGTGAGTATAAGATAGTACTTCTCAAAGACATAAAGAATTTTTTCCTTCAATGTGATGGCCACTTTCCAACTTGTATAGTCTATGTTTTGCTAGTGGTATTAACATATCAGATTAGGGAAGGCAAACATTTGAGAATCTTATGCTCAAATAAATTGGAATACCCTCATGCTACACAGGTTATGGAACACATCAGGCCAATAATACATGTCACATAAGATTCCACCATCAACACATGAATCTCAGTAACAATATGACACACCTTATGTTAGATTGGAGCAGGTAAGTGTTGTAGAATATTGCAGATAGATCCATATCTATTGCCACGCACAAAATTAACTCCAAGTTCATCAAAAAACCAACATAAATCTCAACATAAACCCAGTCTTACTGAACCTCTTAGAAGAGAAAGTAAGAGATGCCCTTGAATGAATTGGTACAGGAGAAATCTTTCTGAACATTAATACAAGTAGCACAGACACTGAGATTGAGAATTAATAAATGGGACTTCCTGAAACTAAGAAGCTTCTGTAAGGTAAAAGAAACCTTATAAAAATACAGTATGCATTCTAGAACAATGATTTAAAATGATTTCATTTTCATGGAATTCATGGAGAAACAGAAAAAATTGACTATATTTTTTCCAATACCAAAAGATAAAAGATATCACTGTATACTCAATTATTAACAGAGTAAAACTCCCTTTTCAAACATACAGAAAAACACAGAAACTTTAGAAAACTAAGACATTTTAATGATTAAAAAAGTACAGCTTACATTTTTATTAGCATAACTTGAAAATTAACAGAAGCAGCACTCCTAAATTCTTTCTACAAAGCCAGCAGTCCTCTAATATGCAAATCAGGAAAAGTCACACACACACAAAAGAAAACTACAGGTCAATATCCCTGTTAAACATAGACTCAAAAATATTCAGTAAATTACTTACAAATAGAATATAGACGTATATCAAAAAGATTTACTTTTTACTCATGACTGAGTTAGGACTTGTCCCTGAAATGCAGGGATGGCTCTACATATACAAATCAATATGTAATGAACCACATAAAAGGGTATAATGATAAAAATCTCATGAACATATCACCAGATGCAAAACAACAAAAAAAAAGCCCTTAGAAAATATCCAACATCCTTTCAAGTTAAAAGTCCGAGAGAATATAAATCTAGAGGGAACATACATCAATACAATAAAAGTTATATATGTGAAAAGCACAGATAACACCATTCTAAATGGATAAAATCTATAAAAAATAAATTCAGCAACAAAATAAGACTCAGAATCAGATTGCACAAATCAATAGCTTTCTATACACCAACAGTGAACATGTAGAGAAAAAGAAAATGTGTGCACTAGCATTTACTATGTTTTTAAAGAAAATAATATACCTAAGAAAAACTTAACCAAGGAACTGAAAGACCTCGGCAATGAAAATTTTAAACCTCTGCAAAAAGACACTAGAAAGAGATCTTGTGTTCCCGTATGGTAGAATTAACATTGTGTAAATGATAATTTTACCAAAAGGTAGTTACAGGTTCAATGAAATGCCAATTAAAATCTCCTTCTCATTCTTCAACAGAAATAGAAAAAAAATCTCCTAAAATATATATGGACTAACGAAAAGCACTAGGTAGCCTAAACAATCCCCAGGAAAAAAAGAATAATGTACAATCACCTTACCCCCACCCATTCCCTCATATTCCCATCCCCATGTACCTCCAGTCCACCTGCAAAATCTGTTTGATTTCTCATCCCAAGGGATAATGAAAGAACCAACTGGAAAATGGGGTCACCTTGGGGTCAGGTAAAGCCTAATTCAACTTTCCTTCCCTCTCTGCCTCCCTCCCTCACTCACTCACTCTGTCTGCCCCTCCCATCTCTGTTTCTTCCAGACAGCTCTGAACACACCTACTCTCCATATTCTTTACTAATACAACTCTTTGTTAAAAAACTGGTGCAAGGGAAATACTCATGAATCTGCAAAAATGGTGCCAGTTAACACTTATAACTCTGGCAGATATGTAGCCCAAATTGGTCATCACCTGCGACTAGGCAAGAATTCCAGTGTAAGCATTAATACAGCAACCCAGACACACAACCTACAGACTATGGTCAGTACTGCTTATGAGATATGCTTTGGTAAAGGCAGCACAGTGATTGTGGGAGTGGCCAACCAATAACTAGTCCAGCCTGAGACCCATGACAAGAAAATGATCCCATGCCTGGAATACCAGCACGCAGAGACTGGATAGCCCAGAGATCTAGGATAGAACCAAACACAACTAGAGAAAAAATATCAATGTAATGGTAAATTCACAGATTGGTGCCTAGTAAAATGCTCATCAGAGAGGCTTAATGGAGCCACTAGTGTAAATGGATGCAGAGACCCATAGTCAAACATTAGGCTGAGCTCAGGTAATCATGCTGGAGAAAGGAAGGACTATAGAAGCCAAAAGGGTCAAAGACATCACAAGAAAAAAACTAATCTGGGCTCTTCAGAGCTCACAAAGACTGAACTGACAACCAGAGCTTGCATGGGACTGACCTAGGCCCTCTGCTTATTTGTTACAGTTGTCTGGGTTGTTCTTCTTATGGGAGTACTAACAGTGAGAGCAGGGACAGTCTTTGAGTCTTTTACTGGCTTTCAGGAACATATTCCTCATACTAAGTTGCCTTGACCAGCCTAGGTACAAGGGGAGGTGCTCAGTCTTAAAGAAATTGCATATGTCATTGCATTTTTCAATACCCATGGTAGGCCTGCTCTTTTCTAAACAGAAATGGAGGAGGAATCAATGTGGGGGATAGAGGGGAGGTGGGTGGCAGGTATGCAAAGAGAGTAAGGAGGGGAAACTATGGCCAGAATGTAAAATAAATAAATTAAAAACATAATGCAGAAGGGATTGCAATCTCAGATCACAGGCTATATTATAGATGGATAGTGATAAAAAAAACAGTATAATACCAGCATAAAAACAGTTATGTAGACAGATCAATGGAACAAAATTCAAGACCCAAATATGAATTACACATAATTTTGCCAACTTGCTACTTGAAAAGGTTGACAAAATCATAAACTAGAGAAAAAAGGCACCATCAACAAATGATGCTAGGAAAACTGGATACACACATGCACGAGAACAAAATTAGACCTGTATCTATCACCATTCACAAAACTAACTCCAAATGGATCAAAGACCTAAATGGGAAACCTGAGACACTGAAACTACTAGAAGAAAACCTAAGCAGTATTCTACATGATGCAAGTAAAGGAAACAACTTCCTGTAAATGAATCTAGATGTCCAAGTATTACGGCCAACAATTGACAAGTCATAAAACTAGAAACTAGAACGTTTCTGAACAGTGAATGAAACAATCAACCTAAAGAAGAGGAAGCCAGCAGAATGTGAGATATATGACAGTGGATTAATATCTAAAATATATAAATAACTCAAGAAAAATCCAAAGACTCAAAAATCACCAATTTGAAAAATAAGCCTGGGACCTGAACAGAGAATTTTCAAAAGAAGACAAAAACATAACTAAGAAATATGCCAAAAAGTGTTTATCGTCCATATAAATTAGTGAAATGCAAATCAAAATACCTTTGAGATTTCACCTTATCTCTGTCAGAATGACAAAGATCAACAAAATAATGAACAACAAATGCTAGGGAGGTGAGGAGAAAATGAACCCTCAATCATTGTTGGTGTGACAATTAATTGGTGTAGTCATTATGGAAGTCGGTGTGGAGAATTTTCAAAAGCTAAAAATAAATCTATCAAATTATCTAGCTATAACATTCCTTGGTATATACACAAAGGACTCAGTATCTTATTCTACAGATACTTGCCCAGCCATATTCATTGATGCTATTTTCAACAGCCAGGATATAGAAACATAAATGTCCTTCAAATGATGAATGGATAAATATGTAGTACATGAAAATTAAACAACAGTAATACTATATAAACTAAATAGGTTATATTTAAGAATATATTTGTATATGCATATAGATATATGCATGCAATAATAGTGAAAAAGATGGCCATGAATTTGAAGGAGAGTGGGTGGGATTATATGGTTGTGTATAAATGGAGGAAAGGGAAGGGGGGAATATTGTACTTATATTATCTCAAAAATGCAGGTAAATAGATGGAACTAGAAAAGATCATGTTTAGTGAGGTAACCCAGCCCCATAAATGCATTACATGCTGGTCTAATTGAAGGCTCCTAGCTCCAAATCCTCAAATATCAGTACATAGCCTGGAGTAACTACAGGAACCAGGAAATTAAAATGGAGTGCTTGCCAGTTAATGAGGCTTGGAGAGTAAAAAAGGATTGAGTGCAGGATACTAGTGATCTGGTCAGTAAAATCATAAATGGGGGCATTTTAGAGAAGGGGCAGTTAAATACAGAAGGGATGATGGTAAAATATAATAGCAACATGCAAGTGATCTAATAGGGATATGGATGCTCTTTAGGGAGAGAGAGGTAAACACAAAAGGAGAAAGAAGTATAAAAATAACAACAAGAAGTACAAAAATAACAACAGTGTCTGAAAAAGACAGGAGGAACCATATTATTAACTATCTTAATAGTACAATTAATTATAAATATGCATATATAGAGAGAGATGTATGTACCTATGTATGTATGTGCCTATGTATGTATGTATGTACATATATATTATGTATGTACAACTTTTCTTACCTGGGAAAATAATTTTCTCTCCATGAGCCAAAGACCACCTAACAAAAACCTAATTACCAGCCATGAGAAAAGCTCTTTTGAGTTGTTGGCCAGGGCTGACCAAGAAACTCAAAATACACAGCATATTACTATTTCTCTTGGTTGCCAGAGGTGGGATCAGGTTAAGAATATGTAAAGAAAATTGAACACTAAAACAACAAATAAGTAGAAAAATGATCTGACCAAACAATTCTCAAAGCAAGAATTAAAAAGACCCAAGTAGGAAGTCAATGGTCTAGTATACATAGCCATAAATAAAATACCAATATACAAACAAAGTTATACTAAAATTGTCAGTCTGAGTGGTATGGTGAAGAAATATAACACCATTGTGCATGATTTGTAATGAGGTAAAATATTTAAGATACCATGGAAATCAGTGTGAGAAATTAAAAAATAAAATAGGACTGTATATGTATGTGCCTACCCCTGCCAGCAAGGAAGACGCGACTCCGGGAAGATCTTCTTCATGCAGTTTTAATCAGGATCCTTGAACATGCTTCCTCTGAACCACGAGAGACCCGGGGGACCCCGGAACAGGATTAAATACCCTTGCAATAACCAACCCCAGTGAGCTACGTGGACCCTGCAGATAGGCTACTCTAAGACAGAAGCAGACAGGCTGAACAGACTTAACCAAATAAGGACTTGTTTACACCCTTGGGGAAGTGGAAGGCAGAAGCCAGCGCCATCTTTAAGGCATGGCACTTCGCAGCTCTCTACATGTATATTCCTGCTATAACAGTTAGGTATATAACCAAAAAAAAAAAAATCAAAATAAGCCTATATCAGGTATATAAACAAAAGAATCAAAATAGCCCATAGTAGAGGTATATACAATCCCATGTTTGTCAAAGCACTACTTATAACATCCAAACTATCAAAGCAGCAATATAGTCAACAGAAGGTAAAATACATACACCATGGAGTATTTACTTACAAAGGAATATTATCATATTAAGTGAAGTAAGCCTGAGTGAAAATGATAAAAATCTTCATGTATTCTCTCATGTGTATGAACTAAATTTTAAATGGGAAGAAATAAAAGAACTAATTTGGAGAAGAAATGAATTAAGCAATTATGTTCTAGAAACAATACAAACAAACAAACAAAATACACAAAAAACCATTAAATGCTTAAATATTAAATATCATAGCAATTCCACTTCAGTGCATTTATGCCAGATACTTTGATAACTAAAAGAATTTGGACAAAAAAAAATGTTCATAGCTAACTTACTAACCAATAGTCAAATTAAAAGTTTTTAAAATATATAGTTATAAACCAAATCACCATAACATGAATATTTTTCAAATTAGTTACAAACACAACTTCCAATAATATAAGGTCAGATTTTCTGCAGAGACATAGAACAGAACTCACTCAGAACCCCCAAATATGCACAAACACACACACACTGATATGCATACATACAACATACTATGTCAAATAATACCCCATGAACAAATGAGGTTTAAACAATAATAAATATTTTCTTGTTTAACATACTGAAATCTATAATTGTTTTAAATACAATAAAATGTTGAAAGTCAGATCTCCAGCAAAACAACAAATATAAATGCGAAGAATCATTCCACAACATCCAGTATTGACTTTTTAAAGACAATACCAACATTCACAACTAGTAATGCAATATTGCAATTCTAAAATTTATTAACGGAATACCTGACAGAGATGTGTATTTGTCTTTCTTTGTTGCAGTAGAGCAGGAAGAGGAAAACAAGGCATAATGACAAGAAAAGAAGAAATTATTTGACCTTTGTCACAGATTTAGTTTATTTTGTCTGATGAATAAAAGTAAACTATTGGTGGAACATTAGAACATTTAGCATGATTTCTGGGTTTCATACAGTTAAATTTATAAACATAATTTTCAGAGAATAAGAAGTCTCACTAAAGTTTTGTATCAGGTAATAATGCTGTGAAACTTCTATGAAATTATCTAAATTAACCCCTTTTCTTTACAAATGATACTCAGAGATAATTTTAGAAGATTTTAAATGAAAATTATTGTCATTTTTGTTATCATGACAATAGAGTATTTTTAATACTAACCAGTCAATGTGGCTAATAAGAACTTTCACTGAAAACTAAAAAAAAAGCTTATGAAATGTTTTAGAAACTAAGGAACAGAGAGTAGCAAGACTTCTTGGTAGCAGCATTTTTCTGTGTTGGACTCTGTTTTGTGAAAGACAAACAAAGATTTACATGGCTCCTTTAAGGGAGGTTTCCTGCCTCAGCATAAGAAGCAAAAAAACACATTGATTTTAAAGAGCTCTGATAACAATTCATTGCTGTGTATGAGAGCTGGCAATGAAGGTTTACAGTGTGTTTTAAAATATATGTAGGCTTGGGAGACAAAGAGAAATGAAATAAAATGGTTTTTCAAAAGACAGAGTGTGGCTGGGTGTGGTAGCACACACCTTTAATCCCAGGACTGGGGAGGCAGAAACAAACAGATCTCTGTGATTTCAAAGGAAACCTGTTATACAGAGTAAATTCCAGGACAGATACACAGAGAAACCCTGTGTCAAAATATGTAAAAATAGAAGTAGAAGAAATAGAGTAATTAAAAAGCCATGTAAAGATGGAAAGCACAGAGAAACTTTGGATACTACACGCTATTCTGTTGTCTTTAAATTGTTTGACTGCTGAGAAAAATAACAACTTTAAAACAAACGCTGCTGGATTAATTCAATGTACAGATTTTAAAAATGCTTTGACTCCAAAATTTAAGTTCAAGAACAAGTTCCTGGGGAAAAGGATTTCTATTTTTGTTTCCACAGAAAATGAAAAGCTGTGGATTCCTTCCAGACTAATGTGGTTTAATCAAGCAAGACACCCTGAAGCAACTTCAATGGGACAATGCAGCCATGCAGACCACTACAGCCAGGCTTTCTACATCTTCTTAGGATTCCCCGTGACAGCACCCCTTACCAGCAGGAAGTAGTTTGGAAAGAACGATGCTCAAATTCCCAAATATTGTTTATAAATGTTTGTTTTCATTTAAGTGGGTTTGGTTATAAAGGGCTAATGACCACAAGCAATCTTTTTAAAGGTAAATAGGGAGTTATGGTATAGATATTAATGCTTTGTTTTGGAATGGATTTTCATCTATTGATACAAATTTAAGGTCAATTTTGTGATATTTATATTTTTTATTTAGGTATTGTGCTTATATAGCTCATTGAAAATGTAATGTATAATTTAGTACAGATTATAGAGAGTTACCTATGATATTCAAAACTTAGAGTTAAGTTAGTTAGGATTTCTAGATATGCAGAGATGTATTTGAGATGAATAGGCATTCTTCAAACCTTTCAAAGACCTAAAGAATATGGCATTTAAAATGGTTTAGGGTTTTACTTGACAGTGGGGCACAATTGCTCCTGGTAACACTACCTGCTTCAAAAAGAAAGATGGACATCGAAGAAACACAGTATGGAGTTTGCTTCTAATATGGCAAGACTAGCCATATGGGCAAGATACTGCTCTTGTCTAGACTGTTTGACTTTATGCTGTATAAACTGGGCATGCAAGACCCACAAGAAAGTGACTGCTGATACAAGATGGACATTGCTACAGGGTCCCTGCTTCATGAAAGAGTCTGCCAGACACACTATGGCCTATGAGCTGAAGATGAAACATTACAGAAGAACTTGAGTGACTGACCAGGCAGTGTGTTGTCTCTGTCATATCTAGAGTTTATATATTATCCTTCTGTGGTCTTTGAAAGAGATAAAGACAGATAGTTATGGTTATAGTTTCCCTTAGTTAGGATTAAAGATAAGTTACATATAGGATTTTAGACTCACAAAGATAGGATAGATGATATTTTCTTTACGTCTTACAAAATGTTAATGGACTAAATATTGTTAACTGTGATTCTTATATGAAAACTGTTGTATGGTATAGTTTGCTATGTTAAGGTTAAAACCCTTCGTTTATTTTAGACAGAAAAGAGGAGATGATGAGAGATGTTATTCTGTAAATATATTTCTCACACTGGTTAATGTTTAATGCACTGTGGCCAATGGGAAAGCAAGATAGGCAGGGCGAGGAGACAAGGAGGAAAGAGAAAATAGTAAGGAGGGGTCAGCATGTAGAGCGTGGAGAAAGCAAGATGCCAGCCCCCCCCCCGCCCTCTGGTAAGACATAGCTAGCCGATAAACAATAATAGTAACTGGCCAACATCATGTATCAAATATAGAGTCTCTGCATTTTATTATGGCCGGCGCGCTGATGGGACCAGGCTGGTTGGTGGAAAACATACACGCTACAACCAGTAGTTTGTTTTTTCCAGTTAATTCTGTTGAAACAACAAAGATCACTCTCAAGGAGAGTTCATTTTTATGACATCTAATTTATCCATTTCATTGACTAATTAGAAGTCAACTTTGTATAAATCATTCTGAAATAAATTTAATTATTTTCCCAGAAACATATCCTATATCTTTCTTACTTTCTCTTTAAAATTCTGTTCTAATTTTGGCGTTTAATATAACAACATCTTACTCTAACTTCTGCATCCACAAATACTCCTACAAAATAATTATTATTAACAGCCTGTTATGTGAAATTGGCTTTGCTTCTCTAATTACAAATGAGATGTTTACTCAGTTTCGAAAATGCAGATACAAACGTTTCACATTTATGTTATTATCAGTGCATAATTTAATAAATTATCATATTTGTTAATTATAAAAATATACTATAGTGGGATATTCACTGTGTCTGCTTCTGTGGCACTGACCACACCCACTGAGGGGTGGAGCCAGGGGTGGAATTGACCTATGGGACTTGGTCTCGGCAGGAGGCAGAGAATGCTGTTTCTGGCAGGAAACGGAGATAGGAGCATCCAGTTCTAACTGCTGTGTTCATTTGTCTGTGTTGTGAGTTGTTTCTCCCTTAATAAACATCTATTAGGCCTAATTGTTTATCCTGACCCTTATTAAACCACAATATCCTCTGAATTCAGGATAATGAGCATTTACTTTTCCAAATTAGCAATATGATTTGGAGGTATTGCATTCAATTAATATTTTGATTAACATACTTTTTTGAGAAAAATTTATAATCTATATTATATAAAGAAAGCATGTTTAACTAAAAATAACTATTTTGGTCCTTTTTAATAATTCAATATTTAATTATTTTTATTCTCACCAATATACTATCTTATTCTTTAACTTTACATATTTGTGCTGCTAATTAATATGCTTGCTGATAATGAATGCTTCATAGCAATATATTTTCTAGAGTATCTGACTTCAGATAATAAAAGAAATCACAGGTTATATATTATGAGGATGTAAATGTATGAACCCACTTGTTTGTATTATGTTTTATTGCTTTTATGCAAATTAGTTTTATGTACATGGTATTTATATAAATTATTTTAACTATATGACATGTTTTTCAAAGCAGAATATTATATACTACATAAATCTCTGTTATAACTATAAACTACTACAGTATATGAAAAAATGTTATTATTGAGAAGAACTTTTATTTTTTAATGTGTTACCAACTGAACATTAGCATCATTTTGATATTTTGTTTCTGATTATGCTAATTTTAATAAACATAATTTTATATATATATAAATAAAAAAATATTACAGATTTCAAATAAGCTGTAAAACAAAACAAAAAAGCTTATGCTTTCAAACATTAAGATACTTTAGTCATATAAACCTATCAATACTTTGTAAAAAATTAAACATGAATACAGTTTGATTAAGATTTTGAATTTAATACTTTAATAGTAAAAATAAATGATTTTTTCATTACCATAGGCAGATATGAAAATCCAATGGGAAAATAATCAATCATTCAGTTATGATTTTAAAAACTCAGAAAACATTAATCCCTATATTTTATGGTGATGTGTCAAACGTTTTTCCCTCTGATCAAAAGACAGAATATTATAATGCTGACTATGGCCAATTCAATTCACTATTACAGGTAGGCTCTTTTCAGTAAAATAATGGAAAAAATAACAAGTATTGGAAAGAACAGAATTAAACTGATTGTATTCACAGGTAAAATAGAATATTTTCTGAAAGGAAATTTATGGATAATACACAATTTTAAGTAAATTTAATGAAATAGCTTATATATTTAAAATTTAACAAAAATTTTTATTGAAGAGTAGATCACCACACTAATTTTTTTTTATTTATAAAGCATGACAAAAATCGTACAGATAGTATTTTAATAGGTTGTCTCTAGATGTTAAAAGCTAGAAACCAAGAACAATTATAACAGACTAGTTTTGTCATTTTTCTGATGTTATGGTAAGTAAATTCTGGGTGTTCTATAAATATCAAAATAGTAATGCAACAGAACTTTTTTTTTTGAGACAGGGTTTCTGTATAACTGCTCTGGATGTCTTGGAAGTAGCACTATAGACCAGGCTGGCATTGAACTCACAGAAATTCACTACCACCTGACTTAAAAATTAATTTTAAAATTTACTTTCAGCTCCTATGCTAATCATCTCACTATTTATAATAAATTTTTTCCTGCACCAAATTTTACACATATTGTAGATTGTAAAAAGTATCATTTATTCTCTTAAACTTTATTCACTATCTTCAGTAAGGATTTAAGAATAGTTTTTTTTGTAAGATTTTAAAATATTTCTCATATAAACAAACTATATATATTATATTACTTAATATGATCATTTTGCATGACATCATTTCATGAACATTTTCATACTATCTAAGAATGTCAATTATAAAGGATTAAAATATCACAGAATTTGAAATATCTAAGACCGCTTCATATTCCTTGCAATATCTTTAACACAATTCAATATTTGTGTTAGATAATTATAACTCCTTTAAAGTAATTTTGTTTTGTATTAAATTATGTATTTTCACAGACATTACTTTTACATTGTTCCATATACTTACCAATAATTATTGTATATAGAATATATGAAACTCTTTATCTCTAAACATCTTTATTGAAAAGACATAATACTCATTTAATTAAAGCATAACAAAATAATTTTGTGTTGAAGAAAGGGAAAATAAATGTAATCTAACTGTTGAAAAGTCACATCAAGAAATAAATTAAACAACTCATTCAATTGACACATCCTAAACTAATTATTAAGCATACTATGAAGTAGTTGATGCTACTAGTTAAGTTGCTAAGGCTAAATAACGAATAATAACTATCACTCTAATATACTCATTATCTACTTGCTTTCTTCTCTGTAAATGACAACTATACCTCTACTACATTATATTTAATTTGCCAATTTCTGAAGTGAAGGTATCTCTTAATTGTAATACATTAAACAACCAGCTCCAATTTTTTGAGCAGATTGTTGCTATAAATTGTGAATAGTGATTCAGCCACAAAACTGACTATAGGAGAAACAAGTAAAAATATTTCAAAACGTAGCATTTATGAACATGTCTACAGCCATTAAATCACAATCTAAGGATTTACATCTGATCCCCATGCTAGAGAAAGAAAACAATTATTAAACCTAAAAATCTTTAATTATATATGCACTTTCAAAGCAACATAAACTCCAGGACACAAACATTTCAAGAGACTAGATCTCAGTTGGGTGAGTGTTAAGATCTTAACTTGATACCCTTTTATTTTGTTTTTCTAAATAAAAAAGAAATTCAGAAACCAATGTTACAAGAATAGCTAAGACTATCAACATATCTTATAAGGATTTCTTGCACTTTCACCCAGCACAAGAGATAGAAATCAAATCACAGTTTCATCACCACATAGAGATTCTGGAAATCAACACCACTCTAGGCACAGCATTCCTAGTATGTTTTACATTATGTAATGATATTAGCTAGAAAATGAAAATGCTTCTCAAACTCTTAAATCATGCTTCAAAGACAGTCACCTATTGCAATGAAATGAGCTACCATCACTGAAATTTCAAGGGAAACAAAATGTATTCCCCAAATGAAAACAAAATAATACAAATTTTCAATTATCCTTAAAGCATTCCATATAGAAAATCAAGGACACATTAAAGAAATATAAATTTTAAAGTAGGACTATTAGCTTAAATCATTTTTAGTCTGCATGGGTAAGAAAAACCTATGATCTAGTTATATTCATCAATCTTAGAGTTAAAATGAAATATAGAAGTGTTCATTGAATAAAAGGATACAGTTAAAAGTACTAATCAAAATGAGGAAAGACAACTTTGCAAAGTAACTGCAACTTATAAATTTGCTTGGCTATAATACAATAAGATCTAGAAAATTTTTAAATGTCTAAGTGAAACTTAATTTAGTAACTGTCATGAGCCACTTCTCTTTTTCTGATATTTTATACAATGTCAATGAACCAAAGAAAGAACACCAAAAATCACCAAATGTATTTTCACATATAGCCTTTTATGCATTCCATAGCATGTGAGGAATCAAAGGACTGAGGTAGAACTGAGACAAAATACAACAGAGAAATGTGTAACAAGGAATATAATCTTTTCATTAGTTTGGTTATAATTGCAATTTCACATATAAATGTACATGCATATACATTAGTGCTTATTTCAAAATTATATTATTTTTAAATCAAATATACCTCAATGAAGTTAATAAAACTATGTGGGTATACCCAAGAATAACAGCATAATTTATGCATGGAATTGCATGCTTGTAATACCAGCACTCAAGGGACCAATGAAGAATGATAACAGAAAGTTCAATTTTAGCCTAAACTAAATAGGACACATTAAATTTAAAATAAAACTAGAGAAATCACAAAATCTAATTTAAAACCATATGTGTGCCAATAATCAAGGTGAAATATAATTAGTGAAATTTCCTGTAGATAAATAAGTCAAAGCAAACATCATGACTTAAACATGCCATAAGGACAACTAATTTTTATACATATAATGAATTAAGCAAAATCTCTTCAATAAATACCTGCTAGAACTATTAGATATCCAGGGGAAAATATGAACATTTTGGCTTAAATTTCAAAACTTACTGAAACAATTACCTCATGAACAATAGAGTTAAGTAAAAGCATTTTGGAAATACTAGGAAGGATATCTAGTATTTGATCATGGGATTTTAGAGCAAAAGTTTGATCCCTAAAGAGAAATTTTGGGAAACTTGGATCTACATAGTATAACATTTTAGTAAAAATGTTTCATCCTATGTTAAGAAACATAACATCAGATACTAGATGATGGCTCTATAATGGCAATTAAGATAGTCATCATTTTGATTACAAGGAAGGGCATTTAAGTTAGCCTCTCTACTATTTCTTAGATTCTTCATTGGGATTACTCTTGTGGCTACCCGGGAATATTCCCAGTGCCAGGCTTCTCGTTAACCCCATAATGGTTCCCTCTATCAAGTATCTCTATCCTTGCTACCCTCTCTGTTTCTCTCACAAATTGACCTTTCCTATCCCTCCTGTTTTCCTCCCCCATCACCTTTCTTCCTTCTCCCCTCTCTCACCACGCCCCCACTTTACTTCCAATTTACTCGGGAGATCTTATCTATTTTCTGTTTTCAGGGAGTCTATGTATGTCTCTCTTAGGGTCTTCCTTATTTTCTGGCTCTCTGGCATTGTGGACTGTAGGCTGATTATCCTTTGCTGTTATGTCTAATATCTACTTATGAGTGATTACATATCACGTTTGTCTTTTTTGTGTTCATAATTCATTGACTGATGGAGGCAAATGCAGAGATCAACAGCTATGCACTGGGCCAATCTCCTTAAATCCAGATGAAGAGAGGGGAGAGTGATAACAAAAGCAAAGCTGTCAAGACCATGTTGGAAAAACCCACATAGGCAGTTGACCCCAGCAAGTGGGAGCCCACTGGCTCCAGATCAACTTCTGGGGAACATTCTCAAGACCAAACTACTTGAATGCAGGTGACAGGAGGGGCGTGTACATTTTGTATGGCTGCTAGCAGTGGAACCAGTATTTATTCCTAGTGCATAAACTGGCTTTTTGGAACCCATTCCCTATGGAGGAATACCTTGCTCTGCTTAGACACAGTGGGGAGGGTACTGCCCCAAATGCTTATTCCCCATGGAAAACTATGCCTTTGAATATTCTCTGAGGGATGGATGGTGGTGAAGGGGATGCTGGATGGAGTATGAAGATGATAGGGAAACAGAACTTGGACTGGTATATAATTTTAAATTTAATATAAATAAAATATATAATAAAGAAAGAAACATTACAAACAGAAAAGCGAATTTCAATCTCTATGTCCAAATTTAAAATAAAGTAACAGGTATTAAGATGTGGTGGTTTGAATAAAATTTGCCCCTATAGGCCTATAATGAGGGGCACTCTTAGAAGGCATGGCCTTGGTGGAGTAGGCATGGCTTTATTCGAGGAAGTATGTCATAAGGGGTGTCACTCACTCTTCATACTATCTGCAGACCCAGATCCAGATCCAGAACTCTAGAATCATGTCTTCCTGCATGCTGCCATGCTTCCCACCATGACAATAGTGGACTAAATTCTGAACTGTAAGCTAGCCACAATGAAATATTTTCCTATATAAGAGTTGTCATGGTCCCAGTATCTCATCCCAGCAATAAAATTCTAAGACACCAGGATATAAAAATAAACAGAAAAAGGAAATTATGAAATTTGAAAATGAGGAGATAACATATTTAGAGAAAACTCACGAAATATGACAGATGGCTTAAAAAACCAAAAACAAAAATATATTCAGACTAAGAATTATGAGGTAAATATGAATTGAATCCACCTAAAGAACTCAAGAAAATCTTGCCATCTCTTCCTCCAATATGACAGTAATATTCAGTCAACATAAAGAACTTAAAATATGTCAAAAAGACAATAAACCAACAGATAAACAGATAAATGAATTGAGCATATAGCTTGCAAAAGAAAATGCATACATCACAAATAAATTTGGGAAAAAGATAGAATGTGAAGCTGGGTGGATAAAGAAGGGGAGGATTTAGGAAGAGGTGAGAGAGGAAAAATAAACACAATCAAAATATATTCTATGAAAAAACTATTTTAATGAAAAACAAAGAAAATACAAAATACCCTGAGAGGCCACCTGATTTCAATAAGAAAGGTTAAGCCCTACCTAAATGATAAACAAAAAAGTGGGTGGAAATGTAAGAAGAAAAGAGAACTTTATAAAATTTATATGACTGTAATTATTTCAGGCCATTCAAAATTAAATTATAAATTACTCACAAACTAAATATAATTTCCTTATGTTCTAAATATACCATTGCTAGATACAAACTCAAGATATCACAGGGCTACTTATACTTATCCAACTTGCTCATCATATCAGTTTTCACAATAGTCAAACCATGAAAGCAACCTTAATTTTCATCAATAAACAAATAGATTTTAGTATGTACCTGTGCGTGTGTGTGTGTGTGTGTGTGTGTGTGTGTGTGTGTGTGTGTGTGTGTGTGTGTGTAAACATAAAAACTGGAGTTTTCAGGTAACTGTTAGGAAATGGATGAAAACTAATTGGTTTGTAATTTGTATGTATATATTTGAGTGCTTGTATGCATGTATGTGCACCTTGTGCTTGCCTGGTCCAAAAAAGGTCAGAAAATGTATCTAATCCCTCAAAAGTGCATTTATTGTATCTTTGTACCACCAAATGTGGGTGCTGGGAATCAAACCCAGAACCTCTGGAAATGCAACACATATATTTAACCTCTGGCCAATTTCTCTAACACACAGAATTGAAATTAATGTTTATTACTATAGAAATAGAAATAAACCAGATCCAGAAAACTATGTATTTTTTCTCATATGTGGATTCTATGGTAAAGAAAATCCCAAAAGGTAAACAAGAAAAGGTTTTCAGAACAAGGTATGATAGAAAAGGCCAAGACTATTGAGCAATAAATTTGGGGAATATGGTAAAAGTGCATCCATGAAAATATTATTATAAAGTCATTTTTTGTGAATAACATATAAAAGGACAAAGAAATGTTATACATATGTCACATTGACTAAAATAAGCCATTGTGTATGATGATATCACTAAAAGATGGCAAGTTTAGAGCCACACATAATTCTCTTTTTATTGGATTGTAATTGTTAGATCTTTATCCCAATATATAAACATTTAAACATTATATAATAGATATGATACATTTAGGTACCTATACCATAAAATAAAGGAATTTGCTCATATGAAAATTTGAATAGAGTTGTTCATAGCTTATTTATTTGTATTAGGAATAAGAATAAAAACAAAACAAAAAACCTAAATAATCCTAAATTATTAAACTAGCATATATTTAAAATAAGTTTTTACACCATGACTATCACCACAATTAGTGGAGGGAAGAAATTACTAAAAATATGGCAAAATATATTCAAAATTCCTGGGAAGAATGCAGCATGAAAAAGTAATGAAAAATTATCTCTGGTAGTAGTGGCACACACCTTAAGTCCTAGAACCCAGGATACAGAGGCAGGCAAATCTTTGTGAGTTTGAGGTCAACCTGGTCTAAATAGTACGTTCTAGGACAGCCAAGGCTACACAGTGAAACCCCATCCCCAAAACAAAGCAATAAACAAAAACAAAATACAACAAAAAAGAAAAATCTCATATACTATTACATAATTTTATTTCTAAAAATAAATATATGGTTATATATAGACAATGAGTTGTGGGTCATGTTGGTGGGATTTAGAACTGCTTGTTAACCAAAAACATAAATAAACAAGGATTCTTGCAAAGACTAACTTGCGATTTCCTTGGCTATACCAATGCTACTATTTCAGCAGAAATACTGCCCTGTGTATAACTATAATAAAATTAAATTGGCTAATTTTTTCAGAGTACACCAAGTGTTTCTATTGTTTTTTACATATTCAAGTTAATACAAAATGTCTGAATGCTTAATTTAAAATGGATTAGTTTGTCCAGTGATTCTCAACTTGTGGGTAACAACCCCTTTGGGTGTTGAATGACCCTTTCATTGGGGTCACATATCACATTCCTGCATATCAGATATTTACAATACAATTCATAATATTAGCAAAATTACTGTCATGAAATGGCAACGGAAATAATTTTATGGTTGTGGATCATCACAACATGGGTCCCATTAATGATCCAGAGTATTAGAAAGGTTGAGAACCCCTGGCTTAGGACATAAAAGTACTTTCAGCATCTTGTTATCACAGGCTGAGTGAGGAGCAGGTAGAAAATCTACTCTACATGTTTTCCATTGACATCCATATGCATGCACATGATGAATATATTTCTCCCAATTATAATGGTCATGATGATAATAATAAAACCAAAATAATATCAAACAAAAGGATTAGCTTCTTAATACAGAGTTAACCTAACCTGGTGGGGGGAATATTTTAAACTAAGTTTCCTCCTACAACAGTTTTTGTGAACTATTTTCTAATAAAGGAAGACCAGCCACGGAAGCCCATAATGAAGGCAGAACAACAACAAAAACTAAGGAATATGGAGAAATACCACCAACATATGTCTGAAGTCACCACACACCAAGGAGGCCTAAATTGTAGAGATTATGATGAAATGAACAGCTTCCCCCAGGACTATTCACTATTTCCTGCTACTTGAATGTAAAAGCAAAATTCATCACGCAGCACAGGGAAGATTTAAATCATTCAGAGTCTCTATAGGATTTCATATACAAATTAGTCTTCAATGAAAAAAAGTTTAGTGGTAAATTTTTTTTCTCATTCTATAGGCTGCCACTTTGTCCAATCGACTGTATACTTTGCTTTGTAGAAGTGTCTTAGTTTCATGAGGCTCCATTAATTGTCTATCTGTCTTCTGTTCATGAATTTGTCTCCTGTGTCAAAGCATTCAAGGTTATTATCTACTTCCTTTACTATCAGGGACATTGAACTGGTTTTATGGTTGTGATCTTTGATTCCTTTGTACTTGAGTTCTTTTTTGTGCAGTTATAAATATGGATCTATTTGTATTCTTCTACATACAGACATCCAGTATGACAAGCACCATTTGCTGAAGATGCTGTCTTCTTTTCCAGTGTGTATTTTTGATGTCTGTATCAAAAAATAGGTGAAATAAGTGTATGCATCTTTAATACAATTCCATTGATCAACTTCTCTATCTTTATGCCAGTATTACACAGTTTTATCATTATAACTCTATAGTACAGATAGAAATCAGGGATATTGATACTTCCAGCAGTACTTTTATTGTTCAGGATTGTTTTTGCTATCTTGGGTGCTTTGTTTCACCATATGATGGTTTTACCATATAAAAGTATCTTCAGGTTTCATGTTAGATTTCTATCTTATTTAGAATTTTAATTAGAGTTGCTTAGGTTTAAATCTTATAATTTTGAGAATAGTCCTAATCACTAAATATTTCATAAAAATAAGTTGCATCAAACCTCAAAAATAGCCTACTTTCTTGTTTTTATTATGACAAATTACTGGTTAAAAATTAAGTTAATATAATAGATTAGTTTTTATAGTATTCTTGTATTCTGCTAACAGAGGTCACATTATATAATAAAATTACCATATATTTAAATTTAACCAAGTATAATGAATCATTTATTGAACAGACTATTTCTGTATAGAAATAGCTCCCAGATAATGACTTTACTCTGAGCTTAGCAGTGAGATAGTGACAGGTAGTTTTGTTAAGAGATGATCATTTATGTTTACCTGGATATAAATTCCTGAGGTATAACATCTACTTTAATAAGAATTTATTACTTTCACTTGCATATTAATATTTACTAATTTGTACTGTATATTTACATTTCTTATTTTCTTATATTTTACATGTTTTATAGCCCATTAAATATATATTTTAATTAATATATTTATGTTGTATACATATATGAACTAATTTGCCTCTAAAGCATATTTTAAATGTGAATAATAAGCTATATATTAAACACAGCATATATAAAATATTTTCTAAAGTGGAAGTGTTATTTAATTAAGTAATGTATTCTTAATCTGCACTTATGTATTTGCTCATGAAGTTGATATTAACAAAAAATGAGAAAATTATTATAATGCTTTGCTTATAAATATGACTTGAGTATTATATATAATGTGTACAGTAATATTTATATTATTCTGGAAAATTTTTATTATGTTATACTTTTACCTTTCTGAAACTTTATGGTATGCTCCTCATATCAATAAACACTAATATTTGCATTTTCAATATTGATACTTAAGCTGTATATTATATTGATAATTCATATTCGTTATCTAATGAAAGTATGAAGAGTATCAATTAGTAAATATATATCAACTCTAAACTTTGAAGTTATAAAACAAAAATGCAATGCAGAATATAAGTTATAACTCAGCAGTAGAAAGATTTGGTAACATATATCAGGCCCTGAGTTCAATTATCTGAATGAGAGGGTTAGGTATACATAGAAAACATGATTAAATGATGATTGTGTTTCCAATACACACCACAGAGAATTAGAAAAAGAGTTGCACCATTTTCACAATGCTGGAGTGGACACATTAAAGCTAGAAATATGCATCTAGAGAAAGTCTTCTTCCAGTTGATGTTATGGTTAATATCTGTGTTTAATTATTCTAATTATAAGACAAATATAATTTATAACTTATAATTAAGTATTAATAAACCATTTAAATAATTCGCAACAAAAATTATCAAAAGAAAGAGGGGTAAATATAATTTAACTTCTGTGAAATTATATCTCTCAATAGACTGCAGGATTCAAATGAGTGCCACTAAAGACATTTGTGAACATAACAGAGAACAGTGCAATTGAGTATCTGGTTACTATCTCTAGAGAACAAATACTGATACATGTCATCTCTAACATTCTCAGTATGTGCTTGATTGCTGTTTACTAAACTGCATTTCAATAATGTAATTCTACCACTTAATGCATACCTGACATATTTTTGGTAGTAGTGACATATTTAAAGCACAATGAATTAATGATGAAAGTGAAGACTTAAATTTTGTTTCCTTTCTTTTTGTGTCTTAAAAATTCCACATTAGTCTCATATTTTGTATTTATGTATTTAAAAATTAAAGACTTTAATGGTAATTTTAGGAAAACTATGTATTTTGAAATGAATTTCTACAGTGAGTATAATGAATATACTTGTTTCCAAATCAATTTTTTTCATGTAGCCCATTAGATTTTTCTCATTCTGATATTAATGTGCCTTCCCCCAGCTTCCAATGTATTACCAAATAATAATCTATTGCAATAGGAACTGCTTTATATAACCTATTTATAATTTATTATACTCAATATTATTTTATATTCTATAACCAGTCTTTATGATTTTGATTTATGCTTTACTTATTGCCAATAAATTATAACTATTAATATACATAAATGTGGACTCATAAATAGGTACTAAAATTTAAACACATTGCACCTAAACATTGCATTAGAAATCTGCAAGATATCTAAAAGGATTAATGGATTATAAACTTGTATTTAAGGAATGACAAAGTGAATAACTTCTCAAGAATGATTAACTAATTGATGGCAGTACCTTCCAAAGAATCCTTAGAAGCAATGGTGACAATGGATCAGAAACTTTGCAACACTGAAATAAAAATATATAAAGTTATCAATAAAGGATGTTTCATCTAGCAAAACAGTCTCTCCAAACAGACACAGGAATAAGGTACAAACAATTAAGGCTGAGAGAATTTCTCCTTGTCCATACAAAAATGCATGTATGGGCAGTTGTTCTGACTGCTGTGAAATAAACCACTTTCAAAGGAAAAGGAAAAGTATCTAAAGGGACCAAGAGAACAAAATAGAAAATTTTTATGGGTAAATAGATTTTTAACTATTCTTGATTTGAGTCTTTAAAGTTTAAAAATTGTAATTCTACCTAATTACAATTTGCAAGTCTTACCCAACTGCAAGCTTAAGGTGTGTGAATAAATAAGTTATGTAAATTACAATAATTGATGTGGGCCAACAAGATGGGTCAGTAGATAATTGTGCTTTTTTCCAAGTCTAAGGACACAAGTTTAATCATCAGGAACTACATGGTATATAAGAATCAACTCTACTGATGTGTCCTCTAACCACCAAATGTATGTCTTGAATATACATACCCATCTGTGTATATGTAGTTATACAAGAAATATATAAAATGTAAAATAAAATAGTAATTAATGTGTAAATTTTAATTAGATTTGGTTAAATTAGTTTTTAAGTAGGTCTATTTTATTTACACATTGGAAAATCAGAAAAAAATATGGAGTGTAAGTTGCCTCATCCTGTTATGTGGTTTCATACAAATACATTAATGCGGCCTTACCTGTAAGTATACCATGATTACTAAACATTTCTATGCTATTCTCTATTTTAATAAGCAAATGCCTTACAGAAATCCATTCTCAGCATCGACGAGGTCCAGTGATTCTCAAAGAACCACCATTTCAGCTCCACAGAATATGGTGGCTTTTGGTGGCTTCTTTGGACACTCATAAATGTATGTGGTACACACACACACACACACACACACACACACACACACACACACGGAGAGAGAGGGGGGGAAGGGAGAGAGACTTAGTAAATATATATATATATACACATATATATGCATGTGTGTGTATTTATTTATTTAGAAAAGTCTCTACCATTGATTAAAAAGTACAATGGAAGATCTAAAAATATCTCAGAATGTCCACTAATTACACTATTTGCAACACAAATTTTGAAGTCCAATAAAGGTAATCATAAATGAAGAATACTGAAAGCAATAAAAAGATTAGCATCACATATGATGGCTTCTAGAAAACTGGAGATTCAGGAATTACAACTTAGTACATGCAAATTAGACAAATAGAGAGATACCTTTACAAACCAGCTGAAGGTACTAGCCTGTAAAGTAACTATTTGTGCCACTCATGTACTCTTATTAGGGAATATACACTTACATAAAAATTTATATACATTTCTCAACACTTTAGAATTTTCTAAATACCTTGAAATACATAAATTATGTCATGTTGTCACCCAGTTATTCTATTCTTGGATATCTATTAGGAGAAACAAGAGTACATGAGTACACACATGCACAAAAAGAATGAGTTAGAAATGTTTATAATATTGAAAATGAGTTTAGTGAGTGACCGAATAAGGGAATCTGAGCATGGGGGAAGGAGGGAAGGGAAGTAGAAGAAAGATGAGGAGAGAAGGGGAGGGTAGAGGAGAATATGTGGGATCAGGAAGTTTGAGTTGGGGGAAGAACAAGGAAGGAGTGCAAGGAAAGAGATACCTTAATAGTGGGAGGCATTTTGGGATTAATGAGAAATCTGGCTCTAGGGAAATTTCCAGGATCCACAAGAATGGCCCCACTAAGAATCTAAGTAATAGTGGAAAGGCTTCATTAAATGCCCTTCCCATATAATGAAACTGATAACTACCTTAAATGCCATCCTTGAGTCTTCATCTAGTAGTTTATGAAACAGAAGCAGAGATTCACAGCTAAGCACTGAGTTAAACTCCAGAAATCCAATTGTATCCATTTTATTTAGCAACAGTCTTTTCAAGTTATCTCTTTGTTTTCTATTTTGGTATATGCAGTAAGAAAAGTAAAGATTGCATGTTCAGCATTTTGCTTAGAAATTTCCTCAGATAATGAAGGGGAGGTGATCATCATCAAAACATGTCACAATGAAGCCCTTCATTATGACTAATTAATAAACAAAAATAATGTTAAAAAGAGTATTTTTTCAAATATATACCAAAATTCATCCCTTACAAGATTTGTTTTATATTCAACATAACAGTTCAAATAACTGAATTCATTGGGTTGAATTCAGGAATCTAGTTGTAGAGGAAGAAGAGATGAGCAAAGGGGTCAAAACCAGCTGGGAAAACTACAGATACAGCTGACCTGAGCAAGTGGGAGTTCATGACTCCAGAGTGACTGCTGGGGACCTTGGATTAGACTGAACAAGGTCCCTTGAAAGTGGGTGTCAGTTGGGGGGCCCTGGTTGGTCTATGGGGTTGTTGGCAGTGGAACCAATATTTATCCCTACTGCATGAATTGGCTCTTTCGAGCCCATTCCCCCATGTATGGATACTCTCTAAATTTACATACACTGGGGAGGGTCCAGGCCCTGTCCCAAATGATGTGACACACTTTGATGAGCCTCCATGGAAGGCCTAACTCTCTGAGGAATTAATGGGGAGTGAAATTGGGATATGGTGGGGGGAATTGGAGGACAGGAGGGAGAGGGAACTGGGATTAGTATGTAAAGTAAGATTGTTCTTAATTTAAATAAAAAGTAAAAATAGAACTAAATTTTTTCTCAAGAAAATAAAGGATTAAAAATAATGCTATTATTAAAAGGAAAACTAAAAGAATCTATGTGTTAAATTTAACATCTCATTAGCTCTTCCCAAGAATCAGAAAACTACATCAAAAACCATAACTACTTCTGCAATATTGAAAATTCTACTGTAAGACCATTATTGAGACAATATATACTATACTACTATTATCCTTACTCTATGGAGTTCAATGCCAGAAAAATAAAGGTATGAATATAAAATATCACACATGAAAAGAAATTAATTTATTGATCTTACATCCATATTGTATGACTATCTACAGTTAAGAATTAGAATTAGTATTTATATTTAGCTAGTTGTTTGGTTTCAAACATTTAAATATCTAAATATATTTTTTCTGTGAATTACAGTTCACATTTCATGTGTACCTGAAATGATTTGGACATCTGGACATCTTGAACAATAATGTATTTTTAAAGATTTATTTTATTATCAGATAAAAGCTGAAAGGATTTTAACACTGAATATGGTTGTAATTTGTTTCTTATGACAAATGATTACTAGTAATCTCTTGCTGTGTTTAAAATTTAATATTACTGAAATAATAAAAAGATCACTCTCTGTGACAATTTTCTTATGACCTCTAACTTAATGACCTTACTAAGTAGAAGTCAACTTTGAATAAATCTCTCTGAAATAAATTAATTACTTCTCCAAAAATATATTGTACATTTTTCTTATTTCTTTTCTTCATAATGCTGTTCCAGCTCTGGCTGTAAGTATAGTGCCTTATTTGTATAAAAGCACACAAGAGAAAACTTAATAGGCTGTCATGTCACTTGTATTACCCTAGCTCATTACAAAGAACTTGTTCACTCTGTGCAATATTTCTTAAAAATACTGATATATGTCCTTTCACAGGAGTAACTGTAATTAAACAATATATATGATTTATATAAATAACACAACTTATCATTGAACACAGTAAATATAGTCTACAACATTTTTATTATAAATACATTTCACTTTCTTTGATTATTTGAGATGTGTGTAACAGAATATAAAATCTGTGTAGTATAAAGGTAGCATATACCATGAAAAGTAATTGTGCACCTAACACTCTTAACCAAATGACAGGTTCTCTCAGATGTAGTCATACAAGGGTACCTACTTTGGGAAAGGACAAAAAACTTTTAATATTGCTTAATATAACCAAACAATTTCAAAAGCATCAAAATTTTGTCCTCCAAAAAGTCAGATGCAATTAATTTAAAAAAGGGTTATTTTTTGTGTTTAAATTACACAAAATATTACAAAATTTTAACACTAACTGCCACAAGGGCTTCATGAACTTAATTTCATATATTCATTTTATACCTCTTTATAGTATATTGCACTCTAATTATTTAACACCAAATGTTTACTTATTAAACACACAAAAATATATATGTGGTAACTCCTTTCAATTGTAATGTTTTGTTTGCTACTGATTTGGTTCTGTTATTAAATTTATTTTTGTCAATTGTTTCACCAGTACAACGTGTTTTTGAAAGAATATGCTAATATATGAATACAGTACTGTAAATATCAAATACTTTGTTCTAGGTAATACAATTATAATTTCATTATTTCTTTAAAAGAGATGTTTGTTCTTAAAATTACACTTCTAATGAAACACTACTATGACAAGTACAATAATCAGCTTAGATATTTTGCTTATAAATGAGCTAAACTTTCTAATGTGTTTACATAATGTTGAAAATTTTTTAAATATAAAATATAATAATAATGGATATTTGGTTTTAAATGTTTTCATGTATAATGTTCTTGCCATTACTTGTCTGTTGGTACTGACAAACTATCCTTTTGTTTAAACAAATTCATTTTTTTAATTGATGGATATCAAACTTGGGGTCTGATTCATGCTAAATAAGAGTTCAACAGCATCTACAGAAATATTGGAACAAATTAGTGGTTGGCATTTTACAAATGTCTCTTTTTTCATGTCTTCTAGGAATATATTCTAAGCTTTATATATTCTGGGCCAGTATGCTATTACTGAGCTCACAGAGCTACATCTCCAGGTCATAAGTACAAAAACAGAAAATTTGAATTAAACCAATTGCTAATTGAAATATTACCATTCTCACTCCCCATTTTTTTTTGGGGGGCAGGACTTACTGATGCTGACAGAAACAAGGGCATCATAAACCTCATATAACACTGGGCAGGACTCTAATAGTGATTGGTACTTCCCAGCTAATAAACTGAAAAACATAAGCTGAAAAATACTGCCACTATTTTTTTGCACCTTACCCCATCCTCAATTACATGATGAGGTTGAGGAACAAAAAGCATTGCCTATCTCATGTTCAGCTGTTGATAGATAGAACCTTGTGCCTCAAGCACATGTGTTACATCCCAAAGCCTAAAATTTTCAAGTATTTCATTAGATGGATATTAGGATTCCAGAGCCCATATGCCATAACAGAAACATAAATGCAACATAAAAAATCAAAACAGCTCTGAAAGATACAATACCTCCTGGTGTTACAGCAGGTTTCCCCGCCGGCTGCTGCTGGTTCTGCCGCTATTGTCCCGCTGCCACGTGTGCCCCAAATAACACTCAGAGACTCTGTATTTGATACATTCCTGTTGGCCAGTTACCATTACTGTTTATGGGCTAGCTCTGTCTTAATTATTAACCCATTTCTACTTATCTAAGTATTTCCACGTGGTCGTCTTATTGGGGAGCCATGGCTGGTGTCCTGCTTCTTCCCCGGGCTACATCTCAACTCCTCCTACTTCCTCTTTCCTCCTCTTTGTCTCCTAGCCCCACCTATCTTGCTATCTCATTGGCCACAGAGCTTTATTAACCAGTATGAGAAACATATATACAGAATAACATCTCCCATCATCTCCTCTTTTCTGTCTAAAGTAAAAGAAGGGGTTTAACCTTAACATAGCAAAATATACCATTCAACTGTTATCAAATAAGAATCATAGTTAACAATGTTTAGTCCATTAACATTTTGTAAGACTTAAAGAAATATCATCTATCCTATCTTTGTGAGTCTAAAGTCCTATATGTAACTTATCTTTAATCCTAACTAAGGAAAACTATAATCAAATCTGTCTTCAATTCCTTCAAAGACTAGAGAAGGATAATATATAAACTCTAGAAATGACAGAGACAACTCATTGCCTGGTCAGTCACCTGAAGTTCTTCTGTAATGTTCCATCTTCAGCCCATAGGCCATGGTATGTCTGGCAGACTCTTCAGCAAAGCAGGAAACTAAACTGTCCACCTGTATTGCTAGTTTGTCAGTCACTTTTCTCTGTGTCCTGTAGACTTTCTGGCAGGCAGCCTCTTCCATGAAGCAGGAATCCTGTAGCAATGTCCATCTTGCATCAGCAGCCATCTTTTTGTGGGTCCTGCATGTCCAGTTTCTAAAGCATAAAGTCAAACAGTCCAGAAGAACAGTACCTTGCCCAAATGGCTAGTCTTGCCATGTTAGAAGCAAACTCCATAACGTGTTTTTTCGATGTCCATCTTTCTTTCTGATGCAGGTGGTGTTACCAGGAGCAGTTGTGCCTCACTGTCAAGAAAAACCCTAAACCATTTTAAATGCCATATTCTTTAGGTCTTTGAAAGGTTTGAAGAATGCCTATCCATATCAAATACATCTCTGCATATCTAGAAATCCTAACTAACTTAACTTCCATAGGTAACTCTCTATAATCTGTACTAAATTATACATTACATTTTCCAATGAGCTATATAAACACAATACCTAAACAAGAGGAGAAATATACATATCATAAAATTGACCTTAAATTGTATCAATAGATGAAAATCCATTCCAAAGCAAAGTATTCATATCTATATCATATTTCCCTTTTTACCTTTAAAAAGATTGTTTGCGGTTGTAGCCATTTATAACCAAGTCCATTTAAATGAAAACAAACATTTATAAACAATATTTGGGAATTTGGGTGTCGTTCTTTCCAAACTACTTCCTGCTGGTAGAGGGCGCTGTCATGGGGGTCCAAAGAAGATGCAGAAATCTTGGCTGTAGTCTGCAAGGTTTTGTCTCAACTGCTTTGAATGTTGGATCACCTGGGGAGCTGTTTAAGGGGGTCTGGCTTGATCAAACCATATAAGTCTGGAAAGAATCCATATCTTTTCATTTTCTGTGGAAACACAAATAGAAATACTTTTCCCCAGTAACTTGTCCTTAGGCTTAAATTTTTGAGTCAAAGCATTTTTAAAATATATAAATTGAATTAATCCAGCAGTATTTCTTTTATCAGCAGTTGTTATTTTCTCAGCAATCAAATAATTTAAAGACAACAGAAGCGAGTATAGTATCCAAAATCTCTCTGTGTTTTCCATCTTTACGTGGCTTTCTTATTACTCTATTTATTCTACTTCTATTTTTACATATTTTGAGACAGGGTTTCTCTGTGTAACTTTTATCTGTCCTGGAATTCACTCCATAACAGGTTTACTTTGAAATCACAGAGATCTGCTTGCCTCTGTCTGCCGAGTACTAGGATTAATTCTACTTCCTTTTCTCTTTTTTAAACCATTGTATCCCGTTTCTTTTTCTCTCCCAAGCCAACGTATTTTTTTAAAACACAGTGTAAACCTTCATTGCAGCCCTCGTACACACCAATGAATTGTTAGCAGAGCTCTTTAAAAGCAAGGTGGCTTTTTTGCCGCTTATGCTAATTTTGGAAACCTCCCTTAAAAGAGCCGCACAAATCTCTGTCTATAGCAAAACAAATCCAACTGAGAAAATGTTGTTACCAAGAAGTCTTGCTAGTCTCTGTTCCCTTGTTTCTAAAAACTATTTTTTAAGCTTTTGTTAAGTTTTAAGCAAAAGTTATCAGTCCTGCTTCTGACACCATTATGTTACAGTAGGTTCCTCCCTGCCGGCCTCCCGGACCTGCCGCCATGGTCCCGCAACCACGTGTGCCCCAAATAACACTCAGAGACTCTGTATTTGATATAATCCTGTTGGCCAGTTACCATTATTGTTTATGGGCTAGCTCTTTCTTAATTATTAACCCATTTCTACTTATCTAAGTATTTCCACGTGGTCATCTTATCGGGGAGCCACGGCTGGCGTCCTCCTTCCTCCAGGGCTACATCTCGACCCCTCCCTCCAACTTCCTCTTTCCTTCTTGTCTCCTAGCCCTGCCTATCTTGCTTTCTCATTGGCCACAGTGCTTTATTAACCAGTATGAGAAACATATATATAGAATAACATCTCCCATCATCCTGGGAACAATAATTCTAAACTAGTTACCATTTGCTCAGAAACCAGGAAGAACAATTTTTTAAAAAAAGGTAAAAATGACAACAGAATATAATACCCAAAATACTTTTATCCAAACTGGGAACTAAGTATAGCTTACCATCTTAGACAAATTTAAAATACTTTGTTGTTGTGACATGTGTGATATTCTTGTCCGCAGAAGGATTTAAACTGAAAGAAAATGTTGTTTGCGTAGGAACTGAAAAGGACAGCAATGAGAGACATGCATGCTCTAAATAATGCTAACTGGATAAAGTGGCGCCATCCACTGGTGGGAGGTGATAATCACAGATGTGCATTTGCAAAAGAAGGCAGGAAGAGATAATAATAACCTGGAATTACAACCTATGAATTTATATAGCATCCTAAAAGCTATATTCTGTTCAATAGGTTTAGTTCAGAATCAAACCCTGCCCCAAAGCCCAATGTCTTGATGCAATCTATTTTGAAAATTATGAGGATATGTCTTTAAATTGTTACAGTTAAAAATTCAAAATAAACATTTTAAATAAATAATTATTTGGTTCAGGGTTCAACAGAATGTCGTAAAGACATGGCATTGAGAGTGTAATAGGCAAGTGGTCACATTGATTCAGCAGTTAAGAAGTAAAATATATCTGATGAGTGCCTTTGCCATTGAATTTATGTACTATGGAAACTTTAGGAACTAGCATATGAAACTCAAACAAACAACAAGACCATTACTTATTATAACTGCAATTATTTTATGAATACTTAACAAATATCTGGTTATTCAGTGTGGGACTACTTCTGCTGAATGTCAACTCATACAGGATCTTCAATCACCAAGGAGACAATCCTCCAGGCAGACCTGTGAAGGATTATTTAGATTGGGTTAGCCTGGTGGGGGAAAGCAGGCTCAGGGGATGTCATCTTGATGAAGTTAATTAACATGGGAAGACACTTCTTGAGGTAGGGATATACCTATTCTGAATGTTTTCAAAAAGAAGCAATTTAGCTAAGGACAGGCACTTATCAGACACATGTACCTATTACTGAGTCATCCTGGCTGGCAGTGCCCAATCTCTACCCTAAACCTCTCCAGCCTCTTTCCCACAGCTTCTCTTTTTCCTATACAACACAGCAATTTTGCCTATATGCTCTCTTGCTTCTTAGTTCCCATGTACTTTCTTGTCCCCTCTCCTGCCCTTTCTCCTCTTTCTTTCTCCTCCCCTCTCTATATCTATCACATGCTTCTCATGGCTTGTTCAGTCTGCTGGACATCTTCACTTTGGACCTTTCTAGATGCCTTACTCCCCTTCATATCTACACTAAAACCCTTATCAACCATGCCTGCTAGCAGTCATATTCATCATTTTTCATTCAAATCTCCCAATATTTAATAAGATACTTATGAACTTTACATCAAAGTAACAAAACCTGTAAGAAAGAAATTTTCAAAATTATCTTTTATGAAAACAGACAAAGAAAAGGGAGGAAAGAGAGCTGAATAACCTGATATAACTAACACCAATAAAATACAAATAACCAAATCATGTATAACAGAAACAGGAATTTGTATTTTATTGTCATTTCAAAATCAAAGAGGAGAAATGAATGCAATGCAGTATCTAACTTATATATAAATGCCCATGAACAAAGTTTACCACACACTGTTAATAAAGTAATTTCAGGCAAAATACTTTCATTAAATTGGAAACAAACATATCTAGTGGGAAATTGGAACCCTAGAAAAAGCAAAAGAATGGAACAACAAAAACATTGAAAAGTATGTATGAACTACATAACTATATTAATACTATCTTAAATGTATAGCTAATGAATTCAAATTAAGCCGTTTACTGGGACTACTAAGTAAAGCTCAGAGAAAACATTAAGTATAGAATATTCAGTATATACCACAAACAAATAATTAATTATATAGCAATAATAATTAAAGAAGAAGAAATGAATTTGAAAAGAAGTAGGAAGAGACAAGGAGAGTTGGAGGGATGGAAATGATATAAAATCATGACTCATATATAAAATTCTCCAAAAATTTGTAAATATGGTCAACACATTATTATTATTATTATTATTATTATTATTATTATTATTATTATTAAATAGAATTATTAAAAACTATACAATGTATGATGGTTTGAATAGGAATGGTCACCATAAAATCTTGTGTTTGAATGCTTGGACTATTGGGAGTGTCAATATTAGAAGATGTGATCATCCTGGAGTCTGTATAGCCTTGATGGAGGAAGTTTATCACTGTATGGATGGGCTTCAAGGTCTCAGAAGCTCAGGCCAGTTCTCTTCATACTGTGGGAAGATCCAGATGTAGAACTCTCAGCTCCCTCTCCAACAACATGTCTGCCTGTGAACCACCATTCTTTCTGTCATGATGATACAGGACTAAACCTCTGAAACTGTAAGCCAGCCCCAATTAAATGTTTTCATTTACAACAGTTAACATGGTCATGATGTCTTTTCACAGAAATAAAACTAAGTCTAAGCAAATATTAAGCACATACAAATCCAAAAACTAATTTAACAATAGATATAGAAAATATTTATATAGAGCTCTGTAGAAAATTTCTTAAGGTTATTGAAAACTACATAAGTGAGTGGAATGCCACAATAGCTTCATGGGTTAATAATACATTCCCCTACATTGTATCTCAGATTTAATATGATAAAATGAAATATAATTTCTGATATTAAGAAAATTTCTGTGTATTTTGGAGTCAGATGTAGGATTGATGTAAATCTTTTCCCATTGTGTGGGCTGCCGTTTGGTCTTGTCAACTGTGTCCTTTGCCTTATAGAAGCTTCCAAGTTTGAGGAGGTCCCATTTATTAATTGTCAATCTCAGTGTCTGTGCTACTGGAGTTATGTTCAGGAAGCAGTGTCCTATACCAATTTGTTCAAGGGTACCTTCCACTTTCCTTTCAAAGAGGTTCAGTGTGGTTGGATTTATGTTCAGGTCTTTAATCCATTTGGGCTTGAGTTTTGTGCGTGGCGATAGACATGCGTCTATCTGCAGTCTTCTACACACCACCATCCAATTGTGCCAGCACCATTTGTTGAAGATGCTTTCCTACCCCCATTGTATACTTTTAGTTATTTTGTCAAAAATCAGGTGTCCGTAGATGTGTGGGTTAATATCAGGATTTTCGATTCTATTCCATTGGTCTACTTGTCTATTACTGTGCGAATACCAGGCCGTTTTCAGGACTATAGCTCTGTAGTAGAGCTTAAAGTCAGAGATGGTGATGCCTCCTGAAGTTCTCTTATTGTACAAGGTTGTTTTGGCTATCTTGGGTATTTGTTTTTCCATATAAAGTTGATTATTATTTTTTCAAGGTCAGTGAATAATTGAAAAAAAAGAAAAAAAATGTCTGCGTAATAGTACATGGACTTTTGCTTTTATTTTGTGAAAATTTATCAGGGTTATGTCACTTCATACGTATTTTATGTGCATCTTTATATTTAAGAAAATTTTTATTTATTATAGCAAATGTGGCTATAGTAACTTCAGTTCTTTATTTTTTTAATTTTTTAAAAAATTTACATATGTAATTTACCTACATATATATCTATGCAATATATGTGCCTGGAGTTCTCAAGGGTCACAAGAAGGTCTTGTTGGGTCCTGCAAACCTGGAGTTACAAGAGGTTTAATACTACCATGTGTGTGCTCAAAGCCGAACCCTGCTGGTCTGCAAGAGCAACAAATGCTTTTAACTGCTAGCCCATCTCTCCAGCTTCAATGGTTTTAAAAATTACACTATATTTTTTCATAACACAAATAAGCTATCTTAACATATATGTGAAAAAAGATAAACAGCTTATGTTGCCGTGTATGATATTACACTGTGATAGAAAAGTAGAATAAAGAGAAAGAAAAAATAAATGCTGGAAATTAAGCAACAAGACAAAGAATGGAAAATAGATAGCAAGGATGAGAAATTTAACATTATGTAGGTAAGAAATTACTTGAAAAAAATAAAATGCCCAAGTTCATGAGTATTAAGCAAGAATTGCTGGAGCATAAAAAGAAAAACTTCCTAATAGTTTATTTTAATATGTAAAGAGGGAAACAGAAGCAAAGTTCAAGACTTCTATTTTAACTTTGTATATGTTTCCAAACTTTAATTTTACAGGTTCAGAATTAACATGTTAATTCCTTCCAGTACTTCAAAGTTAGTTACGGCAAAAGGCAAATAGTACCTATGAGTCAGAAATTTCATTTGTAGTTTTTATTTTTATACTTGCTCTGTGACCCTAAGCAACTCTCAGTGACTTTATGTTTAAAACTTAGATAGTAATAATTAAATATTGATAACAACATGAGAATCTCATTTGACCAGAGAAAGATGACTTATAAATGACTATTAAATATGTAAGACATTACTAAAGATACATTCACATTATATTATATACAGATAGTATTCTTTATGTTACTTGTGATTTGTCTGTATTCTGTATATTGATGGAAAATGTCCTTCTGTATATATGTTTCTCCTATTGTCTGATGGCTAAAACACTGGTTGGCCTGAATCTAAGCAGGATGAATAGATGGGGCTACCAGAGGAGGAGAATTCTGTAGAGAGGAAGAAGAGAGAAGCCACAATAGAGTGCCATGTAGCCGCTGAAGGACTAACATGCTGGAGAATTCTTGGTAACATAAGACCATATAGAAATGCATAGATTAATAGAAATTGGATAATGATTAACCAAGAGTTAGCCAGTAAGAAGCCTAAGCCATTGGACAAAGAGTTTATATTTAATATAAATTCTTTGTGTTTATTTGGGACTAAATAGCTGTGGGATCAAGCACGAAAGAGAATCCAACTACAGTATATATACATTGACCCTGGCTTTATAAATATGTCAGAGTATTCAATTCATAAAGAAGGCAATATATTTGTTACTTGAATTTTAATGAGAAAATTCTAAATTATGATGGATAAATTCCTAATGAAATTTTTATAATTAGGAAATGTTCTATAAGGATATAAATATTTACATTATTTAAATGTAAACTTATAAAATAAATATTGTGTGAAATATTATGATAATATATCCTAGAAAATTCTAGTATATGGTATGTACTTCAAATTAGTAGGAATTGTATCAAATAACACTAGTTTCACCACTAACCACTTCAAAAAAATTATCACTTCTTTTTTTTATTATAAAGTTTCTGGAAAACTTGTTAGTAGTAAATAAATTGACTTTTTTTCCATATTCATCAAGACATTATTTTTCTTCTCTTAAAAATGGAAAAATATCAATACTATCTTCTGGCATAAAGTTCTCTACAAAACACAGTAATGGTGTGCATCATATGACTTAATATTATCAGAAAGAAAAATATTTTGATATAGAATAAGGTTTTATTAGTTAATTTTATTTGTCTTAATTGGTGTTACAATTGCTATAATGAAACATCATGACCAAAGCAACTTGTAAAGGAAATGATTATTTGGCTTATACTTCCATGCCATAGTCTATCATTGAAGGAAGTCAAGACAAGAACTCAAGCAGGACAGGAACCTAGAGACAGGAACTGATCCAGATGTCATACCAGGGTGCTGTTTGCTAGCTTGCTTCCCAAGGCTTGCTCAGACTGCTTTCTAATAAAGATCAGAATCACCTCCCATAAAGATCTGCACTCTCCCCAATCAATCACTCATTAAGAATATTCTCTAAAGGCTTGCCTGTAGCCCAGTCTTATATAAATCTTTTCTCCATTGAGATTCCCTCTTCTCAGATGTCTCTACCTTGTGACAAGTTGACAGAACTAGCCAGCACAATGATATTGTGAGAAGACAACATGACCAAAACCAAAAACCAACTTACAAAAAAAGAGTTTATTATGAGTTATGGTTCCAGAAAGAGAGAGAGAGGAAGGAGAGAGAGAGAGAGAGAGAGAGAGAGAGAGAGAGAGAGAGAGCACATAATGGTGGGGGTGGGGGAAGCACTGGGCTAAGGAAATGGGACCAGGCTGTGAATTCACAAAGCCTATCCTAGTGATACAGCTCCTCCAGCAAGGACATACTACCTTCTTAAATACACCATCAACTCAGAAAAAAGTGTTCAAATACTTCACATAGGAACATTTATCATTACTATTTTAAAATTATATGTAAATGTGTTATTGCTTCTTTTCAGAATATTATATACCCCAAACAAGGGTAAATATAAGTTTAATTGGAGAACAGGCAATATAGGTATAGGATTGCTTCCTTAAACCACAATATATTTGCACAAATAAGGGTCTTAGCGGATAGCACTAACCCACACAAAGAATTAAATAAACAACATAAAATTTGACATAAAACAGGGAAAATATTTAGGTGGTATGTCATGTTATGTGACAATCATGGAAAAGCAAATAGTAAAGTTTCATTTAAAAGACTGTTAAATCGAGCAAATAGCAAGGAATCAAGATCTAGTCCCAGAAGATAGGGAAATAGAGAACGGACTCCCTCAAGTTATCCCCTGACCTGCATTGTTTCACCTTGGCATGCATGCACACTCTTATAAACATGTATGTGTGTGCAAGCACAGACACACTTAAAATGAATAGATAAATAAATGTAATCTTTAAAAAAATGTATGGATTTTAGTGAGAGTAAATTTACTGCAATAAAATGTTAAATATTGTAAGGTATCATGAAGGAAAAAAGTGACTAAATATAATAGATGTTACTAAATATTTGTATAAAAATGATTAATATTCCCATTTGATTTGGGTTATATATAAATTAGTGAGTGTTCTTAGTAAAAATGACTGCACAGGCTGGAGTGATTAATTAGGAAGTAAGATAGCTGTCATGATATATTGTTTTTGATCTAATAAAGATCTCTTGAATATCAGAATGCTAAACTAGGTGTAGTGATAGAAGTTGGGCAGTAGTGGCACATGCCTTTACCCTGGACTCAGGAGACAGAGGCAAATGAATTTAAGGTCACCCAGGGCTATCGGAGATTAAATCATCTAAAAGAGAAACAGAGTTCATGCCTTTAATCCCAGAACTAGAGAAATATATAAGACAGGAGCAGGGTCTCAGAGCTGGCCTTCTGGATTCACTCTAGTCTCTAGTCACATTGAGGACAGGATCTCCCAGTCTTGGTGGAGGTAAGAACTGTCTGGTGGCTTGACTGCTTTGCTTCTCTAAACTTCAGCTTCAATCCTGATATCTGTCTCTGGGATTTTGTAATTTGTGCTATAGATAGAGGGCTAGCTCTGCAAGAATGTGGATCTGAGTTCAAATGTCCTTCACCCACATCAAAGTTATGTAAGGCTACAAACCTCTGGAGTCCCAGCATTGGAAGACAGGCATATTTTGGAAGCTCTCTAGCTCACCATGCTAGCTCAAACAGCAAGGTTATTGCTTATTGAGAAACCATGTGTCAAAGAACAAGTCGCTGAGAGACACCAAGACAGAAAGTCAATCTTTTGTGTGTGTCCATATATATGCACCCAAGCATACATATCCAGATCACAAAGCTTTAGAGCGATTTCAGTCTCACAGGAGACTTCTGGGGTGACTGGAACTGAAAAACTGGAAATTACCTACTTAACAAGTGAATAATAAATGTCATATCCTGATTAAATATAGATCATAGAAGACAAACCTTGTAGATGTCTATGTAATCTTCAACCTTGATGCTTGCTAAACAATTACAGTTACTCTTCATCCTGTCATGGTCATCAGAAAGTGTTCTAGCTGTTTTTAAATATCTTCACTGACAAATAATGAAAATGTGTTGATAATAGTTCAAACTGAAGAAGAGAATTGCTTAAACTCCCTCATCCCTCATGGTTAAGTATTTTGGTGAAAAAAGTAACAGGTCAACTGAAGATAGAGATCATTTGGTTGCCTTTCATAGTGCTTGGTCCTAAGCAAGCTTTCTCCTGAAAATCTACCAGGGAATGGAATTAGGAGTCCCTTACATTATTGAAACAGTACAGAAGTTAGGAAGAGCTAGAAAATAGACATTATAATATCTGCCTTTACTTACTTTTGGCTAAGCATCTAGCTTTTAGAACTTTAGACTTTGATTTCACTGAATTTTATTACTTTAGAAACATAAAAGTAAGGTGAAATAATCCTGAATGTTGGTCATAATTTTATTAATATTTGGAGTTATAAAATATATTTATTTATTAAATAATTTATGACAGTGTCTTGCTATGTAGGCCAGGCAGGGCTCACATCCATGACTTTTCTTTCTCAGTCTCTCAAGTTCTGCAATATCGCATGCATGCCAGCATGTCTGACATTATAAAGTTTTTAAAAATAATTCCACAATTATAAAAATGTATTAAGCTCACTCAATCAATCAAATAATTAGGCCAACAGTCTTTGTTTAATCCCATTTGTTACAAGAATGAAAATATGAACTTTTAGAACATGAAAACTTTTCCATAAAAAAATACCACCACAAGCAATACAAAATTATTTCAATCAAATTTCATGTGTAAGATAATAGAAATATACCTACTTCTACCTTAGTAGTAAAACAGGATTATTCTGTTATGCTAAAAACTGATTACATTTGGTTAAGGGAACAATATCTGGCTCCAGCAAACAACTAAAAAGGACTAGAAGGTCATACATTTACTATTACTGCAGTCTTCTGAAGAAGTTTTAGTTGATGCTTACATTTTTTAAAAAAAATATAGTCTCACATCATACAAAATCTTTATATAATATGATTATCACCTCTTTAAAAGGCTGAAAATATTATAGACTACTAAAATGCTTTGTAAATTGCTCTTTCATGAATTATCAGAGTTTGTTCCTGGCAACAACACCTGTGTCAGAAAGGAAATTGGACATCAAAGGAATTCATTGTAGAGTTTACTTCTAGTATGGCAAAACTAGACATTTGGACAAGATACTGCTCTTGTCTGGAGTATTGGACTTTATGTTGTATAAACTGGACATTCAGGACCCACAGAAAAATGGCTTTTGAAACAAGATGGACATTGCTACAGGGTTCCTGCTTCATGGAAGAATATGACAGACATTCTGCAGGACACAGAGAAAAGTGACAGACAAACTGCCAATACAGATGGACAGTTTAAAGGTTCCTGCAAGAGACACTATGGCCTATGGGCTTTGCTGAGGAGTCTGCCAGAGACACTATGGCCTATGGGCTGAAGATGGAACAATACAGAAGAACTTCGGGTGACTGACCAGGCAGTGAGTTGTCTCTGTCATTCTAGAGTTTACATATTATCCTTCTGTGGTCTTTGAAGGAGTTGAAGACAGGTAGTTATGGTTATAGATTTCTTTAGTTAGGATTAAAGTTAAGTTACATATAGGACTTTAGACTCACAAGGATAGGATAGATTATAAAATATTTTCTTTAATTCTTGCTAAATGTTAATGGACTAAATATTGTTAACTATGGTTCTTATTTGATATCTGTTTTGTTATATATTTTGCTATGTTAAAGTTAAAACCCTTCTTTCTATTTTAGACAGAAAAGAGATGGTCAGAGATGTCATTCTGTAAATATGTTTCTCTTATTGGTTAATGAATAAGCACTGTTGGCCAATAGGAAAGCAAGATAGGTGGGCCTGGGAAACAAGGAGGTTTCCAGAACAGAGAGGAAGAGATTCAAGTTGGAGGATGGAGAGAGCGAAATTCTGGGCCCTCTCTCCAAGCCTTCACCTAGTAGCTGATGGAAGCAGAAGCAGATACCCACAAGTAAACACTGAGCTGAACTCACATTATCCAGCTACAGACAGGACAGAGTGATGGACAAAGGGGTCAATACCAAGCTAGAGAAAACCATAGAAAGTGCTGTCCTGAACAAGGGGAGCTCATGGAGTACAGCCTGATAGCAGGGAAAATTGCATAGAATCATCTTGACCCCCTGAAATTGGGTGTTAGTTGGGAGGACTAGGCAGTATATGGGGTCTCTGGAAATGGATCAGTATTTATTTCTAGTACATGAATGGAATTTGGAAGCCCATTCCACATAGGGGAATATTCCCTCAGCCTAGACACACAGGGAAAGGCCTGGGCCCTGCTCTAAATGATATGACAGACTTTTAAGACTCCCCATGGAAGACCTCACCCCCCCCTGAGGAGCAAAAAGGGGTTAGCATGGGGGTTGGTGGTAGGAACAGGGGAGGACAGGAGGGTTAGGGAACTAGGATCAACATGTAAAACAAGCTTGTTTCAAATTTAAATAAAGATATTCAAAATAAAAAATAGAGTTCAAACCAATATTGTATGGAAATATTTTTGAGATAAATTTTAACTATTGGTATGAAGAAAGAATTAGCAAATCCTTTTTATAAACTAGTGAATAAAATGTGTTATTTATGTTGTTCAATGACACTACTGAATATTGCCTTGACTTACCCATGTAAGTTATGATTATTTGAAATAAATCTAATTATTTTAATATTTCAGTGTAATACTAATCAAAGATGAAGATGCTTTTTGAAACACAAAGAGGAATAAAGAAGTTAGAGATGTTTAATCAATTTTATCTTACTTTGCTGTAGGGCTAAGTTTATCATTTCATCTCAGAAAGGATAAACAGAATGTACAATAGTACTTGGCTGTAATACCAGATTTGGATATGCTGAGGCAAGGGAATCTTCAGTTCAAGGTCAACCTGGATTATACAGTAAGATATTCTCTCAAAAATACAAAGGTTGATGAAATAGATGAGTGGTAGAGAAGTTGCCTAGCGTAGGCTATGGATAAGATCCTTGTGACAAAAAGAACAACAAAGAAAGAAAATCTATATACATATTTTATGAACTTTGGAGATAGTTATGCTCTAAAATTTATTTTAAACTGTGTATCAAGAATTTTACTGAATTTGGAAATCAAGGAAAAATCACCTAAAATATCAATTAAAAGACTGAGAAATACTTATTACTGATTTCTTAAATCAATACAATATATTTAGATCATTTCCACCCTCCACTTGTCCCCACAAAGTACTCTCTTGGATATGGTGAGGATAGGACTACAATTGTAGAAAAGAGTACTGGTAAAAGAAAAATTAACTAACTATTCACTAAACATCTTTGAAAAAAGCTATATTATAACCTACTATTTTATAAGCTTCTTTAAAATGTATATACAAACGGAGATCAAGGGGCTAAAAATTGGAAAGGAAGAAGTCAAACTTTCACTATTTGCAGATGATAAGATAGTTTACATAAGTAAGTAAAAAAATTCTACCAGATAACTCCTACACCTGAAAAACACCCTCAGTAAAGTGGCTGAACACAACATTAATTCAAAATATCAGCAGCATTCATATATCATATATCATATCCCATTTATCATATGTCAGACACATATATGATAAATGGGATGAGGAAGAAAAAGGAGAAACATCACCCTTCACAGTAGCCATAAAAAACATAAAATATCTTGGGGTAAATCTAAACAAACAAGTGAAAGACCTGTATAACAAGAACTTTAATTCTTTAAAAAATTAAAGAAGACATCAGAAAAGATCCTCCATTCCTCTGGATAGGTAAGATCAACATATACAAATGGCAATCTCACCAAAACCAGTCTACAGATTCAATGCATTCTGCATCAAACACCCAGCACAATTCTTCACAGCCTTGGAAGAACAACACTCAATTTTATCTGACAAAAATATCCAACATAGCCAAACAACCCTGTGCAATAAAGGAACTTCTGGAGGCACCACCATCTCTGATATCATGCTCTACTATAGGTTTATATTATTGGCACAGAAACAGAGAGATAGACCATGTGAATCAAAGTGAAGACACTTATATTAACATACACACCTACAAACAGCTGGTTTTGGACAAAGAAGCTAAAATTATACAATGGGAAAAAAGCATCTTCAAAAAATGGTGCTGGAACAACTGGGTCCTGGTGTGAAAAAGACTGCAGCTAGACCAGAGAGACTTCATGGGTCTGACTTAGGCCTTCTACACATATGCTACTGTTGTGTAGCTTGGTCTTCTTGTGGGACTCCTAACACTGAAATCAAGGATGGTCTCTGATTTGCCTGCTTTTGGGAAACTTTCCCCCTACTGTGTTGCCTAGTCCAGCCTTAATGTGAGAGGAGGTGCCTAGGCTTATTGCAACCTGACATGCCAAGTTTGGTTGATATCCCTGGGAGGACAAAGAAAAAGAATAGACTGGGGAAGAGGGGAGGTGTGTGAAGGAGTTACTGGGAGGAGAACAGGGAGTAAAAACTGTAGTCATAAAAGTAACATATGAGGAATAAATAAATAAAATTTGAAATAGAATATAGACTGAGCAAGCCAATAAGCAGCATTCCTCCCTGCCTCTGCATCAGCTCCTGCCTCCAAGTACCTGACCTGTATGAATTCCTGTCCTTTCTGCCTTCAGTGATGGACTAAGATTTATAAGTGTAGGCCAAAACCACTTTATTCTCCCAACTTGCTTTTGGTCATGGTTTCTTCACAGTGTTAGTAACCACAAGACAACATGTATATATCTACTGTGTTATTTATATTAATTAAGTGACCATTGTTTTAATTATAATTGCAAATATGAAAGTAAATTCCCATCTACAATCTTCATATAAGGCTATGAAATTTATAAGCACTCACCCTGTGGCATTCTCTTTTCCTTTCATTGTTGAAAATGGAAAATACAATATAAAATTCAGTTTTATAGAAGATTTATCCCATCCTAGAACATGATATTAAGCATTACCTTTTTCTTACAATTTGAATTATGCATAAAACTCTGAAAAATAACATTCCATAACATAATGCTATCTCACACTTCTATTTAGGTTACTAAAAAGATTTTAGTGTGTACTATTCTTAAGCAGTTTTCAGAGACAGAAGTTATTTTTTATATCTGTCATGATTGTAGTATTGATTTTTCTGAGTAGTATATCTGCAGCTAATGTACAGACATGAATTTGTAACAATGGTGAAGCACAATTCATTGTTGTCAGAAGCTGACAGATTACCATATTTTTACTCAGCAAGATTAAACTAAGATATCTCCTAACTTTACTATGTCTTAATTTTTACAAATGTTGCTTTATATGATGCATTTTATCAAATCTTTAAGTTTTCAATCTCAGATTATGGTATGTGTCATTATATGATTTTGAATGTCAAGCAGTTCAAATATATGTTTTAAAATGTTTTGATATCCAATTACTTAATAAAGCATATGAACATCAGTAATTTTTCCTGCAATTTTAATGTGAAAATAGAACACCAATTTTTAGTCTGGTTATAAGATTTTATTAAATTAAGTTATTTTATTAAATAACTAATAAGTTCTACACATTTATGGGTAGATATTTGATAAGGTATATGTTATTTGAATTATATCACATGAATTATTTTTGTTAGTTGCAACTACATAATGGGTGAAATAACTATAGTGTTTTATCTTGAATTCTTAATTGTTTAACCAGATAGATGATTATGAAGTAAATGTGGTGTTATAATTTCCTTGTATTTGTATGGATTTTAATCTTACATTTACCGTTTCCTCTGAGATTTCAATTAATTTCATATTAATTAATATGTAATAAATACTTAATTATAACTTTAAATTATTTCTTACTTTAGTATTTGCCATTTGTGGCATATTCTCTACAGTTTGACACTACTTTCATAATCTTATGAAAGCTATTTGGAAAATATAATTAATACATGTACTGCATTGTTTTTTTTATATGTTATTTCATCCATTCCCATTTTCACTTACATTAATGAATAAAATAGTTCCAGTTTAAGGAAAACAATACTCTGACTTACTATGACGCACAATATAGATAAAGTGTAACTTCAAGATAAGCTACACTTGTGTGTGAATCCAGTGGAATAGGTGCCCATATTAGTACACAAATAAAAATAAACCTGAGATCTGGAAAGGCTGCTTGAGTGTGTAAAAAGTCCTGTTTTTTAAATCCTCAGCACCAAATAAACCTGTTGTGACAGAATACACCTCTACTCAGAAGGTGAAGGCAGGAAGATTAAAATTTCAAGAACATCCAGGTCTGCTTCAATTAATCAAGTTGATTATTTAAATCACAAAATGACTTAGTTTCTGACTGAACTATTATTATTAGGTAATTGGGGGAAGGAAACACTTTGATACTGTTTTATTTCCAAATCGGTTAAAGTATAATGTTTCTTAATTTTATGTATTCCATACTAGAAAAAAAAATGTATGACTTAAAAAGATTCCTTTCTCTTAATTGTGTTGATTAAAATTCAAACCATTTTCCAAGCTAATTAATAGTATCTATCTTAACAGCATATACTTGTAGATAGCATTGCCATAGGTATGGAACTACTTTCTGAAATCTTAATATACGCTGCTTCCCACTGATAGAGATGACAATCAAAATCTTTGAACACCATTTGGAACTTAAATTAAGCATCTTGCTAATGTAAGTTAGCCTGTACCAGCCACATCCTACTCTATCCCTGCTGTTCATTGATTTGATTAATGGCAGTATTTCTGCTTTTATGTGAGTTCCCTTGTTGAAGTTTCATTGTAATCTTTATATTCACTAATAGTGACTGTTCATCATTCTAACAATTTCATTGCCAGAACCTGTGGAATTAACAACAGCCGGTACTTTTAAGAGATCACTATTTATTTCATCGGTTATAATGACAGCTATCAATCTGTCCATTTCCTCACAATGCAGATTATTACATTGTACTCCTTATATTTTTAATATGTAAATATAATAGACATCAATCATATTATATATTATATCAAGAACCCTGGTTTACATTTCTTCATCATTAGTGTTTGTTGCTATTGTTGTTCTAGCTTTTAAATATAATAATACTCAAAACAAAATAGAGTTAAAGAGTTGCTTAAATTATGTTGTATTAAAGTATGGTTTGGTGAATTTGAAGAATGGAAAATGAATTGAAGTTTATATTTTAATGTATTTTTCTTGTCCATTTGTTACTAGAATGCATGTATACTCTTTAGAGCTATGGCACAAATATCATCAACAGAAAATCCCCAAAACAAAACCACATTCTCGGGAATAAAGGAAGACCATAAGCAAAAGTTTATATTATATCCCATTAATATGCTGCTCATTTATCTCTACTTAGGACATTAAATGGGTAGGGAAAATAATTTCTAACCATGACTTGGAATAGGCTGATAATGGAGCAGCATTTCCACAAAATGGAGATAAGCACATATTTGTTTTATAAACTGGGAGAGTAATAAGAAAAATGCTCAGTGATTAAAGAAAAAAAAAGAGCAGCCAGACATTTGTTGCACACATCTTTAATTTCAGAATTCAGGAGGCAGATACAGGCAGATCTCTATGAATTTGAGACCAGCCTGGTCTACAGAGCTAGTTCCAGGACAGGCTCCAAAGCAATACAGAGAAACCCAGTCTCGAAAAATAAACAAACAAAACACACACACACACACACACACACACACACACACACACACACACACACACACACACACTAATGCTGGGGATTGAATCTCTGACCCTGAATAAGCTGCACAATTGACTTTCCACTAAGCTAAGCTACATCCAAACTGGCCCCCCACACACACCTCTTGAGACAGTATCTCACTAACTTGACTTCTCTTGACCTTTCAGGATCACCACAGTTGCTTTAATTTTGCAATCTAGACTACTTAAAATTCCAGCGTCAATGAAACTGGGTGAGCAAGTATCTCTATAGTAAGAAGTAGACTTCTCTGAGTATTTAGGTATAGTCAATTTAGTCTTTCTTAAATGTGCTTATGTTTATGGCTGACTACTTGGTATTTGATGACCTAACAGGAAGCTCCTACCAGAGAATACTGATTCTCTTTGTCTCAGAAGTATATGATATTTATGATATTTTATTGATGGATGAGGCCTTCTGAGATTTCCTCCATCTTTGTTTCTACATTTACAGTCATCTTGCAAATTTACTTTACTCAAGTAAAGCATATTGGTGAGATTTCATGGGTACAAAATACTTGTTATGCCTAGAAGGATTTTTTCTTTTATTCAGTCTAGGACATTAGCCCATTGGATTATATGTACAAATTTAGGGTACATTAACATAATCTTCAATTTTCCTAAACTAGCAGCTCTCTCTATAAGACATAATGTGGGCTATGTTTCCATGGTGATTCTAAATCCCTTCAATTTAACCATAAATAATGTTACAAATAGTGTCCCTTCAAGTTGAATATGAAGACTGTTACAAATAGTATCCTATGAGGCAAGAAATATGTAACCACTGGACTCAACACTTTTTATGTAGCACTTAGGAGGAAATCTGAACCTCATACACTAAGCCACTGAGATACCTCTGAATTACAAATCCCACAGTCTGAAACTTTTTAATTAGCAATGCTCCTAATATTTCTGCGTTTATATCACTGTTGATGAAAGTTTAGGTCATGCTTGGTCCCGCATCAGTTCTGTCCAAAATAGACACACATAGGCTAATATTAATTATAAACTGGTTGGCCTATTTATTGCTCAGGCTTATTACTAGCAAACTCTTACAACTTAAATTAACCCACAATTCTTATCTATATTTAGCTATGTGGCTTGGTACCTTTTCTCAGTAAGGCATTCTCATCTTGCTTCCTCTGAATCTGGCTGGAGACTTACTGTCTACCTTCCTCTTCCTAGAATTCTATACTGGTAGCCCTGACTACACTTTCTACCTGGCTTCTGGCCAATCAGAATTGCATTAAACCAATATGAGGGGCACATCTTTATAGTGAATGAGAACGTTATCCCACATGAAACATGCATCATAAAATGTGAGTGAGTACCCTGAAAATATAGCTGCTTATTTCTATGAAAATTATGAATATGAAAGTATTTCATAAATTAGTCCACAAATACTTATACATATCACTTTAATGCATAAACCATTTACCAAATTGGGTGACCATAAAATGATAGTTCAATTTACTTCTATCAACACATAAACAGTGATTAAAGAAGTGGTTCAAAATAAATATTACTTATGAAAAATCATTTACCAGGAAATGATTAGCTTTGATGGCTATTGTTTTGTTGGTTCAGCTCTTAGTGGAGTACTCTGCTCTGGGCAGATATAACATTTATTCACAGGTCTTTCTCATATTTGTTACAAAATTGATGTTTTTTTCATCAAGACTCTTCAGGCATTTCAAATCAATTTTTCTCACAGAAACATGTACTGGATTCCAAGACTTAAAAATAATACATTAAAAAGAAAGAATAGAAATAAACCAATCAATCTAGGGTAACCTTAACATTCCCCAAAATACATATGAATCTAAAATTCAAAGGCTTAATTCTGTTTAGGGTGAGAAGAAAATTAAGATGGGATTTCGAAAAGGACCCATGAAAAAGCATTAAGTACTGTTTTGACTTCTACTATTCTGTAATGGGGGTTGAGACAAAAGGCAACAAATGGATGTTTTATTTTCCAAACAAATGTGTATGCCCCAATGACTAGTTTCCCTATCTACACTATGAGTGATATGATGGAAAATGGTGTGCAGGTATGGTGAAGCTCATCTACAACCTAAGGATTCAGGATCCAGAAGTACGAGGATCAGTTTGAAGACAGTCTAGTCTATATAAAAAGTTATAGGCCAGCCAGAGTTACAAAGTGAGACCTTGACTCACAAAAATAAGGAAATGGATATTTTAGAAAGAAGAAATTATTGTGGAAATCAGTTTTGAGGAGGAACCAAAGATGATAAATGCAATCCCTCATAGATATGCCCACAGACCAAGCTGATAAAAGTAATACTCAGTTGAGACTCCTCTCAGCTGATTCTAGATATCACAGTTTTAGATACTTTTCTATTGCTGTGAAAAGATGCATAACCAAGGCATATAAGTAGGAAAATGAAGAAGTCAAAGTATCCTTATTTACAAATAATTTGATTTTAATACATAAAGGATCCTTAAGATTCTGCCAGAACTCCTATTCCTGGCAATCACATTCAGAAAAGCAGCATCATACATAAAAATTAGTAGTCTTCCTATTTATTATTGACAAACATATAGGAAACTTTCAAGACAAACTAGATAAATTTCAAGTTTCTTTCTGATGTTGTATAAGATTTTATTACAATTATTTATTTCCTTGTTTACTTTGTTTACATATGCTTATTGTTGGGGGTGCATATATACCATAGTATATATGTGTAAGTTACAGAACAACTTGCAGGAGTCAATTCTCTCTTTCCACTCTTTGATTCCTTGGGATCCAACACAGGTCATGAGGTTTGGCAGCATGTGTCTTTATCTAATTAGTCACCTCACAGGTCACAGTGTAAGTGTTGAACACTAATGTTAAATCCTACTTTGGCAAACTATTCATAAATCATTCTCCACTTTTAATCCATTCCTATACAATCTTATAACATTATAACTTCTTTCTATTTGTGGTAATTTGAATAAGAATGGCCACCATAGGCTCATATTTGAATGCTTAGGAAGTGGCATTAAGAGGTGTTGCCTTACTGAAGTAGGAGTGAATTTTTGGGAGAAGTATGTCACTGGGGTTAGGCTTAGGGTCTCACAATGTCCAAGTCAGGCCCAGTGATTCTCTCTTGCTGCTATCTGCCTATCCAGATATAGATCTCTCAGCTATCTCCCTAGTGCCATGTTGATGAAGTAATTTAAATAGGCGAGACATACTGCCTAAAGTTGAACCATCAAATAGGTCTTTTAAGATCTTGCTGTACGTCTCCTTTCCACATTATGGAAATCATCATGAATGATATCATTTTTATGTCCTATAAAATAGTAAGTAGAAATAAAACAATTAAAATTTATATATTTCATTATTGGAAATTATATGATGATTTTTATTTGTACATTCAAAAGTGTTTATATGATGGGTATGTCCTTCTCCATATATGGTTCTCTTATTGCTTGATGAATAAAATACTAATTGGTAAGTAGCCAAGTAGGAAGTATAGGCAGGACTAGAAGAAGAGGCGAATTCTGGGGAAAGAACACAGAGAGAGGTTGAGAGGGAGATGCCATGTAATCGTTGAAGGAATAGCATGTTGGCGCCTTCTCTGTAAGAAAAGACTACATGGAAATATTTAGATTAATAGAAATGGGTTAATAATTAAAAGAGAAATAGCCAGTAAAAAGCCTAAACCATCAGCCAAACAGTTTATATATGATATAAGTCTCTGTTGTTTTTTTGAGGCTAAAGGGCTGTGGGAATAGGCAGAACAGATACTCCGTCTACATTTCTACTATTCTATTTCTTTACAGTTAGAAAGTCTATATTTTACCTTTCTACTTATTGAACATTATCCTAATATATTTTATACTTGAACATAGTATATTTATTACTGATTCTTATTGCTGGAATTTTAAAAAGAAATAAATCAAACAGTTGCATGGTGTTCTTTTTTATATTGTAGATTGTTCTAAAAGGTTATTCTCACATTATTTGCTTCTTTAGAGAATTATGATTTTACCGTGTATTATTGTCTAAGTTCTGTCAATATGTGTGTTAACTTAAATTGTAATTAATTTCTTACTCTCCATTTATAAACCATATTTTATATAGCTCAAATTTCAATTTGAACATGTATCCTTTATGCCAAAGGATACAATTCATTAAGGAATAAAACTTGTCTGTGGACTTACTCTTGTTCTACTGGCAGGACAGAATTTATTAATTCACTATTAAACAGTATAACATTTTATAATTATTTAAAAGTGTCTTTAAATTACATAGCCTATGGGAATAAAATCCAATGAGAAGTATACATAACATATAATATCTAGCACCAATAATATTTTTTAATCAGTCGATAGTGTTTTGTTCCCATTTTTAAAAAAGATTTATGTATTTATCATGTGTACAGTGTCTGTCTGTATGTATGGCCACATGCCAGAAGAGGGCATCAGATCTCATTAGAAATTGTTGTGAGCCACCATTTGGTTTCTGGGAATTGAACTCAGGACCTTGGAAGAGCAGCCAGTGCTCTTAACCTCTGAGCCATCTCTCCAGCCCCAGTGGATAGTGGCTTAATTAAGGTTATATTGCTGTGAAGAAACATCATTGAGCATGGCAAATTTTATAAAGGAAAACATTTAATTAGTGCTGTCTACAGTTCAGAGATTTAGTTTATCATCCTCAAGACAGGAAGCATGGGAATGTTCTCTCACTGTTTCTTCTTTTCTTTCATTTTCTCTCATCTATTTCATTTCTGAAAATTCTAAGAGGGAAGATTTAGAGTTCAGACAGGCACACTCTGGACTGTGAAGTTGTTTTCAATAGCTTATTCTTTAATGGGGTGATTTTAAGAACTACTGAGTAATTCATCTATATGTGGATCTATATGTGGACTGACATTTATGTCCCTTTATTATCCTCATAAATAACCCCATATCTCTTGGACCAACTTCTTGTTAGCATGACTTCATGTTATTTTCTTATTATTATTCTTGATCTCATATCAATACAATTGTGAAAAACATGCTCAAAATCCCTATTGTTCAGTATACAGAGATGCAGTTTGCTCTTATTATGACAACAATTCTCTGTGGATAATTTCCTACCTTTAAAAAAATCTTCAGACAGTAATCAAGCATCAGGACACCATGTCTTCAAATCTTCAGAGAACACATTTCAAAATCTCCAGTTCCTTTCCTTAAATAAAATCCCCCTCACTAAGCCAGCAGTGAAAAGTAGCATGCCTCTCTATTCCCACTCTAAGAGGTAAGTATAATTGTGAGATCAGAGTGGGTACCAGGATACTGCTGCCCACATCTCAAAAAGAAAATAGTATTATTTAACTTCAATTTTAACCCTGTGTACATTCTCAGGTGTGGGCTGTGTCATGCAATCTTTTTTTCTTCATATAACTTCTTTATGTGACCTACATAAAGAGAAAACCACTTCCAAATTTGAAACATTAGTGGAAAAAAAGACGAAAGACTCACTATAATTGGCTTTATGGAAATATATTTTATACTATACCTCTATATGGAATTATAGTCTTTTAATTTTTGACACTCAAATGGCCTTCAGAATTTGTGATCCAATCATTTATGTAATGCTATCAATGTGTATTTAATCCTTTTTGATTTTTGAATATTTTAATGGGAAATATCCTAAGAAGATAAAGTACAAATAAAAAAGTAAATTTCAATTCTCTATATCCTGTATTCTTTTCCCACTGCTGAAATAAAATATGGGTATTCGGCAGGCATAGTAGTGCATGCTTTAATCCAAATACTTAGGAGGCAGAGGCAGGTGATTTTGAGTCTGAGGCTACCCTGTTCTACATATGGAGGTTCAAGACAGACAGGGTTATAGGAAGAGCCTGTGTTTTTTAAAGACATATGTTGCAAGCAATTTAAGTGAGAAAGAGTCCAATATGGGTCATATTTCAAGGTATAGTTCCTTTTGGTGTGGAAGTCAAATAGCACAAGCCTGAAATAGCTGGATAATTCACATCCAGAGTCAGAAAGCAGAAGATGGTGAAAGCATGTTGTTCCATATCTTCATTTCTCTCTATATAGTACATACTCAAAGACAGAAAATGGTGCCACTCATAGTGGGTGCATTGGACTACCTCATTTAATCCAATGGGGAAAAGCCTTCATTGACATGTCTGGAAGCCTTTCTCCCAGGTGATTCTAGACTCTTACATTTAACACTCTGATACACACTTTAAAATTTCAGTGTAGTAGAAGAAAAGGATAACACTTTTCTTTCACCATCATTGTTTAAAATTATATTTTTATTTTTCTAGTGTTTTAATAATAAGAGTAAAATAAAATTTTACCATGAACTGGAAAATTAATACTCCAATATTTTTGTTTCATATTTCTAGAGCCTAATGATCCAATATTTAATATTGTGAGTAGAAATCAAGATGTCAAGGGGAGAATTGGCTTTTTCTTTTTTCTAACTTCTGATATTTTCAAATGTCAAATTTTAAGGCTAATGTGTTGAGTTGGCATAGCTATATTATGTCCTATTTAGTGTGTATCTTAAATCTCTACTGTCTCTCTCCTTTATATTTATGCATGTGGTTTGATTTAGGGCCTTCCCTCTAACCAGGGTTAATCTTCCCATCTAAAATTCTGATCATACATGCAAAGGTATTTTCATTTTGCACAGTATCCATAGATGTCAGAAACTAGGATATGAATATCTTTGGGAGAAAAAATTCTTTAAGTCTGCCACTGAAATAAGTTATTGTAAATCATTGCTTAATGTAAACTTTCAGGGAATTCATATGAAGTTATGCCTCTGTATAACTAAATATAGTAATTTTTGAGGAAAATGAAAGCTCACTAATTTTTATGTATATAATACACTGTTATACTGACTTTTAATAGATAATGTTTATCAATTACCATATCATATATTTAAAATATTATAGTTCTCTTGATAAAAGTATAATTTAATTTCTTATGTGAACACATCTTTTGGGCTGCTTGTATGTCTGCTCATCTGTGTGTAATACTCTCAGAGTCCAAAAGAGGGCAATAGATCCTCTGGGACCTGAGCCTCTACAAGAGTACAAATGCTCTTAACTGTTGAGGCATTTCACTAGGCCTTAGATAACTGTAATTTTATAAATTAGTGCTTCAAAATCCACAGTTGCAATGAATTATCTTAACTCTAAAAAAGGAAAGTATTTAAATAGTGACTAAATCCAGTTGTTCTGAATTCATATGCTACAAATAAACTTTCCTCAAATGTCTAAAATAGGGATGAAAACATATAAGATAACCAGTCATAATGCAAATATTAACATGTATTCTTGAAACTAAGATATATTTCTATACATTATACAGTGTTATTTTATATAATATTATATATTATATATTTAAGCCTTTGCCATTTTATGATTTCACATCATTAAAAATATCCATTTGCTATGAAATCCACAGTTTTGACAAGCAATAGGAATAGATTTCTACATAGATGAAGTGTTTCCTTTTGTTTTCTTTTCTTTTTGTAATCTTTGGCTCTTAGGCTTTTAGTGAGGGCTTGCCACAAAGCTCCCAATTAAATCACATGTGGTGGTTTATTCTTTCTTAAGAATACCTGACCATAGTTTGTCTTAATTCTAGCCAGCTTTTCTTAAATTATACCATCTTTTTACCTTCAGATTTTATCTTTTTACATTTCTGTATAACTTTCTTTATTTCCTACTCCATGGCTGGGAGTGTAGCTAGGTGGCTGGCCCCTGGTGTTGTCCTCCTTCTCTGACTCTTTGATTTCTTCTCCCAGGTTTATCATTCCATTTATTCTCTCTGCCCATAAGTGCTGCCTATCCTTTCTCCTGCCTTGCCATTGGTCATTCAACTATTTATTAAACTAATCAGGTGTTTTCGACAGACACAGTAACACAGCTTCACAGAGATAAATATATGAAACACAGGAGAATGTCACATATCTTAGGATAATTAGAAAAACATTATAGAGTATAAACAAATGTAACGTATCTTAATATACTATTCTACAACACACAATATTTTATTTTAGTTACATAATGAAGACACTTTTTGTTATTTCCTAATCTTCAGATATATACAAAATTTTGTTTATTTCTTTTTGCAACAGTTTAGAGATCAAAAATCTTGCAGTAAAATCAGGTTAATATGTCACATTATTAAAGTCTCCATACTTGTAATATTGTAGAGAGGTGTGTAAGATAAAATGTCAAAGCCTAACCACAACTCAAAAGTAGACTAGAATAGGTAGAATAATTTTTTGAGACAGGGTTTCTCTGTATTGCTTTGGATACTGTCCTGGAACTAGCCCGGTAGACCATGATTGACTGGAATACAGACATCCACCTGCCTCTGCTAGTGGTGTGAACCACCAAATCCCAGAATAGAATAACTTTTAAGAAAACAAAAATGAAACAAACATGAAGTGAGCAATAGAAGGATAGAAATGGAGATTATCTGATGCACAGCTAGCCATTCACCTCAGAAGCATAAGACATCTGATTTCAAGGCTTGTAAAGTTGGATATAAATTCTATTTCAAGTTACCCCTCTTTGGTTAGATGAATTCTAACAATTTATATTTATTTGTCTCTGACCATAGTCATTCACCTCAGAATCAAAAGACATCTGTTTTCAAGGCTTGCAAAGTTGGATATAAATTATATTTCAAGTGACCCCTCTTTTGTTAAATACATTCTAACAATTTATATTTATTTTTCTCCTTTCATAGTTTCGTTTCAATTGTGTTGCAACAGTGCACAATACATACTTGAACCATTTGCCAAGAGAAATGAAGTCAATAAATTATAACTCCTTTATTCATGTCAATTGGACATACAATGTGAAAATAGAACATAGTAATTTGAGATCTATTTCAGTGGTATGAGTGGTTATATCTAGCTTTATCCCTCATTCTATTAATATGATTATACTGTTGCTATGTCTTATCCTAGGGAGTTTTAAAATACTATTCCATAAGTGTTAAATATGTTATGGGCAATTTAAATGCAGTTTCTAAATGTTAAATCAATATAGAAAAGTTGTGACTAGTAAAAAATATAAATGAAGCTGTATGACAATTATTACAGAAATATTCACAGAAGTTCCAAGTGTCAGAGCTCGCATTATCACCCAGATTTCTCTATGAATATGAAGCTTTGGCTTTCCTTGTTATACTGTTCACCAGTTTTTGATACACTTAGAGAGTCACTGAGGTATTACACTCACTGGAAGTCTTTGTGTTTAAAGCCAAATCTTTGATGAGGGCAGAATATTTCTCTAAAAACATCTTGTTTGCTCTTGAACAACATTAAAACATTTATAATTGTTCTTTTCTCATCATAAATAACTTATCTACATTACTACTTACAATTACTCTTTAAAAGCAAAAAGAAACACAATAATATTAGATTTTTTCAATTTATTCAAATTATTTCTCTCTTTCCCTCCCACCCCCTCTTTCCCTCAAGCACACAGCAAAAATCTCATAAAGATCTTGTAGATCAACAGAATGTCCATTTTTTCTTTAGTTTTTGGGTTTTAGAGACACAGTTTCTCTGCATTGCTTTGGAGGCTGTAATGGAACTAGCTCTGTAGACCAGGCTGTCCTTGAACAAACAGAGATCCAACTGTCAGTGCCCCCCAAGTACTGAGATTTAAAGCATGTGCTATCAATGCCCAGCATCCATATTCTTTTTAAACTTCTTACACTTCCCATTATTCATATGCCTTTTAAGTCTTTCTCTATACTCTCACTCAGAAAAAGAAAACCAGTAAGTAATGTAAATATTATTTTTTTGTCCTCTATAATGTTTATTTTCATTAAAAATAAAAACTAGCTATTAAAAGAACAAGTAGCAATAATGTATTACAGAAATTCACCCATGATATTTATTTTACATTTTGAAGGTCACAATCTATTTTTAAAAATAAATTATTTATTCCCTTACATTCCAACCACAGTTCTCCTTCCCACCAATCCTCTACCACTTGCCTCACCTATTCCACTCAAAAGAGCAGCTCCATTAAGAAATTGTATCCACAATAGAAGTGAAAATATGTATTTTCTTAAAGCCAAGTCTATATACATGTCTCAGCTATGTTTTTATTGCTGTGAAGAGACACTATGACCAAAGCAACATATTAAATCAAGAGTTGATTGGGAGCTTTATTTTTTCTTTTATTAATTTATTTGTTATTTTATTTTTACATATAGATCCTAGTTCCCTCTCCCTCTTTCCCTCTCTCCTACCCTCACAGGCGCCCTGACCACCCTCCCTTCCCATCTCCCCCCACTCCACATGTAGGGTGAAGCCCTCCAGGAGGGGTCATCTATATCTGTCAAGTCATTTGGAGTAGGGACTAGAACTTCTCTCCTGTCTCTAGGTGAAGGGAGTATCTCTCCATGAGGGATGTGCCTACAAAGTCCTTTGTGCACCAAGAATATATCCTGGTTCCACTGTCTGAGGTCCTTTAGACTGCTCAGGCCTTCTAGCTGAGACCCATGTTCAGGGGGGTCTGAGTCAGTCCCATAATGGATTTCCAGCTACCAGTCTGTGGGCCCATTAACTCCTCCTTGTTCAGGTAGCTGTCTCTATGTGTTTCTTCAGCCTAATCTTGTCCTCCCTCTCTGCATCTGGATTCTAGTTTGGCTCAGTGTTTAGTTGTGTGTGTCTGCTTCTGTTTCCATCAGGTACTAGATGAGGGCTCTATGGTGATGGATAAGCTAGGCATCAATCTCATTATCAGGGAAGGGAATTTATGGTAGCCTTTGCACTGTTTCTCAAATTGTTAGCTGAGGCCAGTCTTGTAGGTTATGGGGAGCCCGGAGCCGCCATTGCAGGATGGCAACCGCTCCCCTACAGGATCCAGTAAACAACTCCATATTAGGCAATGCCTCCTCGGACTGCTTGTCCTGCACTTCCCGCATGCGCAGTAGGAACGGTGTCTCTGGCCAATCCCGAGGCCTCGGGTGTTTGCAGTTCAACTGTGACCAATCAGGGTACGACCCGTGACCTTTTTTCCTATATAAGCAGCTGCATTTGGGTTTTTGGGGCCCCTCGCTTCCTGCTCTCCCTTCAACCAAGAGGCTCCAATAAAGCGTGATTTGAGAAGAATCCTCAAGGTGTGGTCGTTCTTCCTCGCTGGTTGAGGTGCGTGCCCGCAGTAGATCTCTAGACATTTCTTTAGGTTCAGTTTTCTCTTCAAACCTATATTGGGTACTTCTTTTATGGTCTCTCTCTCTCTCTCTCCCTCTCCCTCTCTTTCTCTCTCTTCTATTCCTCCCCTGACTCAATCTTCCTAGTTGATTGTACTTTCCTCTCCTCCCCTTCTCTTTCTTCTAGTTCCCTCTTTACTCACTGCCCCCCCCATTCCTCATGTGCTCTGGAGGTCTTGTCTCTCTCCTTATATGAATCTCTTAGAATCCTCCTTGTATCCTAGTTTCTCTGGTGGTGTAAATTATAGGCTGGTGATCCTTTGCTCTATGTCTAAAATCCATATATGAGCGAGAATGTACCATGTTCCTCTTTTTGTGACTGGGTTACCTCATTTGGGATGATTTTGTATCAGAGAGCTATTCCAGGATCATCATGATGGGAGCATGGCAGCATGCAGGCTGATGTGGTGTTGCAACAATAGCTGAAAGTTTACATCCTGATCTGCAGGCAGGTGGCAGAGAAAGAGAGAGAGAGAGAGAGAGAGAGAGAGAGAGAGAGAGAGAGAGACAGACAGACAGAGACAGACAGCCACAGAGAAAGAGACACAGAGAAAGACAGAGAGAGAGAGAGAATGGGCACATGGGCTTTGATGTTTCATGAAGAAACCTCATTTGTCATATCTTCTCTAATAGGTCACACCTTTTAATTATTCCCAAATCGTTCCAACAACTGAGGATAAAATATTTAAAAATTTGAGCATATGATGCTGGACATTGGTGGAACATGCCTTTATTCCCAGCACTCAGGAGGCAGAAATATGTGGATCTCTGTGAGTTCAAAGCCAGCCTTGTATAACGAGCTAGTTCCAGGACAGGCTCCATGTATGCACCTACCCCTGCCAGCAAGGAAGATGCAACTCCAGGAAGATCTTCTTCATGCAGTTTTAATCAGGATCCTTGAACATGCTTCCTCTGACCTGCGAGAGCCCGGGGGACCCCGCCACAGGCTTAAATCCTCTTGCGCTAACCAACCCCAGTGAGCTACATGGACCCTACAGATAGGCTACTCTAAGGCGTAAACAGACAGGCTGAACAGACTTAACCAAATAAGGGCTTGTTTACACTAGAGAGCTCTCACCAACAGGAAGGTGGAAGGCGGAAACCAGTGCCATCTTTAAGGCATGGCACTTCGCAGCTCTCTACAGCTCCAAAGCAATACAGAGAAACTCTGTCTCAAAAAATTAAATATATATATATATGAGCATATCGGGGTCATTCTCATCAAAACCATAGTATACAATTGTATAATGCATAACTCCTGCCATGAAGGTCTAAACAGGAGAAAAACATGATATGTTTTTCTAACAAACTACTTTTTTGACATTCAATGACAATGTGCATAATGCCATTATAACCTTTAATTTAACTAAATAGTGTGAGGGGTATAAACATGTAGATTTTCTGCTGCGTTGGATACTCTGCAAATGTGTCAGTAAGTCCCACAAGGTCATATCCACAGGTTACTTGTCTTCATAACTGATTAAATTAGTGTTTGTTTACAGAATGCAGAATTTTAGAACAAATACTCCTAAATATACATAGAAAGGGAATTTATTGGAATGACTTACAGGCTGCAGTCCAGCAAGTCCAACAATGTCTGCTGTGAATGGAATTCCAAGAATCTAGTAGTTGTTCAGTCTACAAGACTGGATATCTCAGTTGTTCTAAAGTATGCACAAGGAATGGACTTGCTAGCAAGGTAAGGGCAAGCAGACAAAGAGCAAAACTTCTTTCTTCCTTGTCTTTATATGGACTTCCAGTAGAAGGTGTGGTTCAGATTAAAGTGTGCCTTCCTGCATCAAAGTCTGGACTAAAGATGTACGGATCTACCCACTTCAAATTAACCAAAAATTCTTTGAAAGTATGCCCTCCCCCATGCTATTTTGGATTTTAGGTAATTCCAAATGTACATGACAAGAGCCATCACAATGTGTTTCAGGTAGCAGAGGGGCAGAGCAGGGTTAGACAAGCCCTTTGGTACCTAGATAATTCTATCATAAGACAGTTGTGTAACATGAAAATGCATGATTTGATATTTCTCTATTTTGTTGTTGATATCTTGTTTCAGTGTGATATTTTCTGGCCATATCACCAATTCCTGCTTTCTGGGATGCAAATGTATGCCCTGTGTGAAGGCATAATGGAAGGATGTGATTGGTGTGTTAAGATTACAAATACAGCCTACGAACTCATGAATTTGAACACTTGGTTGCCAGTTAGTTTCAATGTCTGGGGAGGTAACAGGGTTTTTAAAAAGTAGATCCTTGCTGATGTGTGTTATTAGGGAAAGGTTTTCAGAGTTTATAACCTACTTCTACTTCATGAATTTGGATGATAAAAATAAGATCATCCTACTTTCTGCTCCAGCCACCTGTTGTTGTTACCCCCACAAAAATATGCACTCTCAAAACATTATTTTAAAAAGATTGACAAAACCACTGATCTCCCTAAAAACAGTAAGCCAAAAAATGAAGCTCCTTTTTAAATAAGTCACATGGGGGTAAGATATTTTGTCACAGCAAAAAAAAAAAAAAAACTAGTACAGATGGTACAGATGTTGTTATTAGATGATATGAGATTGTTGCTGTGAAGAACCTATCCTTGTTTTCTTTAGAGGAATGTAGATAACATCAGATTAGAAAGCACCTAGATGCTATAAACATACTATATGGGCATTTGTAGTAAGTAATTTGAAGGACATCAATAGTAAGTCTAGTTTGTATGTGGTGGTTTGAATGATAATGCCCTAAATCTCATGTATTTTAATGCTTTGTTACCAGGTTTCCAGTTGCTATAACGTTTGGGAAGTGTTAGGAGGTGTGGACTTGTTGGAGGAGCTATACTACTGGAAGTAGGCTTTGAAGCTTCAAAACCCTGTGCCATTTCCAGTTAGCTCTCTGTGACCATGCATCAGATGTTAGTTTTCTCAGCTACTGCTTCAGTATCATGCATGCTTATCTGCTTTCATGCTTCCCACCATGTTAATGAACTCTACTACCCTCTGGAACCCTGAGCCCCAGTGAAATTCTTTCTTTTATAAATTTACAGGTCATGGTGTTTTGTTAAGGCAATAAAAAAAGTAACAAAGACAGTTGCCTGACTATAAAAGTCTATCTCATAAGGTTTCAGAGCAAAACAAGAGGGAAGGAGGGAGAGGGAACTGGGATTGATATGTAAAATAAGACTGTGTGTGTGTTTGTGTGTGAGTTCTCTCTCTCTCTCTCTCTCTCTCTCACACACACACACACACACACACACACACACACATATATATATATATGTATATATATATATATATATATATATACATATATATATATATATACATATATATATATATATATATATGAAACTAAGCCAGAGGCAACTCATGTGGAATTTTTGTCACTGAGTAAGGTTGTTTTCTGTACTTGTCCTAATCATTTATGTAAATATGGAACAAAATAATTGATTTCTATTGGAAGAAATTGCAAGACAGCATATGGGAAATCTATGAATCATCATTACTGTGTAAGTAAGTACACAGTGAAAAAAGAGTAGGCAATGCAGAAAGAAATACAAACATAGAAGATTAATGGTACAGTGAACATTCATGCCCTTGGGGCCAGCACAGCTTCATTCTTATCAGCTGGGTCAGATCCACTAAGCTACCCAGTTACATGGCCTGCTTTCCTGAGTGGTGCATCCAGAAATGGGCAGGGCCACTTCACCATAGTGTTGTAGCCAGTTAGATGCAGTGTCAACTATGTGCAGCCCTAGCCTCTCTGACTTTTGTGGTATCAGTCGCCACTAATATCAACACAGACTAGAGCTAGAGGATGGTTATGGGCCTTGGAAGCAGTCCAATCCTAAAATCCTCCTTGGCTCTGGGTGGCAAGAAAACCCCCCAACTCAGCACATGTCTCTGGGTCTTCACCTCTTCAGATAAGTCTCTGCATATGACATAAACCAGCCTATCTCTTACTCCCCTTTACCACACCATATATATGCTCAACAAAACAATGTCCAACTGCCCAGCCTGTGTTTTCTCCTTGGTGCCCAGAGCAGGCTGCCCTGGGTATCTTCAGTCTAATTAGTCTGCATGGGACTAGACAGAGTCCTGTTTTCTCCTCGCCGTTAAGGGCAGGCTGGCCCAAACATAGCTTCATCAAATGGCAATGAGACTTTTAGGATGAAGATGTTGAAGGGTATGAGTTAAATGTTATACGCTTGGGAGTTAAATAGGTAATGGGTCAATTAGTGATAGTTAATGATCAACAGAATCCATGCTCAGGAGATAAACTTCTTGGCATATTCATAAGGCCATTTAAAGATTGGAATAATTGAGTATGAAAGGTATGGCTTGAATGTGTGTGTCACTGTACCATGGACTGATGTTCTGGACTAGATGAGACAAATAGAGGTAAGTATCAGAATTCATCTAGTTGCATATTGATTGTGGGTGTAATGTAACATACTGCTTAGATTACTCCCACCATTGAAGAGTCTACTCCTGTACCTTTCCCACTAAGAAGGAATGTATTCCCTCACACTGTAAGGTAAAACTAAAACTTTTTCTGTTTAGTTGTTTTCAATAGTTACTTTGTTTCAGCAACCAGAAAGAAATATGCATATTTAGCTATGTGCCTGCTACACTGTGGGAGAAGTACAAAGCTTCATTATTGAATGAAGCAATAACTAACAATCTGGACATTTGGTATATCCTGTTTCATTCCCAGAAGACATAGAGAATGAACATTAGGAAAAGTATTATATTGAAAGTGACACTGGATATTTCTCATCTACAAAAATGAGCATTAACAACAGCTCATTTAGGATCCCGCTTGACATTTTATTCATGAACATATAACCTTAATTGTTCTGAATAATCTTTCATAACTGTTATTCATATTGCTGAAGTTGTGTAAACCTTCAAAAATGTTGAAAAGTCTTACTTTACTTTTATAGTGAAATGAAAAGAATGCCATTGCTAGAGCCTTTTTTGAAAGTAGGCTTTGCAAAAAAACATTTGTACATTGTTTGTAATATAAAGAATGAAAATTATATTATATTATCAGATTGTTTGCACCTCACAAATTCTGTTTCCATACTAAGATGCTCTCAGTAAGAATGTATCACACAGTGGTGGTTATTTTATGCTATATATCTATGTTATGGGGGATATTACTCACACAAAATTGAGGCCTTTTATTCAGCATCTTATTTGGAAATAATCTTGTAATTAGAATTTTCAGTTTGTGATATTAATAGAATTTTATTATAATGAAAACTGGCAGGTCTCATCTAATTTTATGAACCAAGTTAGGTCTTTTGGGAGGAGGTTCTTCCTCTTCATCGATGTCATGATGGTCTTCATTGTCTATGTCATCATCATCATCATCTGGGTATTCCAAAAAGGAATCTTATTGCCAAAATGTGACTCACTCTTTCTATTAGTAGAAGCATCAGATGAGATGAAGAACAGTCAAATATTTCAGATACTTTAATTTCTAGCCAATCTACTACATTTATACTTGTATCTTTAATTCTTACAAACATGTCATAATGATTTGGAAAATCACTTCCCTTTGGTAGAATAGCTTCAGTACTTTCTTTAGAACACAGTTCTTCCTTGCCTTGTTCCTCCATAGATTTCATATGTGTGCATTAAACAATCTAGTATATTATATTATGTAAATTCCAACCCATTTATCTTTTTCATTCCTCCTCTTCTTCAAATTTAACTTTAAAGGGTCAACTTTAAAGGTCTGGACATACTCAATTGATTCAAATGCTGTAAAAAATTTTCTACAATTTTTGCAATAAGAGACTTGATGTTTTCCTCTCTTATAAATTCAAATAGCTCACTAATAGCTGAGTTTAGCATATTATTTCATTTCACATTACATGTAAAAGATTTTATAACAGGTTCAAAAATATTTTTCTTCATTATGTAAATATTATAAATTTCATCATTATGAACAACCATCTGTCTCATAAACCTGATAGCACACAAAACCAGAAATGTGTGTGTGCTTTGAGCTTGTCAGCACCAGGATTCTGCTGAGCAAATTGTTGCTCAAAATATAATTTCTAATGTATGTTTATGGTGTTTTTCACAAAAGGTGAGTAATTCTACCACTACTCTAAGCAATTGTGCAATTTGGTAATTATCAGGATAGATGTTGGCCCTGTTATCATCACTATCACTTTGTCCTGGAATAGACAGAATTGGTGCAGCCAAGTTATTCATGCAATGTGAATAAAAGACATGCATAAATTTCTCCTTTTCACATCTGTCCCCTGTTGTGAACATGCTTTGTGGATCAAGAAGTGCATGGAGAACTGCAGTAAAACTTAAAACATATGAAGATTAAGGGTCAGGATCGCAGATGATTTGTTTAATCATGATATTGATGAGAAGATCATCATCATTTTCGCTGGCCAGTGCTTCTTCCATTGCATAATTCGGACTATTCGTGGATTATAGCCTACTAGGTGAGTAAATATATCTGTACTAGCTTCTTTTGGTAGTCTTGTGTAAGTACTGAAACTTTTAGAGCACTCATGAGTCCAAGCTTTATCACTGTATGCAACAATTCATCTTTGTTTTGAGAATTTAATATCTTAGCAAATTCACAGAATTCCTTAAAAAAATAGCAACTGAAGCTGTCTTTCATGACCTAGAGAGCTATTTTTTAACTGAGAAAATACTTCTTGCAAAAGTATTTTTTCTTCATGCATCATGGTAACTATTTCAATTTTGTTGTAATAAATGAAAGTTGTAAATTCAGAAAGATAATTATTTTGAAATTTGGATGGTGTCAAGAATAGAATAAATATATATATTGCATTCTGTAGATCTGGTCTATTTTATTTTGCCTGAGTTTGGAGCATGTTATTGGCATAACTTCCTTGAATTTTGCATTTTTGTACAAGAATTCCCTGTGCCAATATGGCTGATCCAAAACAAGGTCATACACAAGACATCCTAACATATCTGTGATGCACTCGTTGGAAAACAAGATCTTATACAATGGCACATTGTTGAGAAATAAGATTCCAGTAACAATGATGTTTAAAAAATATAAGACTTCCATGTTCTGCTGTTCTTCACAAATGTGGAAGATCTGTAGCATTTTTTTTATGTAATCTTCATTTTCCAAAAGAAGAGCCAGCCTTCCTTTGTAGCATGGTGATTGCTCAACATAATTAAATAAATGTGCAATGTATTCAGTATACTGTTTTCCCAGGTTTACATCTCATACAGATTCTGAAACTGGGACAGTTCTTGAAAATTGTCTAAATCCTCTGTAAGTTCTTAGGTAATTTGTACACTTGTATCTTTCCCTTGAACTTGGCAGATATCATCCCAGATATTTTGGAAGCCATCTGGGTCTCAGAAGCATATTGCTATGGTATGGTTATTAGGTTCAGTCCAAATAATTAAATCCATTTGTAGTTTCCTATAGGCCATATCAGTATATATTGTACACTCTAATATCATTGAGCCATCTGATCCTGAGCGAACAGGCAGGCAGACACCCTGCAGGCAACCAATGTATTTGGTTTAAATTTGTCTGAAGCCTAGATATTCCCCTTCCTCATCTTACTTCTGGACATAGACTTCACACTGTGAAATCTGTCATGTGGATGGATTTGTGATCTTGCTTCCCAACGCCACATCCTTGCATAGATATCAACTTAGTGTACTCTGGTTAAGGTTACCTTAGCCTGGATTATCTCTGAGGTCACAATTATAAAAATTCATCAGATTGAAGATTAGTTGGAGTTAACATATTTGCAGAGGCTAAGGGAGGGTCCAAGGCCATTAGAATGACTGGGGAAGAAGTCTCTGATAATTCTAAATACTCTAATACTGAATAATCCCCCACAATCCTCATTCCTCTGTACTTGACTCTGAGAGCCTGATTTGGTCTGGCAAGAGACTTATGATTCACCAAAGATTCTTCCTAAAAAGAATATGCTTATGTAACAAATACTGTTAAAGGGACCTGTTTCCCAGCCTTAAAAATGGAAGATTACTGCTTTGGGTTTTGTTTTTTTAGAAGTATTTTCACTCATCACAAGTGTGTGGCTTAGGCACTTAAACAAAATTAAATGTAGTTACCAATATTTTGGCCAATTCTATACTTCACACTATATGTTAATGAAAGCATGGAGTTATTAGGAAGCAAGAACACATTATCTACAAATTGCCTTCCCCAGAATCTGAAATTATGATTGCATTTCTCTACAATATTACTCTATCATATTTCTATGTATTAAGGGAAGTTCTTGTTCTGAAAAGGAATATGTCAGCTGGTAGCTCCATTCTGTTCAGCCTGAAGTTTCATGTTTCATTACAGTGGATGAAACATTGCCTCAAATGTTTCCCTTGCCTGATCATTCACATTGTTATTGAGAGGAACTGGGTCAAAAAGGAAGTGAGTGATAATTTGCCATGATTGAGAATTGACACTTTAAATTATTACATTTTCTTTTCTGTTATTTTTCCAATTTTTTAATCTATTAGACCTTGAACATGGTATGGCCATTTCTGAGTGCCTTGGACTTGATAAGCAATGACTCTAAAACTAAACCATATTTCTAGTCAGTATCTACTTATGATAATAAGAATAACCTCACAGCTGCTAAAATTTCAGTGATTACTTGTTTTGAAGAAAGGTAAAACATAATAGATCAAGTGTCATACTTGAATGATTACTACACTTAAATCAGCATGACATGGCTTATATTTTTGCCCAATTTTCATAATAACATAGCAATACAGGTATATTTCTATAAGAATACCTTCAGGGTCAAGAAACAAACAAAATTCAAATTGTCAGAGTTCATATATTTAATAAATTGAGGAGTTCTAATTTGTACATGTCTTTCTAATTCCAAAATTGGTTAACGGTAGAATTGAACTATTATTGCCTTCTTTTCTTGGCTTTCATTATACACTACTTCACATTCCTCCCATCTATATAATTTGTAATCAACATAAAATAATCAAGACTAAATGAAAGTCACACATTTCCTCCTTTAGACCCACATCTGTGTATAGACAACAGAAAAATAGAAGGTTGGATATGGCAACTCTGTTAAATATAATTTTAATAGTGTCTAAGTTGAATTTTGATGTGACAGCAACTTCTGCAGTTTCCTTTTTCAAGAAATATTTCTCCTAAATATTAACCCTGTTAGCTCAAGAGGAAAGTTGGCAATTGAACATTTGAAGACTATTTTAACTTATAAATTCTTGTTTGTAGCAACCATGTCCTTTTCCATGGCACTGGCAATGTGTGAAAATTATGTAGGGCACAGAAATATTTCTATATGCTTCTCTTGAAACATGACACTCAACATGCTACATTCTAGAATACTCATCAGGAAAGTGCAGCTTGGGCACTACAGATGCTGCATTAAATAATAATCATTTTAGTATATGTGTTCATTTGGTTGTATAATACTGCGTTTAGAAATATTAATTATGAATTATGTAAATATAACAAAAAGTAATATCATAAGGTCTGTTATTTGTAGTTAAAATACTTCATTTTAATAAGAGGTAATTAGAAATATAAAAATAATATTTACTTTATTCACCTTTTTTTTAATCTGTTGTGTTTATATTCCTTCACAATAATCCTGATACCATCCCTTCTCTGAATATGCCTTCAGGCAAGATATTATAAAAAGCATCCAGCACAAATTCACGTATTCTCACAGTTTTTATCCCTTGGGATTTTTTAGACCCCCTCAACATTTCATTTTAAGTAGATTAACAAAATGGTTTCTTTACAATTTAAAGGAACATTTAGGTACAGTTGTCACTGCTTTTGCCACAGCAGTTTCCTTCTTGTTTGAGGATTCAATATTCCACTTTGCTTTATTAATTATACCCCCCTAAGACTATTTTGTCATTCCTGTTCCTTGTTAATTTCCCAGGAATAAAGAAATATATGTACATAGCCACTAATTACTAGGGAATCAAGGAGATTTAGAGTTCTTCTTGTAATTGTTCATCGTAAACTTATAAAGTTATGGCCAGAAGAGGATTCTACTGCTACAGTATGGGGAATAAAATCTTCCAAATCCTAAATATCATAGCAAATTCTTACAAAAAGTGATGGTGTGAAGATTTGAAGAACCTAAGCTTTTTTTCATGTTTGTGACTCTCCATCCTTTTTATAAAATGTTTTATATAAATTAGAAATAATCTTATTGTACATATCAATTCAAGTTCCTTCTCCTGCCCATCCTTGCCCATCCTCTCATGCTTCCACCAACCTCCCCATTCCATCCCCCATGCACTCACCAGTGGGGGTGGTTCTTTTCTTGAGGGATCATCTATGTCTGTCAAGTCATTTGGGGCAAAGCATAGGCCCTCTCCTGTGTATCTAGGCTACCAGAGTATCCCTCCATGGGGAATGAGCTTCCAAAGACTATTAGTGTTCTAGGGATAAGTACTAGTCCCACTGTCAGTGGCCCTATAGACCGCCCAGGTCTCCTAGCTGACACCCTGGTTCAGGGGGCCTCATTCGGTCCTATATTGGTGACCAAGTTGTCTGACTGGGGTCCATGAGCTCCCACTTGCTCAGGTCAACTGATTCTGTGGATTTCTCTAGAATGGTCTTGACCACTTTGTTCATCACAGCTTCCCCTAAAAAACTGGATTCCAGGAGTTTGACTCAGTGCTTAGGTCTGGATCATAAAGCCAAACATGTTATACTTTCAATTAGCCCCTTTTGTCTTCCAAATATGAAGGGATACGTCATAGACAAAAAATTAATGTTTTAGATGTCATTAATAATAATATATTTAGCCCTTACTGGGGTCTTTACTGCCCAAACATTTTCCCCCTTAAGTGAACAAAATTCTTTACCTTATAGGGTCTCTCTCATTTATCCTGCTCTAGCCTCAGAAGCTGCTAGCTGTGCCTAAAATACATCACATACTCTTGAATCTCAGGGTCTCTGTACATGTTTGTACATCTGTTTTCATTTTGTACCTGTTTTAATGAGGAGTTTACTTTTTCTCAATAAGGACTTGTCTCAAGCACTCATTTTCTTCAAAATTTTATTAGAATTCTCCTTTTGTTTTCAAAGGTTCACTCTTCCCATTTCTTTGTAATAGAAGACTACTCGTGTTGTCCTAATATGTGTTTTCTCCATAGCACTTAGCATTTGTGATTACTCACATTTCATTCATTCTGTCTTTGTAAAACAGTCTATCAGCTGATTAGGAAGTTTTGGCTCATTTCTAATGGGATGTGTGAGTGAGTGTGTGTGTGTGTGTGTGTGTGTGTGTGTGTGTGTGTGTGTGTGTATTTTTGTGTGTGTGTGTGTGTGTGTGTGTGTGTGTGCTGAACAATGATAATTTAACTGAAATAATCTATATCATCATATATTACAGCAGGAAGTGACATGACAGTAAGAAATACATTCAGAAAATTTCAGTACTTGTTGTTTATGTTCTGTGTTTGTGATAGGAGGAAGAAATACATGTGTAATGATGCATATGTGGATTTCAGAAGACAATTGGTGGTAGTTGAGTCTTTACTTCCACCATGTGGGTTCTAGTAATATAATTCAGGTCATCTTGCTTGGCAGAAAGTGCCTCCCTTGCTGAGAAAACTAATTTTGATTTCTATAATAAAAATAATTCAGAAAAACACTGTCCTCTGTTTACAAAATGACCTCCAAGAATTTTAACATGCATTAATATATTTACTGAATGCCAGTTAGACCATCATGTTAAACATAGATTATATATCTTTTACTTCTTAGGTGTAATGACTAATTATATTTATATATACCTTAGGCACCTCATACATGTTATATTGAGAGAGCCTATGAAGTAAATTTTAATAAATATAATTCATACAATACACCAGCATGCGAGCATAAGTTTTGTTTGATGGATTAGTTGGTTGGATTATTAACAAGAACACTGAAATGCAGTATACCATTTAATGACTAGAAATCTTATAAAGCCTCATTCCTCTGTTATAACAACCAAGAGTGCCTAATATCCACAGGTGTGCTAGGCAAAGTTGCTTCAGGTTGAGAATGACTGCTGGTAATCAAGAATAATTAAATACCAAGACAAATTCTGTGCTTATGTTCACATGCCTGATACCATAAATGAGAATATTTGAAATTCTGTCACCCCAAATTTCATTTAACTAGAATTTCTTCATGTTCACTGTAAAACAGAAAGTGGCATTTTTTATGAGGCCCTATCCTAGAAAACTGTTAAGGAAATTTGCTACATTATCTATCCCATTTTAGTTCTCCTGTTGTACATCTACTACAGCACCAAGAACTATTTATAATATCTTCCTCATTTTCATCTACACAGGATTCACCTCTTCATGCTCTTATCTGACAATCCTCTTTCCCTGTTTCAGCTCACTGTCCTTGTTACATATCACCAGTCCATCTAACATTCTGTTCTGCTGCCCTCCTTCACCAGAACCCCATGACACTCTGTATTTCAAATAATATTGGTATCTTACACTTTGCCTGAAATGCCAGTTCTTAAAAATACTTCTCCTACAATGTGAGACAGTATCCCCCTCTCCTCTCACTGATATAATTCTACTTTTCTTTGTCTAAAATAGTTTTTCATTTGTAGTTGTTCCAAGTAATTATACCCCACACAAACATATATGTATATAGATATATTTATATAATATATCTGTTATATGTATATATATAAAATCTCTATATAATATAAACACATAATTATATACATATATTACTCATGAGTAAAACTCCCTATATTATTTTTTTCTCATTTCTTCCCAATGACTATGACAGACAATGAGATCCTAAATAGACTGAGTTGCTTCATTCATACATGGGTGCAGGCTAATCATTACATTTCAAATACATCTGAGATAAATGTTACAATTATTTTTCCTATAACTGATTGATAATATTTTGTGGCTGCATCTTATCTTTATTATTCCTGTTACATATACCAAAGGAAAATATTTCAGTGTATAAGGGAATCCTCCATTATTCTAAAATTACACATACCTAATTACCTAGTCTTTGTGTTATAGGTACATGTGTTGCCCTTAGCAATTTCTGCTTATATTTTCACTACAATTTAACAATGAAAATACAAGGCTAAGAATATGATTATCTTTTGCAATAGTTCTGAAGTTGCACTCGGCACATACTTATGGGATCCACTGCCATTTATTAAGAATAAGCAGAAAGGAATGCAAAAACAAAAACCAAACAAAAACAAAACAAAACCCATGATAAGGCTTATCCACACTGTGGGGCTCTAATGTTCAGCCTCAATCGAAGCCCCAAGTGTATTTTAACACCTAGGGCTTCTGACTAGAAATCTGTCCCTTGGGTCTTTTCAGTAATTTCAGGGAAGTGTAGGTTGCTCATGGCACAAGAAGCAATTATCCTCGTGTAGAAAATAGTTCATGAAAACAGAAGAAGAAACCTAGTTAGTGATGCAAGATACTGAAAGAAGAAAGCTTACAAAGAAATGAAAACAAAAGAACACATTTTAAAATTGGCATAGTATATAATCACTCTATTTCATATTTAAAATAGAGGTAGTAGCATATAGGTACATTCTTATATATCTACTTCTGCATCTATATTTGTATTCAGTCACATATACATACATTTCTAGTTTCATATTTCTGCCATAATCTAAATGGGTAACTGAATGGAAGAATATTTGTTGGTAAATGGTTCAAACAAGAAAAATAGAAACCTCAAGTTGAAATCCAAGTTTTGCCAGTCATTATTAATGTGGCATGGCCAAAACACCTAGTATATTTTGCTCTTGATAAAAATGTCACTTAAGTAAAAACATTTTATACTTCATTCCCTTGCTATAATATTAAAACACAGACACAATGGACCTAACAAAATCACTTAAACACATTGGTTTGTTTTAAAATATTTATCTTAAAATAAATTAATTTCATTCAAAAGGCAAAAAATAAAATCAAGAATATTACAATCTTTTATATTTCTTGCTCCAAGTAGCTAGATGTCATGTGCATACTAATGGAAGGAAGCTTTATGTATCTAGAAACCTGAGGGAGATAGACAAGAAACAATGTTTCTCCCCTTAAATTCAGGGCCTCAGCACTGGATTAGATTAAGGAAGAAAAGGGAATCACAAGGAATGGACTCTTTTGACAAACTGGTGTCTGAGATGCTTTTGAAAAGGGGCTTGTCTCAGGTAACCCTTGGAGTGAGTTTTGAGTTCCCTGTAATAAATAGTTGGCCTTCTCTTCAACAGATTTTGGCACTTTAGGTAATCTTGGCATTTTGTCACTACCCTTGATTTTAGTAAGTTTCCAATGAAATGGGTCAAGTTGTTTGATTTCTCTTATAACTGACCCAAAGAAGAATCAGTCTGGGTAGATTCAGCCATTTCATGCATTTCAACCTGAATGAATGATTAAATGGCTAAGGATGCTAAGATCTTGACAAGTCATTTATGGGTTAAATACTCAACACTGAGTTCAGGAGTTTCATATACTGATACTTTGATCTTAAAGGTGAAGTTTCCCAAATTAGTGATAATTTATTTATTTATTAACCCAATTTTTAAAAAACCTGTGAATTCAGGAGGTGCTCAGGAGTTACCATTACTAACTGAGAATCTCTTGACAGTGGATGGTGTTGTGTTAGGGTCACTTTTTGAAGAGTGTGGTCTCTGGTAAGTTGACAATGTTCTACTGGATATCCCCAAATGTAGAGAGCTGTGAAATGCCGCACCTTAAAGATGGTGCTGGCTTCCGCCTTCCACCTCCCCAAGGGTGAGTGCTCTCTGGCATAAACAAGCCCTTATTTGGTTAAGTCTGTTCAGCCTGTCTGCTTCCACATTATAATAGCCTACCTGCAGGGTCCACGTAGCTCACTGGGGTTGGTTAGTGCAAAGGGATTTAAGCCTGTGCAGGGGTCCCCTGGGGTCCCATGGGTCAGAAGAACATGTTCAAGGATCCTGATAAAACTGCATGAAGAAGATCTTCCCTGAGTCGCATTTTCCTTCCTGGCAGGGGTAGGAGCGTACAAATGGCGGCCCGTAGGGGGAATTTTTCAGATCAGAACTTCTTGCAGTCAGGGCAGGGCTGGTTAAGTTCCCAAGGTAAGTTGGGACCAAATTTAGGCCCTCAGTAAAGAGGCAAAAGGTCTCAGGTAAGGAGCAATAAAGTTCCGGGTTTGGACTAAGCTAAGGCCCTCGGTAAAGAGGCAATAAGGTCTCCAGTAAGAGCAATAAAGTTCCAGGTAAGTTGGGACTAAGTTAAAGACCACGGAAATAAGCAGCAATAAAGTCTCAGGCATTGAGCGAGAGGTTGTAACAAACCGAAAGTAAAATTTTCAAAATGGGGACTCCTCAAGTCTGATCCAATTTTTCTGGCTCTTTAGCAGCTACTTTTGTCAAAGAAACTTAAAGAAAAGCACACTAGAAAGATTCCTGAGCAAATGTGATGCCATTGCACCTTGGTTCACAGTTTCGGGAGATCTGACAGTAGCGTGCTGGGACAAGTTAGGCAGGTTTCTTGATTTTGCTTGGGATCAAGGGACACTAAAGTCCAGAGTCTGACCTGTTTGGAAGTTAGTGCGTAGCTTTATTGAAGGCAAGAGGTGCTGTAAAGAGGCAGTGGAAAAAGGAAAAGCTGTGCTGGAAATGCTACAGGAAGAAAGATCAGAAGAGGTTAAGAGCACAGGAGAGTCAGGTATGGACGAAACAGATTCTGAGGAAGAATTACAGGCCCTCATAGAAAAGGTTAAGAGACAATCCCTTAAAGAACAGAGAGGGGAAGGAAAGGAGAAATGGCGATGTAAGAAGGAGGAGAACCCTCCCGGGACAATGCCATTGGCGCCTCCTCCTTATCAGAGAGAGGAAGGGAGGGCCCGAGGTACATGGTGTTCCTTTTGCCCTGAGGTCTGGAGAGCCATACGAAAATACTTAAGTCTGGCCTATCCAGTTTTCCAGGATGCCCAAGGCAATAGATATGAGGAGCCTTTAGACATTAAGGTCATCAAGGCTTTGGCTGAGTCCATGAGAACATATGTAATTCCAGCTTCTTTTACTATAGCTCAAGTTGAAGCCCTAAATAGGCATTGCATGACTCCTAGTGACTGGAGTGGGCTTGCTCAAGCATGCCTATGCCCCGGACAGTACCTGCATTGGAAAGCCTTTTTAATTGAGTATGCCAATGAACAGGCTACAGCTAACATGGCAGCCGGAAACACAGCATGGGTCAGGGACATGATGCTTGGACAGGGGCACTTTGCCAATCAACAGACAGGATATCCATTATCAGTTTTTGAACAAGTTAATCAGATTGCCATAAAAGCATGGAAGTCATTACCCAATGAGGGAGAGGTGTATGGTAACCTCACTAAGATTCTGCAAGGACCCATGGAACCATTTTCTGATTTTATGGCATGTTTGGTAGATGCTGCAAGAGAGAGATTTTGGCATTACAGCAGCCATAGTTACAGCTATCTATTTTCCAGTTGTGGGTTCAGTCATGGCTGCCATGGCTATGAGCACATTGGGTGCAGACAGCCTCTAAGTTAAATGAGTTGTCCAAGAATGTGGCTACCACCTTGGATGCTCAGTCCACAATTGGTGCTCAGTTAAAAGGAGGTTTAATGATTGTAAACCAAAGAATTGATCTGGTGCAGGAGCAAATAGACATCTTGTGGCAGCTGGCCCAATTGGGATGTGAAATGAAATATCCAGGTTTGTGTGTTACCAGCATTCAGTATGAGAACTTTACACATGCTGCTAATTTGTCAAAACAGTTGTCTAGCTATCTTTTAGGAAATTGGTCTGCTGTCTTTGATGACTTAATGGTACAGCTGCAAGTGGCCATCCTTGCAGTAAATTCAACACGTGTGGATGCGGGACTGGCTGGCAGATTGTCATCGTGGTTCCCATTGCCATGGATCATCTGAAAGAGTGGGTGGGAATGGAAGCCATGGCTGTCCACATGTTGCTTATCTCCTTCGTGGGCCTGTGGTGCCTTTGCAAGATGAGGTTTGCTCAAGAGCAGCATGCAGCTATGGTTGTCCAAGCATTTACAGGCATTGAGGCAGGACAGTCTCCCCAAGCATGGCTTGCAGTCATGAACAAGTATTGATCCTTCACGCTCAGGTTGTATGGCTTAGCACTGCACTCTGAGTTAGCTCTGGAAGTGAGCAACTCTAAGAAGGGCAAGTCTGGTTGCATGTGGATTGGTGTCCGAGGCCTCACCTCCAGGAAAAAGATACTGGACAGGTTTGGCAATGACTTGCTGACTACCAGGATTCAGCGTCATTAAAATGTCCACTGCTTTACTGGAGACCAGACCACTACTCTTGCCTGTTGCGTTATTAAAATAAAAAAAAGGGGAACTGTAGATAGCTACGAAGTGCCGTGCCTTAAATATGTGCTGGCTTCTGCCTTCCACCTCCCCAACGGTGAGCGCTCTCTGGCGTAAACAAGCCCTTATTTGGTTAAGTCTGTTCAGCCTGTCTTCTTCCGCGTTAGAGTAGCCTATCTGTAGAGTCCATGTAGCTCACTAGGGTTGGTTAGGGCAAAGGGATTTAGGCCTGTGCAAGGGTCCCCCAGGCTCTCATGGGTCAGAGGAAGCATGTTCAAGGATCTTGATTAAAACTGCATGAAGAAGAGCTTCCTGTAGTTGCATCTTCCTTGCTGGCAGGGGTAGGCGCGTCCACCCAATTTTGGGTGGAGTTATGAGAAATGACTGTAAGTTTGGGGGTGCAAAGAGAGATCTGAGAGGACTTAGGGCATGGATTAGGATGTGGATATAATGATAATGCATTTTATACATATATGCAGTTCTCAAATAATTAAAAAAATATTATAAAAAATTAAAAAATAATAAATAAAAGGTAAAAGTGGTACAATTCAGTCTACAGATATTTATTAATGAAGATGTATATTCTTTTTTTAAAATAATATTTATTTAAAACATATGAATTTAGCAGTATATAATCTTCTCTCTTGAAAGCTGCTAGACTTGAAAGCGGAACATCATCTTAAACTCAGAATAATGTGAGTATCTTGGGTTTTATATTTTCATTGTGTCTCTTGGCAAATCACCTGAATGGCCTAAACTACAGTCACCTTCTCTTTCAGTTCCCATTGAGAAGTGATAATGTAATATCTATTATTTTAATAATCAATTAAGCAAATACTAATTGATGTCCATCTCTTCTTTTGCTACTTAACCAAAAGTATAGTTAAAAATATTTTGCACTTAACTTTGTCATTCACATGCTGAAAATACCAGAAAATGGATTCCATGCTGATCTAACAACTTAAATCATTATCAATAACTAAATAGTTATTATCTACTGGTGATAATTCAATATTTAAAGCTGGAATTGATATTCATGAAAGTTAAATTAGATTATTTCAAGTGTCAGGTTAACATTTTTTTCATGTGCCTACTATGAACTAAGAAATTTGTTAGTAACTCAGAGGTGAACACTCAAATAAAAATTCCTTCAGTCCCTCTTGAAAATTCAGTGTTGAAATAGAACTGTACAACTATAATGTAAGCATTGCATAAGACAACTTAAGGGAATATCAAAGAAGTTTTCTCAGGGTTAATATGATTATGCATTTAACTGAAGTATAGTTAGGATTACAGATGCATGTGGGAGAGAGGGTGTCAATTGGACAAAAGGAGAAAGGAATAGAGCTAGAAAGAGTAGGGGGGGCAATGTACTAGATTATTAAATTTATATAATTAACTAAACTTGAAAGGATGAGTGTTTCAGCTCCCTCCTTGTTTCAGAACTGTGAGGAGAATGAGAACAAGCCTGGGCACTTAATAAAGGATTCTGTGAATATCTTAGCAAGGCATGGCTGTGATCTGAACTGCAATGTCAGCAGTGAGTATAAGAAGATAAATTCAAGAGATATTTAAGGATTTTAATTAACAGAGCTTCCTGACTGATTAGAGTAATATTGAGCCAAGCAAGTTGAGGCACAATAAAAATAATTACCAACTTGGAGATGTCAATGTCTTTCAATTATAAAGGAGGGCAGGTTTGGGAGAGAAAAGATTAATTTAGTTTGGACAAATTGAAGTTGTGGCACTTAGAAGGCAGTTAGAACATCATAAGAACAGAGTTATGGTATGATAAAATGACTATTTAATCTTTTGCTTCTATTTATATGGGAGTAAAACAATGATACTCTTTAGAAAGTAGGAAGGGGCTTTAGAAATGATGAAATGGAAGTTTTCATGCCATAGCACTGTTCCTACAGAAAAGTTCAAGGTTATTCTCAACGCTGAAGAGAAATTTCAGTGCAGAGTAGTAAAGAAGCACACCTAAATATTGAGCCTAGTTCTATCATCTGTGACATTTTAATCTTACTATGGCATTATTCATTTTTCATTTTCATGTTTGCTTTTGTGTAGGTATTCACAAACCACCAGTATATAAACAAATGAAATAGTTTTATAGACTGTGAATAACAAAATTTAAAATTGTTGCCTTCTTCTTTTTTTCTACTACCCACATATTTATTGCTTGGGGAAAATTGGAAATACCTCATATGAAATCTGTGTTCTTTCCTCATCATTTAAAAGCTAAATTACTGGAAATAATAGTAAGAGAAAATTTAGGTAGAAGTGAGTAGAGATATTTGTGATATCAATTCAACCTCTCTCTCCATCCATTTGTCTGTCTATCTCCTCACTTATTCTGTTCTGAAATTTTTCAAAATGTATTTTCCCACAATAAGCTATTGCTACTTCCATTTGAAGATGTGACATTTATAGATAAGGAAGATTTGTGCCATCTAATGGTGTTATGTAAGATATTTCATAATTCAAAGACAATGAAGTCTAACATTTTCAAGTTAGCTACTTCACTAAGTAATTCTGCAATTTCTAGAATTAAAATTGCTATAAAACGGATTATTCAGTAAAAAAATACAGTTTATAAAATGCTGTAATTGACTCACCTATTGAACTTATTTTGATGTGTGCCACAGACTGCTCAGTGGGTTGTAGGTCTGTGTGGAGATCAAGACTCGGATGACCAGGTCAGGAATGGCTTCGGCTTGACAGATAGACACAAACACACCTGAGGAGGTTTGCGAACTGCTGCAAAGTTTACTTCAGAATATCAGGTTTTTATACAGAAAGTTCAAAGAACAGATCTTTGGTCACAGTTTAAAGATAAACAGACATTCTATAGATGTCAGCAATTCCCTTTGAAGTTTCTCAGAAAGTGCATAATTGGGAACCTCTGCTTATTTTGGCCTGCTTGTGGTCAGCATATCAAAGATTTGATTTGTTGAGTTTAGAGGCTAAACTTTGTCTCTAGATAGTAAACTTTTATAGTGTTGATTTAGGGGCCCTAAGATCCCAAATTAGAGTATTGTTGTGAATCCCACAGCATGTTTGTTGTGGGCGGGTTAATTACAGGCAGGGTCTCATTGTGGGCTGCTTCCTACAGCCTTAGCCCTAATTGATTTATCAGGCCCTGGCTGACATCTGAAGTCACAACTGGCACCTTAGGATCTGTGTCTGAAGGCATAGAGGGCAATACCCACCTACTGACTGCTGATTTGTATCTCTTTCAGTTCCTGAAACTATATCTAAGTGTTCTCTAGGCATCTCAGAATTACTAGTAGAGCTACAGGCTAAAATATCCCTTGAATAAAAGGCAATATTGTTATCATAGCACAAAACACATCTAGCACCCATTCCAAACAGCCAGCCACGAAAGCACCTGCAGGGACCTGAACCACTTTTCCCCAGGAGGTGTAACCACATGTGGTGCGAACCTCTGGGCAGATAGCCATTGAGATTTTTCTCAGCATTGCTACACTGTCTCCACTGGGGCTGGTGTGGCAGATGTGGCTAAGAGAATGCCAGCATGTCCTGATTCTATTTTGTGTCTGCTTGGGCACTTCTGGGCTCTTTTTCTACTTTCACAGCCATGCCTGGCTTGTAAAACACTTCACAGTTTAATGACCCTGATAATCTTGTAGATGTATTAACAAAAATACTTAACATTTGAACTAACTGAATAAGATATAACTCAAAAAAATAATTGTCATATAGTGTCTGAAATAGCTGTGTTCAATAAACAAATGCTACATGGTCACTCTGAGCCTCATCTAGCCTTGCTGTATAAGATTTGCATTTGCTAAATGCTGTACCCCTAAGCTCTAATATCAACAGACTTGGGCATTAGTGTATTCTTGGTCACCAGCCAAAATTAAATGACTCTTACATTTTTAATGGACTTAATCAGTGTAGTGTTCTGTATCTTTCTCGTGTGGATTATTTCAAAATCACTCACATCAATGATTTTTATTGAATGTTTCCTTTCAGGCATTTTTGCCTTTTCATTCTCTTACTGTGGAATAGTCATTTTTAGACTTGACAAATAAGAAAGTACTTTCTGTTCTGGTTATACTGAAACCCTTTGACATTGTTAGTTCTATATTTCCAAGGTAGAGCAAAATTTATATAATAAATTATCAACTTACATCCATTTGTTAGACAGTAACAACTTTATGTGGAAAGTAACAGAATTAAGGATAATTTTGAAATTTTAACTTCTTGTACTTGTTTACTAATGTATACAAAGGATATGGAGTAGATTTATAAGTTACTCCCTTTTTTTATTTGATTGATGAGATAGGGCTCATCACCTATAGAGTTTAGATCTGATTTTTCTTTCCTTGTATGAAAAATATACAATTCATGAGATAATTAGCTGTAGGGCTCTTTAAAAGTAAAACTATATCATTACACTCTGGAGTGAGATTAGCCAACTATACTGTAATAACTTATTTATATTTTTATTTTAAAATCTCACACACAATTCCCTATTTTAAAATGTGTCATTATATGAATGCCAGAAAATAGAGAAAGTAGAAGTTACTAGAACAAAAACAGAGAGAAATTCTACACTGTATTCTTAGCTTTTGTCTTTCCATGAAAGGGAAATTTGATATTTGAAAATTAGGATTAAAAGCACTAGTTATTTACTAGGAAAAGTATAGATACAACTAGACAATTAGACTGTTTCATAAACCTTACTGTTTTTGTGTTTTTTTCTTGGAATAGAACCCATTTCTCATGTATGTAAGGTAAGTATTCTACTACAAATCCATATTCCAAACCCACTTAATATATTTTTTTATTGTTTAATTCTTGTAATATTAGTCTTCTACAATGATCCCCAATAATCTTACTTATGGTATTTTGGTCATTGTGTGACATACTTTACTTATGTAAAAAATCTAGTGTAAAAGAATATAACATGGCAAAAAAAAAAAAAAAGAAATGAGTCAAGCTCACCCATGCCCTTCCCTTTCTCTCCTCTTCTCTTTCCTTTTATCCCTTTCCCCTCTCCTCTCTTCCTCCTCCTCTTCCCTACATCTCTTTCTCCTTCTTTATTTTCCTTCCCTCCATCTTTGTCTCCTTCTTCCTGACTGCCCTAATGAATCAAAATAGCATAAAGAAGAACGTGGAATTGATATTATTGTCTGGCCAATATTAAGTAAAAAAGTGAGAAGTTAAGTTGGGCATATCCCGAAACAACTTGCATGTTGTTTCCCATATTTTTATCACCGGTTATTCAGTAGGCTTGAAACAGATTTAAAGTAAAGCTTTCATATGGAGTCACAATGTGGGCTGCTACTGTGATTACAGTCTAGTGGTACCTAAGCAAGAACTCATTTATAAAGTTCAACCAAATTCATGACTCACATGTAGTGTGCACTAGTAAGTATGTGTAGTTTTAAGAAACTAAATTTTTGAGTAGTTCTCTCATAGAAATAAGTAGTTAGTAGAATTCCAAATAAAGCTTTACTACAATACACATTGTGTATACTTATTTTTCCATCATGTACAAATTTATCATTAGCCTTTATCTAGTAGCTGACGGGAACAGAAGCAGACACCCACAGCTAAATACTTGGCAGAACTCTTGGAATTCAGTTGTAGACAGGGAGAAGTGATGAGAAAAGGGCTCAAGACCAGGCTGGAGAAAATCACAGAAACTGCTGACCAAAACAAGGAGGAGCCCATGGACTGCAGAGTGATATCTGGGACCCAGCATAGGACCAACACAGTTTCCCTGAATGTGGTGTTAGTTGGGAGGACTGGGCAGTCTATAGGGCCTCTGGTAGTGGATCAGTATTTATCCCTAGTATATGAATGGACTTTGGGAGCCCATTCCACATAGAGGGATACTCCCTCAGCCTAGACACATTGGGGAGGGCATGGACCCTACTCCAAATGATATGACGGACTTTAGAGACACCCATGGAAGACCTCACTCTCTGTGAGGAGCAGAAAGGGGATGGGATGGGTGTTAGAGGGGAGAACAGGGGAGGACAGGAGGGTGCTGGAACTTGGATTGATATATACAACAAACTTGTTTGAAATTTAAATTAAAATAAATACTCATTTATAGGTGTTATGTAAATTAAACATTTATAAATGTGGAACTTTTGTATATCCCTGGAGCCACTTTTAAATTACATTGTATTCAGATGAATTTATTTAATCACTAAACAAGATGTGAGAATTAATTTCAGTGTAATAAACAAGTGCTTTTCCTCAGCACTATAATTTGAACATGAGATCCCAGAACTTGCAGTAGGCACTTCAAATGAGAGATTTTCTATTTCTTTCAAGAATTTTATATAATATAATCCCTTTCCACAAGATGACAATAGTAGTTCTCAGACATTATAAAAACAAAAACATACCAAATATTTCTTCATCAACATTGACAGTGAGTTTGTTTTTTGATTAGAAGTTTAAGAAATGCTTGCATTGGTTTCGGCCAAAAATGAGCTGAAGATTCTATGTAGAATATTGTGAATTTATGTAAATTTTCTTGTGTATACATTCCTGGAAAAGTGGTTTCATGAGTTCTGTATATTTATAATAGGTTCATAATCTCTAAATATGTCAAGTGTCTAGAAGAAAAACCAGATTGTCCTGGTTATAGCATTCCTTACTTGCCTGTCCTTCTTTGAATGAGTGAGTAAAACACGAAGTATGTTGTGAATTGTGTCTTCGAGAAGTTTCAGTATTTTTACATTTGTTTTTGTGTCTATGTGTATACATTTGCCACCATTCACATGTTGAGGACAGAAGATATTTTGCAAGAGTTGGTTCCCCCTTTCCATCATGGTAGTTTTTCTGATAAAACTAATGTTGTCAAGATTGGTGGCAGGTATCTTTATTTGCTGAGACCTACTACCAAACCCAAATTAAGTTACTTTGCAGTATATTCATTCAAAAAAATTATTGAGGACTGTAAGAGGCACAAGTGACACAGTACTAAACACAAATTTGGTTTTCTAATGAGTGTAGACTTTAGTAAGATATCTCCAAGAGTTCTGAGATTAGAGAATGTTTGGGGATTCACAAATGGATAATCCAGTTAAATGCCCTCAAATTCATTTACCACTTGTTTGCTCTGTTTTATATAACATTGAAGGAAACTGAAAATAATCTCACTTAGGGTTTTTTTCATGTGGCTCATTTTTGAATGTGTACCAAAGAATGAAGTGTCAAAGGCAAAGTGAGATTAAGATATTTCTCTTATCTGTGTTTCTGGTGGATCTATTTGTAGTGGCTCTATTTGATCCCTGGCTCTGGCTTGAAGTGGGCAGGTTCTATCTCTGTGATTTAAGGATTTATTTGGTGACTCCTACACCTTACATTTTAGAGACTTAATTCCAGCCCTGGTTATTGTGACAATTTCCTACAGTTTGCAATCCATGGGCATCTGTCTTTTCTGTTTATTCATTTAGCTTACCTAAAAGTTTCATAACTTGCTTACTCAATTGGAACCACACTACTATATTGGAGCACATAACCTGGGATATACTAGGGAGGCTTTCCCTCAAGATTTTATATTTAAGATGGAGTTTGAAATATAAATATATTAAGTTGAAATGGAAGAGAATATACTAAGAAGAATATGACTTGTGATTTTCAAAATTTTAAGGTCAGTATTTTGCTGAAGATTGAAGATAAATCTGGAGACTAGAAATAAAGATATGTGAAATAATAAAAATTTACCATTAAACTAATTTTAATAATATTTATGTTTATCTCAAAAGCAATGGTAATTCTTTCCAGGGGCTTTCCCAAAGTGCTTTTGAGCAATGTATCCAGGATTACATTTATCTGTAATATATGTAATATATGATGTTTATATGTATGTGTATATGCCACACTTTGGGGATACCATGAAGCTGGGGTTACAGATGATTGTGAGGCACCCATTAACCCATTATTAGTTAACAAACGTGAGCTCATGTCATTTGGAAGAGCAGCAAATGCGTGGAGCCACTGAACCTTTGCTTTAGAATTTTATGTATTATTTTTTTTTATAAATGTGGCTTTTAAAATATGTAACTTAACATTTAAAATTTGTAGAATAATTTAAGGAGGAACATATGGTTTTAGAATGGCAGGTTTATTGAGACCAGTTATTGCAATATTGAATAAAATCTTCAAGCTACCAAAATGACATAGTGATGTTCTGGTCATATGGAAAGATTAGATGACATAAATGAACATCCTTGGAAAGAAATATATAATTACATCGTTCCTGAGTTAGAAAAACATAGAGAAAAAATAAATTGGAATTGAAACAACAATTTAATGAACTTTGAATATCTTTGGAAAAAATAACAAAATGCCTGGTTCTTCAGATGACTATGTTGGAAATATCCTTAACATTCAGACTAATTGGAAATATTTACTTTCCTTCAGTTGGATTACTGACAGAAGTGAAATTAATATTTACAAACCATAAATATAATGTTAATCATAATGCCTATGATCTTAGTTTCATAAATGTATTATCTTAATAAGAAAGTATCCCATTCCCTTACCGCCTCTGGGAAAAGTGTACTCATACACATCTGAAAATGACACATTTTAAATTACTTGGTTTGCAAAGAAACTTGGTGTTTCATAAATAGTTATTACTCATTTGAATGTTTCCATTACATTTCTCATATATTAATCCTTAATAATTTGGAAAGTCACATTAAATTATGGTTTTCTAAAAGACAACTTTGTTCTTTATAGAGTAAGATTGCTAAATATATGGAAAACTGCACAAATTTTGTGATGTTGGATTTATTTCTCTTATTGGATGATGAATAAAACACAATTGGCCAGTAAGACAGGAAGATGGGTGAGACTAGGAGACAAGGAGAATCCTGGAAAAGGCAGGTAGATAGAGCCTGCCACACAGTATTTCAATGCTGCTGAAGGAGCAACAAAATTCAGGGGCATAACAGGGTAAGCCACAGCCTCATGGCAATACATATATTGATAGAAATGTGTTAATAAATTAAGATTGAGCTAGCCAGTAAGTCATCAACCAACAATTTACTTATTAATAAAGCATCTGTGTGGATTGAGGCTCAAGGGCCATAGAAACCCAACAGAGCAAAAAACTCATGCTTACTAAATGGTGCTAACTTGGGTTGCATGATTTTTCTCGTTAAACATGACAAAAGTTTAAAATGGAATTCTAAAAGCAAAACAGAGACAAGCACTGCTTCTTGGTAGCATCATTTTCTTGGGTGGGGTCTGTTTGAGACAAGCAGAAGCTCATGGCTCCTTTAAGGGAGGTTTCCTGATTCAGTATAAGTGACAAAAAATACCAAAACCCAAAAAACAAACAAACAAACAAAACACAGGGCTCTTTTAAGATTCCCTGCTACAAAAGCAAAATAAAATAAAAATAAAAATTGTTGTGTATGAGAAGCTTGTGGCAGCAGTGGCCAGCATGCTGCATGTTTAGCTTTTACTCAAAAAGGTTTTAAGATTCAAGGTAGTTAGTGAAGACAGCTCACAGTGCTTGAGGTAAACTTACACATACCACATTGACAAGCCAGTAGCTAAAATGTCAGCTTTAATCCTAGCAATGCTATTTAGCAGGTAAAAGACATGTGGCTATAAAAAGATAAAGATTTACAGTAAAGACAGATTCAGATGAAAAAAAATCTCTAATGGGTTTACAGTGTGTTGAAAAATATACATGGGCTTGTGAGAGAAAAGAAACAGGATAAAGTGGTTTAAAAAATGAAATAGAGTAGTTGGGCTGCAGTGGCCCACATTTTTAATCCCAGCTCTGGGCAGGCTGAGGCAAGCAGATCTCTGTGATTTCAAGGCTAGCCTGATATACAAAATGAGTTACAAGACAGGCAAAAGTACACAGAAAAACCTTGTCTCAAAAATTAAAACAAAAAGGCAAAAGAAATACAGTAATAAGGTCACTTAAAGATGGAAAATATACAGAGAGTCTGGATACTATATGTTATTGTTTTGTCTTTGAATTGTTTGACTGCTGAGGAAAGAGCAACTGCTAAAATACATTTTATTATAAATCCTGCTGTATTAATCCAACCTATATATTTTTAAAAAACTTCACTTCAAAATTTAAGTTTAAGAACATGTTACTTTGGAAAAGAAATTTGTTCTTGTTTCCACAGAAGATGAAAGGCTTAATGGATTACTTCCAGACTAACATGGTTTGATCAAGCAAGACCTCCTACAGCAGTGTCACAGGTGATCCAACATCCAACAGAGCTGGGATGATACAGCCTTGCAGACAACTACAGCCAGGATTTGACCAGGTTTCTGTGTGTTTTCATGGTCCTCATGGTTTTGACTGTACCCCCAAACAGCAGGAAGCAGTTAGAAAAGAACCTAAATCAATTTCCCAAATACTGCTTATAATTTTTTTTTCATTTAAATGGGGTTGGTTATAAATGGTTAATGATCACAACCACTTTCTTTCTAAAGAAAAAAGGGGAATATGATATAAAAATGAATACTTTGAATTGGTATGGATTTTCATTCATTGAAACAAATTTAAGGTCAATTTTGTGATATGTATATTTCTCCTCTTGTTTAAGTATTGTGTTTATACAGCTCATTTAAAATGTAATATATAATTAAATATAGATTGTAGTTACCTACAATAGTCAAAATTTATAGTTAGGTTTTCTAGATATAAAAAGTTATTTGAGATAGATAGATATTCTTCAAATCTTTCAAAGAACTTCAGAATATTGCATTTAAAATGGTTTAGGGTTTTTTATGATTATGAGACACAACTGCTCCTGGCAACACCAATTACTTCAGAGAGTAAGATGGTGATGGTCATTAACAAAACTTGTTATGTAGTATGCCTTCAACATGACAGAAATAGCCTTTTGGGTATGAAATCCATTTTGCCTGGACTGTTTGACAGTGTGCTGTATAAACTGGATATGAAGGACCCACAGGAAAGTTACTGCTGAATTTGTAAAACAAGAATGGTTCCTGCTTCATGGAAGAGTCAGCCAGACATTCTGCAGGACACAGAGAAAAATGACTAATAAACTGTCAATACAGGTAGACAGTTTACAATTTCTTGCTTCCTTGAGAAGTCTGCCAGACACACTAGGTGTGGCTAAAGGTGGATGCCCCAACATTACTTAAGAACTTTGGGTGACTGTCCAGGCAGCGATATGTCTCTGTCAATTCTAGAGTTTATATATTGTCTTTCTGAGGTCTTTGATGAACTTGAAGACAGATAGTTGTGGTTATTTTTTCCTAGTTATGACAAAAGGCAAGTTACAAATAAAACTTTAGACTCAAAATGATAGGATAGATTATAAAATATTTTATTTAAATTTTGGCATATGTTAATGGATTAAATATTGTTAATATGGTTCTTACTTGGTAACTGTTTTGTTATATATAGTTTTACTCCATTAAAGTTAAAACCTTTTTACTTAGAAAAGAGGAGATGATGGGGAATTTCCTTCTGTGTATATGTTTACCTTATTGGTTGATGAATGAAACACTGTTGGACAAAAAGGCAGGAAGATAGGTGGAGCTAGAAGACAAGAAGAATGCTGGGAAAGGTAGACAGATGAAGCCTGCCACACAGTATTGCAATGCTGCTGAAGGAGTAACAACAGACAGGAACATTACTGTGTAAGTCACACCCTACTGGCAATACATAGATCGATAGAAATGGGTTAACAATTAAGACCGAGTTAACCATTAACAAGCCCTAGTCATTGGCCAATAGTTTCCTAATTAATACAGTGTCTGTGTATTTATTTGGGCCTCAAGGGCAGTGGGACCCTGATGAGCCAGAAAACACATGCTTACAATTTTAGAAAAAAATCTTTACTTTTTGATAGATATATTTTTACATGAAATTTTTTTCATTTCAGAAAATAAGCAATGTGTCAACTATTAATTCTAAAATTCAGCCTTAGAAAATATGTGCTCAGTTAAGTTTAATAATAAAGAGTTAATTGCTCTGTGGTGATTTGATTAAAAATTTTCCTTATAGGTCCAGTAATTTTAACACTTGGTCCCCAATTGATATGACTTTGCTGAAGGGACTATAGTATTGCACATCTGTGGGCTCACTCTCCTTTTTTGTGTTTGCTGTTGAAGATGTCATTTTCAGCTGCCAGCTCAGGCTTTTGAAGGCTACCATGCCTCTTCTCCATAAAATAGATTCTTAATCCTCTGGAACTTTAATCCAAAGTAACCTCTCTCTTACATAGGTCACTTTAGTTTGTGGTATTTGTAAAAACATAGGAAAGTAACTAATATGAAGGTTTGTTCCATGAAGTAGTCTGTAACTATAAAGAGCATGAGCAATATGTATTTGGAGGAATATGAAAGACTGAAACTTTGTACTAGAAAAGCAGTTTAATGCTATAAGCAAAGCTTAAGGGAGCATTCTATTAGGAGTTGGAATACAGTAGTGCTCACTGCAATGCAGACTGTGGAGGTATAGCTCAATATATTTCAGATGTAAGCAATAATAACAACTGGGCTAGAGGACACTCATGATATTTTGACAAACCATACTAAATTTAAAAAGTAGTGGAGTAATTGGTTTGACTGAGGAAATTACCAAACTGCATAATATTGAATCTGTGATATGACTCTTATTGCAAACTCTTATGCAATCCTACAATGAAGAAGAGCAAGTGTACAGTCCTGAAAGGAAAGAGGCATCAGAATGCTTAATGTTACGTACAGCTAAGGCATTTGATAGAAGAGAGGCTTAACTGTTAAAGAAATCAGTGCTATTAAACAAGAGACTTGTTCTGCAGTAGAATTGTCAAACAGTAACATATATAAAAAAATTTAAAGTGTTTTTTTATTTCTAAAGAAATGTTACCCTTTATTTTTATATAGTAATTGTATTTTAGCAAAGTTGTTAGCTGCATGTCTATAAAATATCAACTAAGATCAAATCAAAGAACCATACCCAGGAAAATGGTAATCATCTGTCTCAAACATGTCCCATCTCACATATCAGTAGGTTTTTCAGTGCATTTGGAAATGGTATTTCATTTAATTTAAAAATATGTCATGACTTAAAAATTATTAACTTTATGTGGGCATTGGTGGTACATGCCTTTAATCCCAGGACTCAGGAGGCAGAAGCAGGCAAATCTCTGTGAATTCAAGGCTAGCCTGGTCTACAGAGCTAGTTACAGGTCAGGCTCCAAATAAATACAGAGAAACCCTGTATTGAAATACCAAAAAATTAATTATTAATTTTAAATATTTTCTAGTAACTTTATATTATAGCATATGAAAATAAGCATACACTTATACTACTCTTTTCTTACTTCCCTGGTATGGTGATATATGACTTTAAGATAAGTGAATTTCTCTGGCCAGCAAGATGGCTCAGTGTATAAAGGTATTTGCAATCATATTTGACATTCTGAATTTATCATAACCCACAGGAGGGAAGGGAATGTCTCCCATAAGTTGTTCTCTGTACTCTGTACTTGAATCAGAAAGAAAGAAATAGAAAAAGAAAGAACAAAAAAACTGAATAGATATATGCATTACAGCATAGAAATATGGATGAAATTGAAATTACAATAAATCAATAAAATATTTATCTTAATATTTTTATTATTTTTATATCAATTTAGAATGCTCAAATAATATAATATAAACAATTACTTGCAATGGGAAAAACCCTATGTTTAAATACAGTTCCTGATACTGACAGACTTTGAACTTACATTCATTTCCCTTCTAAAAGTTAGAAATAATATACCCTGTACTGTGTTTACACACAGACACACACATGCACACACACACACACACACACACACACACACACACACACACAGTTTGCGCATGATTGAAGGTACGTGTGTGTGTGTGTGTGTGTGTGTGTGTGTGTGTGTATGTGTGTGTGTAGCCTCAAAGTTGACATTTTGTCTTCTTTGGTCACTCTTCACCTTATGGATTGGGACAGTATCAATACCTAAATCCAGAGCTTACAATTTAGGCTAGTCTATCTAGCTAGGCACTTTCTTTCTGTGGATTCTCTCTCTCTACCTCTAGCATCATACAGAGATTATAGAAGGATCACAATACTCATTTGGCTTTTATAGTTTCAGGTGATAGGCAGTAATTCTTACCTAGCCCATGATTTTTTGTACTTTTTGCTTGAACACAGTGAAACTTCTTTATTTGCCTAGTATTAGTGGTATATTATCAGCAGTGGTAGTCATATTCTTCCATTCTAAATAACTTCCTTTCCATTCTTTTTCTCCATGCTTTTATTGTTAATCTAGTTAAAATGCATGCACTTTAAACATCACCTATTTAAGATCAGACTGCACAGCCACTAGTGTAGCCATTCTGTAACTAAAGAAAATAGAAGCTTTGATATATTAAACAACTTGTTTATAATCATGCAGCTAGTATACTAGTAACTTGCCCAGGATATTTACCCTTATGTGGATGATAGCCTTAAAACTTTTACTCTCTTTTTAAGTCAATTTATTTATGTTACATCCTGACTGAAGTTTCCCCTCCTTTTGTTCCTCCTAGACCCTCTCATTACCTCCTCTCTGACCCCTTACCTATTCCTCTTCCATTTCATTTCATAAAAGAGCAGGCCTCCCATGAGTATCAACAGAACATTTAGGCAGCCTTTCTTTTCATGGCATTTCTTTTATCATTGTCTTTTTTAAAACTTGAGACAAGGTGTAGCCCTGTGTCCTAGAACTCACTGTAAACCACGATGGCCTCAAACTCACAGAGATCCATCTGCTTCGCCTCCTGAGTGCTGGAATTAAAGTGGGCCATTACTGCTGGAAACTTTTTTGACTCTTATCAACATACAATACCTAAAGCAATTGGCTGCATTTTTGGCTTTGATATGTGAATGTGCCACCATTCTAGCTTGGAATTCTTATTCCCTGTCTTTTTCTTCCTTTTACAATTTGTGGAATGTATTACTTTTGGAAAAAATGATTTCATGGGATTATACCTAGTTCACATTATGAAGAAATATTCTGTGTTAATATTTTTTATTTCAGTGGATTTTATTTTATTTTGAGGAAAGATCCGAGTAGCCTCAAACATTGTATATGCCTGCCTCTATGTCTCAAGTTCTAGGATGTGTGCCTCCACATTTGTCTCAGTTATATTATTTCTACAAACACATATACTATCACTTAAAATTATTGGTTGGATTCATCATTTGAATCTATAATAACAGAATAAGCAATTTCTGGCTTAGTCCTTTTTGAACTATGCATACTTTATGCAATCCATTCTTTATAAATAAAGGCTGGTGGGGGTAGAGTTCAGTGGTAGAGCAATTCATTTCATAAATAAAGGCTGCATTTAATGTCTGTCATTCATTATTCACTTAATGAGTAGAATATGAAAAAATAGGGATGTCAGTTGTTTGATTCAAGCAGAAGAGCTATATCTTTAATCGTATTCAACTTCATTTTGTTGGTACTATTGCTGTCTCAATTAGTGATTAAATAAGCTTAGATGTGTGATGTTGTGAAAAGCAGATCACATGTTAAAGAACTAAAAGTGGCTTGTGGACAAGAGTTCTCAAAATACTAAGCCATCAATACCATATTCTATGAAAAAGTATATCTTGTTATCAATAAGATAAATGTAAGAAGAAGCAGATGATTTCTACCTGAGACTGTGGCATATTACAAACTTGAGAGAGCCTATGTTCAAAGGATACAGTTTGGGTTCCTGATACACAATAATTATTAAATGTATGTTGTTGATTTAAGCCATTTACTTTCAGGATGATTTCGTACAACTGTAAGTAACTTACATGATTATTCATGTTTTTAAACTGCTGCATTCTAGTAGTATGATCTGTCCAGGTCTCTGTACTACAGTGAAATGTATATTTAAAGCATTTATTAAGTAACCTAGATGAATAGTTCAAGTAACCTTGTCAATCCAGAGGAAAATGGCAGTTGGTTCAAACTTCTTTTAGTCTAGCAATAGTTGAGCATAGCACTGAAATAATCATCTATTGCTGACGACAAAGAAAATTCGTGTTATCACAGATTTATAAACCAGTGAAAAACTTACATTCTCACTTCAAATCTTTTTCAAGAATGAGAACATGTCCATGTTAAGATATTTACAGAGTGAAAATTGAGAGTTTCACACAACTCTCAACTCTTAATCAATTTTGTATATGCTGTGGCCTTGGAGGATAAATTTTTCTGCAATGAAAAAATTTAACATACTCTATTACTTTCCTAGGGTTTGTGTAAGAAATTTTAATAAATGTGATGGATTAGAATAAAGGTAGATTATTCTCCTATGATCCTGAAAAACAGAATTTCAAAATCAAAATGTTGACAAGGCCATATGCTTGTGGAAGTCTTAATAAATGATTCTTCAATTTTTCCTTAACGTTATAATAGTCCTTGGATTCTTTTGATTTGGAAAATTATAAAATCAAACATATTCCTATACAAAGGAATGTCCATTTAATCAGGTTCTTTGTCTTATTCTTATGGAATGACTTGTATAAATTCTGGATATTAACAAGGTTTTAGATATGTAGCTTCCAGATACTTTTTTTCTCAGGTTAATCTTTATTATTTCCTTTGCTGTAAAGAAGAAGCCTTTTAGTTCACTTTAATCCTTTCGATTTTTCTTTTTGTTGACATTCCTTTTAAGATCACAACCAAACATCTGTTAGTCACATGAATATCATGGAACACATCTCCCTGTCTTCTAATATTTTCCTAGTTTGAAATATCACATTTAAGTATATTTTAGTTGATTTTTCTGTCTTGTAATTAGTAATGGTCAAATTTTATATCTGTGGATATGGATATTTAATTTCACAGCTCTTTTTGGTGAAAATAATACTATTTTCCTAGTTTGTATTCTCAGCATCATTACTGAAAACTGGCTGATTGGGGGCTGGAGAGATGACTTGGTTGTGAAAAGTGCTTGTTGTTCTTCAGAGGACCTGAAATCCCTTCTTAGGATCCACACAGCAATTCATAATTACCTGCAACTGGAGTTTCAAGGAATCTGACACACTCCACTGGCCTTAGAGGGCACTTTCACATATGTGCTGTACTACCAAACATACAGCAAAACACTCAGACATAAAATAAATTTTATAAATCTTTAAGACCAGAAAAATCAATACTATTTCTTAGACCACTACAATTTCTTCCTACAGTCTAGGTCTTTCCTAACCCACAGATAAGACTGAGAGCCACCTCTAGTCAAAGAAGCTACTATATAACAATAAAATACAACTGGGCACAATGCAGATACCAAAAGGTCAAAGAGAGCCAAATCCCAAAGGATTCATCTATATCAAAGCTCCTCCATCTATTTATTATGTAGGGAACATCACAGAAGAGAGGCCAGAAAGATTATAAATTCAGAATATCACGAAGTTGCTCTGTAATAGACTGGAATAATGGCAATATCAATGGACATGTCAACATGAAGGGAAGGAAATTTTATAGAGTTACACCACAAAACAAAGAACTAAAGGCAAATAGGCAACTATTGACATCTGGGAGATGGTGCACTTGCATAAGTACACACAGTCTTCAGGTTTCTATTGCTGTGATTAAACACCATGACCAACAGGCAAATTCCGAAGGAAGGGTTTATTTGGCATACACTTTAGCGTTACTGTTCATGACTAAAGGAAGTCAGGACAGAAACTTAAACAGGGAAGGAAACTGAAGGCAGAAACTGATGCAGAGGTCATGGATGGCAGCTACTTCCTGGCTTGCTTGCTACGGCTTGTTCAACCCAAATTGTTATATAACCCAGTACCAGAAGCCCAGGGCTGGCAATACCCACCATGGGCTGGGCCCTTGCCTACTGGTCACTAAATGAGGAAATGCCTTACAACTGGATATTATAGAGGCATTTCCTCAGCTGAGGTTCCTTCCTCTAATGACTCTAGCTTGTGTCAATTTTACACACAAAATGAAGCTGAGCGCGCATGTGCGCACGCGCACGGGCACACACACACACACACACACACACACACACACACACACACACACACACACACACACACACACACACACACACACACACACACACACACACACTGAAAATCAGTTGCCTGTAAACCTTGGTTCTGTTTTCAGTTATATTACTGGTCTGTGTGTCAGTTTTTTTATATTGACACTGTGCTGTTTTTATATTACTACAAGCCAAGCTTGGACCATAGTTTGAGATCAGGATGTGATTATAATGCCTCTAACTCGACTCTTTTTGCTGAACATGCTTTTTCCTATTCAGCATCTAGTAGTTCCTTTAAAGTGTTAAGATATTTTTTTCTATTTTTATAGTGAATGCCATTGGTACTTTGATACTGATATTTTGATAAGGATTATATTAAAATGGTAGATCACTTCATCTTTTTTAGAAATATTAACTTTTTAATCAACAAAATATCTTCTCTTTTTTCCCCTAATCAGTTGTCACAAAAATAAGATTCATCCCCTGACTTGGTGTCCATGATTAATTTGTGAGAATTTAAATGAAACTTCTGTTAGTGTAAAAATAAATATTTCAACTCTTAATGTAGAATTGCTATAAATCTTGGATATGAGAACATTTCTCAACCAATTTGAAAAATCCTGTCTTATTAATGGCGACTATAACCATAAAGCAAACATTCACATAAGAGAACATTTTAAAATTTGAAAAACTATTGGGGTTCTCTATTATATCACAATTTGCATCCATGCTGTTCCAGTGATTACTCTATGCTCTTTATAAACACAGATATAATAAAGTAAGAATCAAGGAAATCACTATAAGCTCCACTCTTGGTTCTTGCACTCATCAAAATGGTGTTATTAAAGAAAAATATATGAAGACTTGACTTTAATTATAGTTTTGAACACCAAGAAAGAGAATGTATACAACATAATAGAGCTCAAAGAAAGTTTCTATGTGTACCATGGATTTATTGACCATGGAATTCATAATGATATTCATGAAAGATTTTTTTTCAGTAAGCATAGGCTGAGGAAATTACAGTTGAAAAATAATTGATAAAAGGTACTTGTTTTTCTTTTTATTTAAACTCCCTAGGTAAATGCTGCTGAATATTTAGATATTTATTATAATTTGACCAAAAAGTTCAAATTCTATGTCTCCTACATTGAGTTACTATAGTATTCCCTGTCATAGGCCTCCTGGATCTGAAGGTTTTGGCTTGTTAGTGAAGTAATCAAAAGATGAGGCTAAGTCTTCAGTGAAACTGTTTGTTCCAAGATGCTCCAGGCTTTTCCAAGGCAAATCTTTCATTTTCCCCCATTCCTAACTTAAAACTAAAGCCTCTTTGTCACGCTTAATTAAAAATCTGAATCAAATTATTTTGGAAGAACAGTGGCGTGTGGACTGTAATTTCAAATTTGGCATCAAGCCTTCACTGGAGAGGCAGATTTTTCTTTATAGAATGTGATTATCTTTCATATACCTTTAAAAACACTGTATATAGTAATTACAAATAGGTGTGAACCTTTCTCAGACTCATAAGAGGATAAAATTAAGGGAAGCTCTACCATGCTTAGTAAATCTTAGATTTCAAAGAACTCTGTGCATGTATATTATCCTAATACTATTGAAATAAGGTTTTTCAGCATTGTGTTGATTGTCCTGTGAGATTGATGTAAAATTTAAGCATATGATTATAGAATTCTTCCATTATGGAGCAAAGAAAGAACGATTATTATCAATGGTGTGGCTGGAACAATATATGAGGACACTGGCAGTGGGTGCAAGACCTTAACACTAATGCACAAACTGACTTAGAGGAGCTCATTCTATAAGGAGATATACCTTGCTCAGTGTAGACACAGGGGTGTGGGGGTGGAGAGATGCCTTGGTCCTGTCTCACCTAGATTATGAGATAGACTTAGTAGACTTCCTAGATGAGGCCTTATCCTCTCCAATAACCAGTTAGGAGTAGGGGGAGTGGGAAGAGCTAGGGGAGATGAGGGACGAGGAACTGGGATTTCAGTGTAAAAATAAATTAATAAAGTAAAATTAATGATTAATATGAAATAAAATCTACATTTGAAAAATAGCATCCATCTGCATATTTCTTGTTGGTCTGGTAATAACTTACTTGGAGATCATGTAGTTCAGGATTAGATGATTTATACTTAGCAAATTTTGCAAATGTGGGAACATTTTGAGAGCACTTTAAAAAGAAAAGAAGTCAAAAGTAATATGGAATCTGTTCTCCAGTTGATTTTTTATAATATCATCAAAAATAGAACTCAGGCATTATCAAAGGGAAGATACAAAGATGTTTAAATTTAAAAAACTCATGGTCTTATAACATAGAAGCAAATGACTTATGTGTAAGAGTTAGACTCTAAAAGGCATAGAAGTTTTTGCCTGTGTCTTGTATAGTATTGGCTCATACAGTTTTGAAATGTTGGTTAATGCAATATCAAGCTTACAATTGAAATCTTTATCTCTGTGTTATTGACAACTTAGAAAAGGAAAGGTATGCAATTTGACCTCCTTAAATAATTACCAAGTTTTTTTTTCTTTTTGCAAAGGAAAACTGATTTAATACCCACATTTTTAGAATCACTATAATTCTCTTTTAGAAATAGATTGAAATATTTCACATGAGTATTTATACAGCTGTTTGTATTTTCAAGTATAAGTGCAACACAACAGTGGTTAGGTATAAAGCCTCTGTTATAATAAGTATTTTTGTTAAACTAAATAAAACATAAAATAATAACATCCCCTAAAGAATTATATGGAAGATAAACTACCAATATTTTAAAGGTGGCATAGGCCTGTAATCCCAGCACTAGAGGGATCAAAGAATTATGAATTCAAGTATAGTTTTGGGTTCATAATAAAAATTTTGTTGTAAAAATAAAAACAAATAGGTCATGGATATTTCTCAGTGGCTATGAGCACTTGCCCCAAACCTAATGACTTCTATTTGAGTTCCCAGTACCAACAAATAAGAAGAATAGAAACCACTTTTTGTGCCTTGTTCTCTTACCTCCACACACACCCACAGGAACATATACTCACACATGTTCAGGTGTATAAATGAATAATGAATATAACATAAATAAATGAAATAGAAGTAGAAGATAAAATATCATAGCAATAAACAGCTCTAGACACATACCATATGTCCCTGATCTTTCTATACAAGGACATAATTAAGAATTAAGTCTGGACTAATGCAATTATTTGGTAAATTATGAATAATCCATTTATAGATTTTGTTCCTTAATTTATTTATCCATATTGTGAAAATGTTGGTGTTTTTTTCAGTATAAACTATCTAATAGGCAGCTTATGTAGACAAGAAAATTAGACTATTCAAAAACATGATTTGACAACTGTGAAGAGGAAGATTTGCAAACAAGGTTAAGAGAAACACAGCTCAGCAGAGTTTTGTATGATAGTGTTTTAATAATTCACTATAATGGAAATATTAAAAAATTGAGTCACCATTTCAAATGTTGAGATTATTAAATAAATCTACTTATGAACAAGATGAAAGATATGGTTTGAATATTTATATAAATTTCAGTTTTTAAAGTAATCAATGATTAGTATTTAACACTTACATGATTTATTATATATGGTTAGAAATTAAAAGAATTCTTAGTTAAATTCTGAAAAGGAATAAGTTTTTATATATAATAACAAAATATATAATGACAAAGCCAGATTTTCACAAATCCAGCCATACAGAAAGTTTTGGAAGGAAAACTCCAACCCAAGGAAGTTAACTACACTCAAAAAGATATAGACAATATATAATCCCACTTCACCAGAACCAAAGGGTAAAGCAGGGCAAATATATTCACATTACCACCACCACCACCAATTCTAAATGAAACTAGTATTACCAATCACTAGTCCTTAATTTCCCTCAACATTAATGGTCTTAACTCTCCTATAAAAAAAAAAAAACACAGGCTAACAGAATTGAAATGAAGAGAGAATTCACACTTCTGCTGAATACAAGAAACATATCTATGTTTCAAAGACAGACATTACCTCAGGGAAAAGGGTTGGGAAAGATCTTTGAATCAAATGGACCCAAGAAACAAACAGTATGGCTATCCTAATATGTAACCAGTTATACTTAAAACCAAAATCATCAAGACTGTCATTTCGTATTCATCCCAGGTGAAATCCGTCAGCACAAACTCTCAAGTCTGAATATCTATGTCCCAAATACAAAGGCACCCACATTAGTAAAATAAACACTACTAAAATTCAAAGCTCACATAAAACCTCAGACACTTATAGTGGGAGACTTCCACACCCCACTCTCACTGCTACACAGGCCCAACAGTAAGAAACTTAAAAATGAAACAAAAGAACTAACAGAAGTTATGTCTCAGTTGGGTTTAACAGACATCTATAGAACATTCCATTGAAACACAAAAGAATATGCCTTCTTCTCTGCTACACATAAAACCTTCTCTAACATCAACCACATACACGGCTACATAACAAATTTCAACAGATACAAAAAATTTGGAATAGTGCCCTGTAACTTATCAGACCACCATGCTTTAATGTTGGAATTCAACAACAACACAAATCGTAGAAATCCTTCAAACTCATGGAAACTAAACAATGTGCAATTGCACCATACCTGGGTCAAAGAAGAAATAAAGAAATTAAGGACTTCCTAAAATTCAATGAGAATGGAGACGCAACATACTGAAACTTATGGGACATCTTGAAAGCGGTGCTATGAGGAAATTTCATTGCACTAAGTGCTCATATGAAGAAAACAGAGCATAATCACAATAGAGAATTCCTAGCACAACTGAAAGCCTTAGAACAAAAAGAAGCAAACTCACCCCTGAGAGTTGATGCCAGGAAATAACCAATTCGAGGGCTGGAATCAATGAAGTAGAATCCAGGAAAACAATACAAAAAAAAAATCAATGCTACAAAGAGTTTGGTTTTTCAAGAAATCCACAAGATAGACAAAAATTTATCCAAACTAACAAGAAAGCAGAGAGAGGACATGCAAACTAACAAAATCAGAAATGAAAGGGGGATATAACCATGGAAACTGAGGAAATCCAGACAATTTTCAGGTCATAGTTTGAAAACCTGTACTCCACAAAATTTGAAAATTCAAAAGGGAATTGACAAATTTCTGGATAACTATCACCTACCAAAATTAAATCAAGAACAGACAAACAACTTAAATAGACTTATAACCCCTAATGAAATAGAAGCAGTTATCAAAAGCCTTCCAAACAAACAAACAGACAAAAAGCAAACAAACAAAAAACACAAAAACCCATGTCCAGATGGTTTCATTGCAGAATTCTACCAGAAATTCAAGGAATAACTAATACCAATACTCCCCAAATTGTTCTATGCAATAGAAACAGAAGGTTCATTACCAAACTCTTTTTATGAGGCCACAATCACCTTGGAACACAAGGCACACAAAGACACAACTAAGAAAGAATACAACAGATCAATATCCACTATTAACCTTGATGCTAAAATACTGGCAAAATAAATCCAAGAATATATCAGACAAATCATCCACCATGACCAAGAAGGCTTCATCCCTGGGTTGCAGAGATGGTTTAACATAAAAAAATATATCAACATGATCCACCATATAAACAAACTGAAAAAGAAAATCCACATGGTCATCTCCCTAGATGCCAAAGAAGCCATTGACAAAATTCAACACCCTTTCATGTTAAAGGTCTTGTAGAGATCAGGGATAACAGGAACATACCTAAAAATAATAAAAGCAATATAAAATAAACAAGCAGCCAGTATCAAACTGAATGGAGAGAAACTTAAGATGATTCCTCTAAAATCAGGAACAAGACAAGGTTGCCCTCTCCATATCCCTTCAATATGGTACTTGAAGTTCTAGCTAAAGCGATAAAACAACAAAAGGAGATCAAGGTGATACAAATTAGAAAGGAAGAAGTCAAACTTTCCCTATTTGCAGATGATATGATAGTTTACATAAGTAACCCAAAAAAAACTCTGCCAGTGAACTCCTACAGCTGATAAACACCTTCAGCAAACTAGCAGGATACACAATAACCTCAAAAGAATTAGTAGCCCTACTTTATCCAGACAACAAAGGAGCTGAGAAAGAAATCCGAGAAACATCACCCTTTACAATAGCCACAAGCAACATAAAGTATCTTGGGGTAATGATTACCAAACAAGTGAAATATCTATATAAGATGAACTTTGTGTCTTTAAAGAAAGAAATTAAGATACCAGAAAATGGAAAATTCTCCCAGGAAATTGGATAGGTAGGGTAAGTGTAGTACAAATGTCAATCTTGCCAAAAAACAATCTATAGATTTAAGGCAATCCCCATTAAAAGCCCAGCACAATTTTTCACGGACACTGCAAGAATAATCAACTTATATGGAAAAACAAAAGACCCTGGATAGCCAAAACAACCCTTTACGATAAAGAAACTACAGGAGGCACCACCATCACCGACTTTAAGCCCTACTATAGAGCTATAGTCCTGAAAACAGCCTGGTATTGGCACAGTAATAGACAAGTGGACCAATGGAATCGAATAGAAAATCCTGATACTAACCCACACACGTACGGACACCTGATTTTTGGCAAAATATCTGAAAGTATACAATGTGAGTAGGAAAGCATCTTCAACAAATGGTGCTGGCACCTATGGATGATAGCATGCAGGAGACTGCAGATAAACCCATGTCTATTGCTACCCACAAAATTCAAGTCCAAACGGAGCAAATACCCCAACATATATTCAGCCACACTGAATCTCTTAGAATAGAAAGTGGGAGGTACCCTTGATCAAATTGTTACATGAGATCAATTCCTGAACATAACTCCAGTAGCACAGACACTGAGATCAACAATTAATAAATGGGACCTCCTCAAACTGAGAAGCTTCTGTAAGGCAAAAGACACAGTTGACAAGACCAAACGGTGGCCCACAGACTTGGAAAAGATCTTCACCAATTCTACATCTGATAGAGTGCTGATCTCCAAATTTTACAAAGAACTCAAGAAGCTAGTCACCAAAACACCAAACAACCCTAATAAAAATGGGTTACAGAACTGAATAGAGAACTCTCAATAGAGGAAATCAAAAAGGCTGAAATACATTTAAGAAAGTGCTCAACATACTTAGCTATTAGGAAAATGCAAATCAAAACAATTCTGAGATACCATCTTACTCCTGCCAGAATGACTAAAATTAGAAACACAAATGACAACTTATGCTGGAGGCGATGTGGAGAAAGGGGAACACTCCTCCACTTCTGGTGGGAGTGCAAACTCGTACAGCCATTTTGGAAATGAGTGTGTCAGTCCCCCCAGGAAAATGGGAATCAGTTTACCGCAGGACCTGGCAATCCCCCTCTTAGGCATATACCCAAATGTTCCACATCCATGCAACAAAGACATGTGCTCAACTATGTTCATAGCAGCATTATTTGTAATAGCAAAAGCCTGAAAGCAACCTAGATGCCCCTCAACTGAAGAATGGATAAAGAAGATGTGGCCCATTACACAATGGAATACTACTCTGTGGGAAAAAATGGAATCTTTAAAGTCACAGGCAAGTGGATGGAACTTGAAGAAACCATACTGAATGAGGTAACTCAGTCACAAAATAGAAACATGGTATGTACTCACTCATATATGGATTTTAGATATAGAACAAAGGATTACCAGCCTACAATTCACACTGCCAGAGGAACTAGGATACAAGGAGGATTCTAAGAGTTTCTTATACAGTCCCTCACAGAAGGGGAAGCACAAGATCTCCAGGGCACATGGGGAGGAGGGAGCAGTGAGTGGAGTAGGACCTATGAGAAAGAGGGGGAGGAGAGAAGAGCACATGGGACTAGGAAGATTGAGTCAGGCGAGGGATAGAAGGAGGAAGAGAGAGAGAGAGAGAGAGAGGAAAAAAAAAGGAGCCATTATAGGTTGGAAGAGAAAACTGACTCCAGAGAAATGTCCAGAGACCTAAAAGGCTGACCGCAACTAACAATTTGAGCAACAGTGGAAATGCTATCATAAATGCCCTTTTCTGATAACGAGATCAACTACTATCTTATCCACCATCATAGAGTCCTCATCTAGTAGCTGATGGAAACAGAATTAAACACCCACAACTAAACACTGAGCTGAACTGGAATCAAGATGCAGAGTGGGAGGACAAAACCAGACTGAAGAAACACATAGAGACAGCTGACCTGAACAAGGAGGGCCCCCAGACTAATAGCTGGGAATCCAGCATGGGACTTACTCAGACCCTCTGAACATGGGTCTCAGCTAGAAGGCCTGAGAAGTCTAAGGGAACTCAGACAGTGGAACCAGGATATATTCCTGGTGCACAAAGGACTTTGTGGGCACATCACTCATGGAGAGATACTCCCTTCACATAGAGACCGGAGAGAAGTCCTAGACCCTATTCCAAATGACTTGACAGATTTAGATGACCCCTCCTGGAGGGCATCACCCTACATGTGGAGTGGAGGTGATGAGAAGGGATGGTGGTCGGGGGGCATGGGAGATGGGAGAGAGGGAAAGTGTGAGGGAGGGAGGGATTGGGAACTGGGATCGATGTGTAAACTAAAAATAAAAAATTAAATTAATAAATAAAAAGAAATTACATATAGACAATAAGGAGAATGTTTAAACATAATATCTCAAGCAACTTCACCACATTTTTCTTCTTCAAGGAAAATCTTTTGCATTGGTTTTGCCATTGTGTGATATTGAATCAGCATGATCATGTTTTCCCCTTATTTCCAAGTGTTGAATGAATATGACATCAAAATACTTTCCAAAATTGTATTTTAAAATGTTTGTGGATATATAAAAACAAAACAAAACTAAACAACAACAAAATACACACACACAACAAATAAAAAAATCACAAAAGTGGTAAGAGACATTTATACTTTCATTATATTAAATTTTTATAACTGTTGTTTATTTATTCATGTATGTGTTCACATGACATATGGAAAGGACAAAGTGTAGCTTGTACCAGTCAGTTCTCTGCTATACTGTAGGTCCTAGGGATTAACATAGAATGTCTAGGCTTTGTGGCAAATGTTTTTACTGCCTGAGCCATCCTGGAAGCCCTATTTCCACAAGCAAGCAAAAATAGCTTTTATTTCTGAACATCTTTAGAGCCCTGAAACTCCTTCATTACCCATTGTTTACAGTAATGTCTAAGGTTAATCTTTAGTTTCCATAAAATATGTTAGCAAAAGACAAAGATGGAACATTTAAAATGCTGCCCAGAAGGGTTCGAGTTAAAAACAATTACTGGTCTTATAGAGACTGGAGTAAATTTCAAGGATCCACATGCTGGTCTAATATTAGGTCACAAAGAAGTGGGTCCAAAATTGTAGTGCTGGTGACAATGTTCTATGATGACAGGTCCAGCCAAACCCCACCCTATTCTTATTGAGTAAACAGAAGGATTCTTATTGGATAAGGAGAATCCCAAATTCAACATTCCTCAGAAACCTTATAAAGTAGGTTTCATGTTGTCAGGAAAGTCAACACATCCTTTCTCCATCCTGGCAATCAACTGAAGAGTGCAAAGTGCATTTACTTCTTGATTAACCCTAACAGTCTACATTAACTCCAAGGTTCCCACCTTTCTCAATATCATATACAATCTGCTTGCTTTCCCACCAAGTTGCAGCTCTCTGTTCCTGTGCAACAGCCTGGCAGTTTGCTTCTTCTTTATTTTTTTATTACATAAAACCTTGTATGTAATACAAGGGGTTCAGAAGTTGCATCAACCTCTGGTGAGAGGAGTGGGCATTGCACGCATATAGGGCACATACAGCCAAATGATTCAGTCAAAAAGAAAGTGATTTTTAAAGTTAAAAGGAAATGTGTGTGTGTGCGTGTGTGTGTGTGTGAGAGAGAGAGAGAGAGAGAGAGACAGAGAGAGAGACCCAGAGAGAGAGGGGGGAGAGATACCATAAAAGAGGAGCCATTATAGGTTGGAAGAGAAAACTGACTCTAGAGAAATGTCCAGAGACCTACAAGGATGACCCCAACTAACTAATGAGATTGATGACTAATTTATCCACCATCATAGAGTCCTCATCTAGTAGCTGATGGAAACAGAAGCAGATACCCCCAGGTAAATACTGAGCTGAACTAGAATCCAGATGTAGAGAGGGAGAACAAGAGCAGGCTACTGAAATCCACAGAGATATCAGACCTGAACAAGGAGGGCCCCCAGCCTGATAGCTGGGAATCCAGCATTGGACCAACTCAGACCCCCTGAATATAGGTCTCAGTTAGAAGGACTGGGCAGTCTAAAGGACCTTTGACTGTGGAACCAGGATATATCCCTGGTGCACAAAAGGACTTTTGGTGTACATTTCCCATGGAGGGATACTCCCTTAACCTAGAGGCAGGAGGGAGGGCCTAGCCCCTATTCCAAATGACTTGACAGATTTTGGTGACCCCTCCTGGAAGGCATCACCATCCCTGTGTATTGGAGGCAGGGGATGGATGGGATGGGAGGTGGTTGGGGGAAGACAGGAGGGAGGGAGAGAGGAATGGAGGGAAGGGGAGGGAACTGGAATTGATATGTAAAATAAGCAAAATAAATAAATAGATATTTTGTGCATAAATACATTGTTAAAATATTGATTTACAGATTCAAAATTATTATCTTGTAATAATATAAATGAAACACTAGTAATTTCTTACTGACACATATATGGTTATACTTTTTGTGTTTCAAACAAAATCTAAAAATAAAACTTCAGTGTTAAGCATACCTATTTTGAACTTAAAAAAATGAGACTAATTCTTGTAAGAAATTACAGACAGGAAACATCTAATATTAAACCCTCACACTCATATTTAGAAGTATATTGAAAGACTGAAAAAATATTGGAAGAATGTTAACGAACATTTTTGTTAGAGAAAGTGGAGTTATACCGATATTGCTACATGTGAAATTTTTAAAGATGATATCTCCTGGTCAGCAAAACAACAAAAATTAATAAAATGATTCCTAATTATATTCTGCTCTGTTCATAGGTCAGTGCCTTATCTAATCATCATCAGAGAAGTTTCTACTGGGAGCAGACAGGGACAGATGTAGAGAGAGCATAGCCAGACACTATACATAGAGAGAGAGACTAAATGGGATGTATCCATCAAATCGCTCCTCTGAGAGCTGAGAGAATCCTGAGGAAGAAGAGATTGATAGTTTAAGAGTCAGAGGAATTTTGGACATCAGGATAATATGATGCTCTGGATCAACTAAGTAGGGCACACATGAGCTCATAGAGACTGAATCATCAAGCACAGGGCCTACATGTATCTGTACCAGGACATATGAATATACATTATGGCTATTAGCTTAGTATTTTTGTGGAATTCCTAACTATAAGAACAAGTGGGTCTCTGACCTTTTGCCTGCCCTTGGGACTCTTTTTTTCTTCTGTTGGTTTGCTGTGTCCAATTTTGACACAAACGATTTGCTTCATCTTATTATATTTTACTTTGCTATGTTAAAAAAAACAAGTTCAAGGAATATGTCTATCTACTTCCATTTAGAAAAAAATAAAAAACAAACAAACGAACAACAAAAACAACCAAAACAGATACAGTTCCAGATTTTTATACTGAATTATAGCAAATAAGATTAGTTATAAAAAGTAAAATTTCTTAAGTTGTATGGTAGTCCAAAGAGATAAAAACTAAAGATAATTTTAAAATATCTGCCCCTACATTCACATATATACATACATACAAACATTTCTAGTGATTTAATTAGATAAAGCTTCTATCTAGAATTTGTGCTGAAGTACCTCTATAGTCAGGAGTATTTTTATTTTATTTTATTTAGTTAGAATCCATTGAACATTAACATTCAATAATAGATATGCTTAATGAATCTACATTATAAACAATGATGACTGGTGCTTTCAGACACTAGCCTGTGGTATATTCAATGAACTTATCAATAAACAATGCAGAAGAATGAAAATTTTCTCTGTATTTGCACTGAACTTTGTAAAAACAAATTTTTATTTTAAGACTCATTCAAAAAGATACATTGACATTACCTGCTGTAGCTTGTACATAAATAACACCAACACCAGGTAAAAGGTACACATTATTTCCTATCACACAGTTATTATCCTAATTACTTATCACAAAAGCTAATCAATATATAGTGAGTTTACAGATGAAGAAAACAAAGCACAAGGAGACTAACCAAGCAGACAGGATAAAGACACCAGAAGTGAATGAACTCAGGTTGTTTCACTAGAGAGCTTGTGCCTTTAAGTTTTAATGATGCTGTAATAAGATAACCTTTAAAGGAATCTAACAATATTCATAAATTAACATGCCCGATCTTCCCTTCTAGCTATCATTTGCCTTGCTGGTTGGGTTTCTCTTTCCTGCCTGAATGTGCATATAGATGTGTATGCCAGCAGTTTAATTACCCAAAGACTAATGATTTGTTTAAGGAATACTGGTAAAGATAAACTTCCTAAAATAAACACAGCTCTTAGAGTCTATAATAACTAAAGTAATAAAATTTCCATAACAAACATGTCTAATTAGTTTTATGGTCAAATGTTATAGTGCTTGGAATTATTAAATGGTTATGGTTCAAATGAGCCACTTTCTTCTCTTGATTAAATGGCAAAGAGTGGAAATTACAGAAACTGCACTGATTGAGAAATAATTGAAAGCTTTTGTCATCCTACTTGTTCACCTAATAGTATTCCATTTATTGTGTCCATGTTTTTATCTGAGTGCACTTTTCTCATATCATTGCTATTTGGTGATAGAAACAAACATCACTGCATTTTGATTTCCACAAATAGTAATCTTAATATGTTATCTCAAGGATTTTATATATATATATATATATATATATTATATATAATATATATATGTGTGTGTTCAGTTGTGCATTTTGTGTGCTTATGTGTGAACATAAATTTAATGTTTATAACATACATCATTGATTCTGAATATAAAGTATGTTGACTTTTTGTCTTAGCATTAATAAATCATCACCCTATTAAAAAACACTATTGCTTGCTTTGTATGAACTAACACTTGCTTTTAAAAATCCCCTTTTCTCCAGTATGAACTGTGATGCTTTATTTCTATTAACTGAGTGCTTACATTTAACTTATCCTGAGTTTTGATCCCCAGTATCCTTGTGTCTGAAAAAGGTGGTAATTTGGGTTTTACAAATTAATTAACTGGTCAAGTACTGAAATCAGCAGTGCTGCTTATCATGTATACACCATAAACAAATGTGTTGGTCTATGGTAGAGCCACTTTCCTGCCCTGTGATTACAACTTATTTTATATGGCATGTTACTGTGGAAGTATGAAAGGCAAATATTTTGGAGGCCACATTACCTTCACCCTTCTGAGAGCATTCATGAAAGTACCTGTGTCATCTTGGGTTTCTGTATAGGGACAATAAGCCAAGATATGGTGATATATTGTTTGTGGTTTAATAAAGCTTGCTCAAGGGCTGAGGAGTTGTGGCACACACCTTTAATCCCAGGATTCAGGAGACTGAGGCAGAGTTCAAGACCACCTAGGGCTACATAAAAGTGAATCTGTCTAAAAGAGTATCTGCGCTCATATCTTTAATCCCAGCACTAGATGGGATGCAAAGATTCTCATGTAGTATCGTGCAAAATAAGGATCAGGATAAACTAATAGGTCGAATAGATGTTTATTCAGGTAGAAATAACTTACAACATAGACAGATGAACACCAGAAGGTTCCACCTGATGCTCTCCTGTCCGCATCCCACCAGCAAGAGAGCACTCCCTGGCTCCTCCTCAGACCTAGTTCCACCCATCTCCACCCACCAATGGGCATGATCAGTGCCACAGATGCAGCCAAAGTGAATATCTCACTACATATGAGATTCAGTTTCCAGTCACAGGGAAAACAGGATTTCCATTTCAGCCTCAGTAGGGGTAAGAGTTACTGGGTGGCTGCTTTGCTTTGCTGATCTTCAACTTGAATCCAAATATCTATCTCTGGGTTTTATTGTTCATGATAAAAAGCACCTATGCCAACTTATATTTGTTTCAATATAATCATGACCATCTGAAATTGTATTAAACTTCCCTAGGAGGTAGAGTATCCCTATAACAAACACCGACCCAGTGAAAGATGGGTAATTTTTGTTGTGCAGTGGCAATATACCCAGCAAGATCTCAATCCCAAAAACAATTAGTCACATAGCTAAAGAATATATAGCCCCAAGGTACGTAAAGAAAAATACAATATTAATAACAATTGATGATTGTTGATGTCTATGCTTTTAAAATGTTACAGATAATAGCTGAGTTCACAAACTATTGAATGTTATTGAATGATTTACAAGTGAAAATGAAAATGAACACAAAGCTTCTTCCAGCTTAAGGAAATATCAGATTGTAAAGGTATAATATATGTTATAAATAAGATAAAGAACTTATATATTAAAGCATGTATATCAGAAGTAAATATTAATATATAAAATTTATTAAATGTTTTGAGAAAAAAATGTTGATTAGAACTTAAAAGTGAATTTCAAGGGAGATAAAATGAATAATAGGTTACCATCTAATTGCAGAAACATTCATGAATGCATCTTAAGATTGATTTCTGAGAATTGTGGTAATGACTACAAAAAAATCAAGCTAATATCAGCTAAACCACATGTCTTTCAGAGGAGAGAATAATATCATGGTCTCAAAGTGCAAGAAATTAAAAACCTAGAGATTGGTACAAATCTCAGAATCCAAGAAACAGAGCAAAAAAATATTTCATTTAGTGAAGAGAGAGTTATTGCTCCTTTTGCAACCAAAGATTAGAACAGTCAAATGGAAGCTGAGGAAATGACTTAGTTCTGGATGTGACTGCTCAAACCTGAGGACTTGAGCTTTGATCCCCAACACTTAGATCAAAAGTTGAGTGTGCTCTTGCATTCCTGTAAGCTCAGCACAGAAAAAGGTACAAGACATTAAGGGCTGCTATGGATTACTGGCATCCAACCTACCATAAACTATCCTTGTGCTACAGGAACAGTAAGCAACCCTGTCTCAGGAGAATGAGGCAAATATACAGCAACAGAGGATATCCTATGGCCTTCCTTGACTTCTGCATGTATGGGTAGGTGCATAATATTGGACATACATCTTACATACTCAGAAACTCTGTTGTAATTTTAAAAAGCTATGTACTTAGAGAAAAAAGACAACAGAGCTGGGGGATGATTTATATTGGGGGAAAGTGAATGGGACACCAGGGAAGGGAAGAGAGAATATCAGCCACTGGAGCAAGAGCAGTAGAAGAGAGAGTCATAGAGAGAAAGGAGAAGGAAAGATAGAGAGACATAGCATCAGGCAGAGAGAGAGAGAAGCAGAGAGAGAGAGAGAGAGAGAGAGAGAGAGAGAGAGAGAGAGAGAGAGAGAGCTAGAGATGGGAATTGGGCAGAGCCCTTTCCAAATGGAATGTAGTAAATGTGCACAGGTAGGTCATACTCTTAGTGGCTTGCAGCTGAGTACATATGCATATGCTGTCAGAAACCCCTCAAGGACAGGCCACTACACATACCTGAATACTAATTAATTCCAAAGGAAGTGAAGTCATTCTATATAGAATTGGCTTACATGAGTGGCAAACAGAGGAGCTGGCCTTGAGTCACATCCTCTTGCAGAGTTGTTTACACTTTAGAACTCTAATTGAGCCTTATCTTGGTAAAACAGGAAAGTGCTTAATAAGCAGTCTGTTCCACCCACCTCAGGAACTGAGATAAACCAGGTGCCTGGAACTGAGATGAACCAGGAACTAAGATAAACAGATGTTTAGGGTCTGATGTTTATGGTCTGGGATAATTACCAGAGCCCCAGAGTAGGCAGAGCTACTCCTCCCCATTTCCTCCCTGCTTTGCTTTAAAAACTCCTCTTTTTGGCTAATAAAGTTAGACCTAGACAAATCCTCTCTTGGTCTAGTTCCTTCTTTCTCTCCCATTATTTTCAGCCCACCTCGACCCACGAATAACTAGGTCTGGCGGGTCAGGGTAGACACGTACATTTCTGATTGGTTAGGACTAGCAGGGGCTGGGTAAAGCTATAATCTATCTTTGGGCATGTTTGGACAATTCCCAGGGCCTGTCCCTATTTGGTCATTGCTTTGAGATATTGTGGCTGACTGAGGCTTTGTCCATTCTCTCCCTAGGTCTTGAATGTAATCTGTTAATAAATGGCCCTTTGTTGGGAGAGACAACTGTTTGTCCCTCTCAGAGAACGGAAACCTAAATTCAGTTGTAAAAGTGCAAGATTTTAATTGCTTCACTATGTAGATTTAATTGGTTCATCCAAGATTGGAATTTGAGCTTGGAAAGTATCATTCATTGGGTCTGAGTTTGGAAGCATGAAAAATGACAGAGTGAAGAGGCCATGGATTCTTCTTGAGAAACCTATGAAAATAAGGCAAAGGGTAGCAGAAGAGTCTCTGAAAAGATATGAAGAAAGACCATAGCATGAAGCTATGAAAATGAAATGTAGATTGTACCGGAGAATCCAAGATATTGGAATTGCCAGAGCTGAGAGACATCGGACAAAGATAGAAAGAAACAGGGAATACAAACAGCCCAAGAGAGAGAGAGAGAGATGCTGTAGGCAGAAAAGCTGGAAGACAGAGACATCTAAAACCTTTGACACAGGACATTGAGGCACAGGATTTGGTATCTCGGCTTCTTTGGTCTAGTACTTACCTACCATGCCTACACTTACTCCATCATTTTAGAATGATAATGAATTTTCTCTGCCATTACATGTTAGAAGAATGTATTTTTCATCCTTTTTTCCTAGGGTGAATATTAGGTGACTGATTCTCAAAAAAAAATATTTGGACTTTGAACTTTTAAATAGAGTTGAGACTGTGGAAAGTTAGAGGGAAATATCAAGTAGTATTAAATATATTTTGCATTGTTGTGTAGCAGTTTCCTCTGATATTTAAACATTTCATCTTGAAAGTAGGAGCTTTACTACAAAAGGTAAACAGCTCTAAGTAGCTTCAGGAGGCCTTTGAAAGGGACCAGATTCACTTGGGCCCCTTCCCCCAAAAGTAAACAACAAAAGCTGTTGAGAGTCACTCTCAAACAAGCCAAGCTGCAAAAAAAAAATAAAAAACTCTGAGACCAGATCAGATACCTCAAAAGAGCGAAAACCACCAAAGCTGCCTGGAATAGGTTTAGACCAAATGAGTCAGATGGAAAAGACACTGTCTAAACTGTTGGGCTGCCTGCTGTTCAGTGGTCTCTAGGATTCCAGTTTTTGTAAGCAGTCAACAATCCAGGGGATGGCTATGGTGATGCAAATATCTTTAGTCACTGATGCTCCTATTAGTAATACCTCACCCATAGTCCTGTATGAAGCCCCAATAAAACTCATTGGTACACTAAATTTGACACTGGTGATGTTACCGTGTGTGCTTATTCTCCTCAGGAAAACATTGTCTGACAACATAATTGGCACCAGAAAAGAGAGGTAAGAATCAAAGATAAGGTGGAGAGTGTTTGGTATATGGCCCTAGTTATGGGTAGCAAGGCATGAAAGTAAGCCTAAGCAGCCTGAGGCAGGAACATTTATGGAGGAAATTTCGATACCATTTTGCATTCTTATATGGTATGTGCTCCTGTGTCTTTGTGCTATAACTGTGCTTATATGGTTCCTGTTACAACTAAAATTTTGTCATAAGGATTAATAGCATCAGTAGCAGGAATCCCAAGATGGTAGTCTTCATCTGTGTGCTATGGGATGAATGGAATGCCTGCTTGGTGAGTAGGGTCCAATACATGAATACAGAGACATCTTAAAACAGTTAAATATTGAGAGGAAATTTTGCAGTCTTTAAGATTTGCACACAAATGTTAAGATTTTCCAAAGTAAGATAAGTTGCCTACTGGTGTGTTAGTGTAGTTATGAATTTATGTGAGGCTGTGATAGTGGTCATGCAGGAACTGCCTTGAATAAAGGAGCAATTGCAACAAAAAAGAGAGGTAAGATGAGCGTAGCATTTTCCTTGATAGTCCCTCATCTAGCAAGTAAACTAGATAAACAAGAGAATGATAGAGATAGGTGGTAGAACCCTTCAGAACCAACCTTTAATAGAAAGGAAAAATCTGTATTCCAATATACAGATGGGGGCATTAAACATGGTCTAATGCAAGAAACTTCAGGAATTGGGACATATTCAGAACTTGAAGTGTTTGGCCTGTAGTAGTCTTTAAACAAGCAATGGAAGAGCCGGTCACAACTAGGCCTGTGAGACTGTGGGACATGGGAGCTGATGGGCACAGTCTGGCATTGGTAGACAAAGTAAAACTAGTATGATTTCCCATTCCCCCTTAAGTCAAAGGTTGCACAACCTGAGATATTTTGAGGGAAACAATTTACTGGTGGACTGGCAGATCAAAGCCATTAGGAACACTTGTTTATCTCTGTGTTACAGCTGGAAGGGAACAGTTTTCCCAGTGCATGTGCTTGTGGCTGCTCTAATGGGAAAGTTTTTCCCTATACCAGAGTTACAACACTGAAGGGAAAGGTATCCCGGAACCCCAGGAATGCCCACACCTCACACTGTACAACAAACTTCACACAAGAAACAGGAGGGAAGCTTTATATAAGGTTTATTGGGAGTGGAGTTTTCCACAGTGAATATTTCCAGGGTGGGGATTGGTGGGATTTCAAGGCAAGCCCAGGAATTGGTGGGAATTTGAGTTCAGGTTTGGTTGGTTGGGGGCTGATTGTTGAGTTTTTGAGCTCGGGGATTAGTGGATACTGGTGAGTTTTCTAATCCAGAAGTGGGCTCAGAACTTTTACCATACAAATCTCCAACTGTGAGCTCCGCAAATAACAGGGGCTGGAGGACCATAGAGGAGGGACAGGTGCTACTGAGGAAACTAGGAATAAAAGAACTTATATTTGAACTGCAGTTCACTAAGACAGAACGATATATGTTCACAGAAAATTAAAAGAATAGGTTGATGCAGCAAGGTCCTCAAGGCTGGTATGGAACTCTAAGAACTTTCCTGAGCTCTATAGTGGAGAAAGACCTTTACAAAGTAGGAAAAGCATTGTCAGATCTCAGTGACTGAATCCTTTGTGTAAAGAGCAACATAAAGGAGATAAGAAGGCAAAGCAGAGTCTGTCTGGATTTCTAAAAAATGGGGCAATATTGTGAGAAACCAAAGTTAGTAGGGATATAATTAATAGCCAATTTGTATACTCAGGAACTTCTGGAATGATTTCAAGCTAGAGGAAGAGTTCATAGAAGGCATCCATGATAGAAAAATACAGACTAAGTTTATGTAGTCTGTCACAGAGATGGGTAGTTATCTTCCCAGGCTAAGGAGGGTGCCATGGTTGGAATGAAAACTGTTCCTGAAGGGAGTGGCACTGTCAGGAGGTTTTGCCTCCCTGAGTGTGCATGGTTTTGTTGGGGGAAGTGTTTCACTGTGGGATCAGGCTTTGAATTCTCTTTTATTTCAGCTTTGCTCAGTGTGGCAGTCAATTTTTTGTTGTCTGGAAGATGTAGGACTCCAGCACCATATCTGCCTGCACTTCACCATACTCTACATCGTGGTGGTAATGGACTGAATATCCGACACTCTAAGCAATTCCCCCTTCCCTGTTAAAGTTTTCTTTAAAAGAGTTGTGGTGGAAGCAACTATAGAAATGATCACTGAAATTATAACCAAGGGGTCAAGACCAGGGTGTGGAAATCCACAGAAACAGCTGACCTGAACAGAGGGGAAGCTCATGAACCCACAGTCTGATAGCTGGGAAACCAGCATTGGACCGACTTAGACACCCTGAAAGTGGGTGTCAGTTAAAAGGCTGGGGTAATCTATGGGGTCTGTGGTAGTGGATCAGTATTTGCCCCTAGTAGATGAATGGACTTTGGGAGCCATGGTAGGAATGGACAAATTAAATCAGGCCTACTGAGTTAATGAGTGATAGAGAAATATAGGGAGGCTCCATGGAAGAGCTCTAGGATATCTAAATGTAATGGCCCAGAGCGAATAACTGAGGATTATAAGGAGATAGTTAAGTTAGTGCCTCCCATGCTTTTTACCCAACTTTGATCTACACAGGATGCAATTTATACAAATGGTGGAACCTTTCTATCATGTATTATACCTGCTTATGTTTGACTTTAGTATCTTTTTAGTTGTAAAATTTGGGATCACATGACTTTTGATAAAAATAGATGACAATAGACTTACAGAATTTGTCCCTAAGGTTATCTTTATAACCATACTATTTGCTATGTGATGGCGTCTCATAATGTTTTTATGTCTTGCCAATGCTCTGGAAAAGGTTTTGTTATATAGATGACATAATGCTAAGCCCAGAGTCGTTTGAAGCTTTGGAAAGCAGCTCTTGGAGAGAAAAGCAGGTACCATGGTACTTCAATCTACCTTAAAATTCTACTAGAGCTGAGTGAATTCAAAGGAAAAATTGTGTTGTTAAAACAGTTGTAGAAGAGTTTAAATCAAAATGTACCCTGTATATGTTGGAAAGAATATCCTTGATGCTGTAAGCTTATTGAATAAAAATACTAATTCTAGATTAGGCTACTTCCCAATGAGTTGTTGACTAGAAAAGCCCGAGACTCCACAAACATTAAAGGTTATTTCCACTGCTGTTGGTTGCATATCAGAATTAAAGAATAAGACCTTACTGCTGAAGACCATGCTTTAACTGTAGGACATGGAGAAATTAAGCTGGACTGACTGATGCTGAAAGTTCCACTCTGTTTCCTGGTTTCCATGGTACCATAGTGCTATGCAGGCTTCTGGTGGAGAACTGACACCAAATTTCCTGCTCACCCTGGATCCTCATGCTAAAATACTGACATGCAAGGCAGAGTATATCTGATTGGGCAATGGTGGCTGTGTTATCTTTAGTAAGACCAACATCCTTATGATTGGATTTAATATTTATTTCACAAGAAGGAGTTTAAACTAATGTGGGAGGACATGGTCCAGTGTGGGTGGACATTCCCTGGGCTGGGGGTCCTTGTCTGTATTAGAAATCTAACTGAACAAGTCACAGAGTGCAAGGCAGTAAGGTACACCACTCTACCATATCTGCATTATTTCCGGCTTTCAGGTTCCTGCCCTGTATGAGTTTCTGCTCTGACTTCCTTTAAGAATGGAGGATGGGAGGGAGAGTGAACTGGGATCTATACGTAAAATAATGAAAAAATAAAAATAAAAAAAATGAATGTACTATGATGTGAAGAATGCACTAAATAAATGCTTTCATACCAACTTGTGTAAGACAGATAATAAAGCCCCCAGATATTGAAGTTCAAGCTGAAGAACATGGAAGCAAATCATACAGTCATTAGCTCTTACCTTTACCTCAGACCAAAATGGGTGATCCTGCCTCCATGAATCCCCACAGTATAATGCAATGCTTTCACTATCTGGAAACTAAATGTCACATGACATTGTTTGCTTCTTCCTATTATACCCACATAGTGCTGGGATGAAAGGTGTGAGCTCTGTTATTCTTTTAATCTTATTGACTCCTGTGTAGCTCTGGTGGCCTTGAAATCACAGAGATACGTATGCTTCTGTCTCCCGAGTACTGGGGTTAAAGGTGTGTACCATTACTGCCTGGCCTCTTTGGCTAGCCAGTATGACTACTGGGATTAAACTTGTGTATCACCATTGCTTGCCTCTATGGTTATGGCTAACTTTACATTCTGAACTCCCAGGCAAGTTTTATTAAATCAAAAAATAATATACTACTACAACTATATTACAATTTAATAAGGATCAGGATAAACAATTAGGCCGAATAGATGTTTATTAAGGGAGAAATAACTCACAACATAGGCACTGGCTCCTAAGCCTTCCAGCGTCCACCACCAAAAGGAGAGGCCAGACCCTTTCCCAGCCTTTTCCCCCAGCTCACCTCTGGCTCTGTCTCTGCCCTAATGGGCATGGCCTAAGCCACAGGTGCAGACAAGGTGTATATCTAGCTATAATTCCCCTTTTAGTCTAAAGAAAAGATTTGGGCTTGATATAAAACTACATACAAAACAGTGAATAACAAGTATGCTCTAAGAAAAGGAAAATCGAGAACAAAACGACCTACATATCTAGTCCTAGGGTGAAGACATAACAGAGTTTATAATAGAGTTATCCTAAGCTAGAAAGCTTAAGCCTAGTACCTAATATATCTAACTAGAAAGAGAGAATAATAGTTGTGATAGTTTAATCTACAACTTCATCAAGACCTGAGAAGGAAAATAGTGATACTAGGGTAGACAGGAAGTGTGGATGGGCAACTTCCAAAAGATGCCTCGAAGACAAAAATAGCAAGCTACCTGGACAGTCACCCAAGGTCTCAGAGCAATGTTGGTACAGCCAGTTTTTGCTAAGGCCAGGAGTATTTGACAGACCACAACAAAAGCAGGGAGGAAGAAAGGCTATCTTACCCTGACTTGGCAAGGTTCAGAAGTCTTCTGTTTATCTCCTGCAAGCACATAGGGCCCCATATCCAAATCAGTTGTCAAGGTAGGGACAGTTCCTTGCCCAAGAGGCCATGGCCGAAGTGAGGGTGAACTCCAGAAGGAGCCACAACAGTGTCCAACATACTTTCAGGAAAGTGCATGGTGCTGTCAGGAGCAACAGTGTCTCATGTCAATGGAATACTAATATTAAAACATTTAAATGCCGTGTTCTGTAGGTCTATGAAGTGATTGGAGATTAAGCATCTATGTCTGACTAATCTCATAGGCAAAGGAAACATGGGTGAGGATAATCTGTAATACTCAGGAACTTAGCTAAAATCCTGATTAAAACTTCCTTCAGTAAAGCAAGGATACACACCTAAACAATATAATTATGCACATGTAAATTCCTAAAGTAGAGGAAGAGTAGAAATGTCTACAAAAGAGGTAGCTCTAACAGTAAGATAAATATCCCAAATTGTATCAATATACAAAATGTCTTGAATGCAAACAAAGTATACATACATAGAATATAGCGAGAATAATGTGCATAAAACATAAATGGAAAGATTTCACACAATATGACAAAATATAATATACAATTCTTCCAGTACATAAGTTATCACAAATAAGAATATATAACAATGTAAGCTGAAATACTATTATCTCACTCTTACTAAACAATTCACAAGAACGTAGGCCAATCTACCTATATCATTCTGAACCATACCTTTCCCAACCATACCCTATTCCTGTCTAAAAGAGATAACCGAGTCTAAATATCACCTTCCATACCCAACCCCAAGTAACTAAAACAAACCCTATGAAGATGAATATTATCCCTAAATTCCAAGAGTGGGGAGGGGGGCATCATTGTCTTAAGATTACTTCCTGCTGAAATGGGACAATGATTGCTCCATGGTTCCTGTAGGAAGATAATGTTTAGCAACCAAATTTCTCAGCAGAACTGTCTGTGACATATGTAGGTATTCATAGTGTGGCAGAAAATGCTTGACTGGAGTTCTATTTCAATAAGGTTGTAATAAGAAGGTGCTCCATTACAGCTAGCTAGTCATGAGTTGTCTTGAGCAAAGCAGTCCCAAACCGATTACAGGGTGAAGTTTGTAGCTCAGACGCATCAGGCTGAGTAGAATGGAAATGTCCATTTGGGGCCCCATCTTCTTTCCGGAGTGTTCAAGGATTGCTGTTAGGAACTGTTATTATTCCTTGTGGAAAACTTAAATATCACTATCAAAGTAAAATTTTCAAGTTTTACGATATGCATTAGGGGAAAGGCAACAATAAGCATTAACATGTATAAAAGAAAATGAGGATTTCAGAGAGAAAAGTGCATATAAACACGAGTCCCTAGATTTTGTTTTCTTCTGCCTTACATCAATTGGCTTCTTGATATAAAGCAGAAACTGTGAATTTAATCTTAACAATATCCTTCAATTTAGAAAAGGAAAGCCAGATCCAACTCCAAAGCCAGCATTGGTTTACATGAATCAGGACTACAGGAATATCAAATAGAAAAGAGAAATAGATTTCAGTATAGAGAGAGTTTACTAGACTTAAATATTTTTACCATAAATCAGATTACTCTTCATTAAATGATTCTTTCTGGAGAGCTGTCTTCTGTAGGTACCTACACGTTCCTTGTCTCTTGGTTGTTTGAAGATAGGTGTTCTCTGTTTTACTGTAAAGACAAGAACAGAACACTTCCCCTACCTTTGAGAGGTCTCCACACATTTTGTGGAACCCAATTTGTTGAATGACTTGTCACTCCTGTTCATTAAGATGTTTCTGTTGTTCAACTTGGATCTTGATCAACTTAGATGGTATCCATAGCTTTTCTTCTCCTGTAGATACAAAAGCTAAACCCTTACTCCAATGTGACACATATCCTGGTTTCCATTCTGAGGTCAATACGTCCTTGAAGAACACTGGCTAATGTAGTTTAGAAGTTTTTTCTATTGTCCAGTGTCTTTCTGCAGCTGTTTTTCCTTTTTCATTAGTATTAAGAAAGTTTAATGTTAATAAAACATTATATAATCTGTGTTTGGGAGTCTTGGTTCCTCCTGCCTGTCTATGGAGCATTTCCTTTGTACGATTGGATCTCTCAACTACTGCTTGTCCTGTAGGATTGTGTGGTACCAGTTGTGTTTTATGTTATAATACTCAAAAAACTGTTTCAATTTGTTGGAAACATATGCCTGAGCATTGTCAGTTTTTATTTGTGCAGGTATGCCCATAATGGCCATTACCACTAATAGGTGTGTCATAACAGAATCAGCCTTTTCAGAGCTCAGAGCAATAGCCCATTGAAAACCTGAAAATGTATCTATAGTATGGTGCACATATTTTAATTTTCCAAATTCTACAAAGTGAAACACATCCATTTGCCATATTTCATTTCTTTTTATACCTTTAGGTTTACTGCCTAGTGGTAAAGGAGTTTGGTTATAGAATGAGCAAGTAGGACATTTCCTTATTATTTCCTTGGCTTGTTGCCAAGTGATAGAAAAGTCCTTTTTCAAACCTTTGCTGTTCACATGGTGTTTCTTATGAAACTCTGATGCTTATTGCCCACTTCCTATCAATAACCGATCAATTTCATCATTGCCTTGTGCTAGAGGACCTGGCAGACCCATATGGGATCTAATATGGGTCTGATATATATATATATATATATATATATATATATATATATATATATATATAGGATGAATCCTCGTTCGGATAGTATCTTGTAACTGTATAAACAATGAAGTTAAGTCTGTACCATCAGGAATAAATTCTGCAGTCTCAATGTGTAAGATGACTCTTTCTGCATATTGAGAGTCAGTAACTATATTGAGAGGTTCTGTAAAATCCATAAGTACCATGAGAATGGCATACAATTCTGCCTTTTGTACAGAATTGTAAGGGCTTTGAACCACTTTACTTATTTTACCTGATTTATATCCTGCCTTACCTGATTTGTTTGCATCAGTGTAGAATGTAGGAACTCCAGAGATAGGTGTTTGTCTTACAATGCGTGGAAGGATCCAATTCATTTTCTTTATGAATTTTATCATTTCACTTTTGGGATAATTGTTGCTAATCATTCCCAAAAAGTTACTGCATGCTCTCTGCCAATATTCATTATCTTTCCATAAGGAGGAAACTTCCTCATTAGTCAAAGGTACTATGATTTCTGCTGGGTCCCTTCCTGTCAGTTGACGAAGTCTTAATTTACCTTTTATAATCAGGTCAGTGATCTTTTCTATATATGTTTTTAGTTTTTTATTCTGTTTATGTGGTAGAAATATCCATTCTAATATGATATGTTCCCTCTGCATCAAAATCCCTGAAGGACATTCTCTAGATGGTAATATAACCAGAATACAGTCTAATTTTGGATCCACACAGTCCACATGTGCTTCTAATATCCTCTTTTCTACCCATTCTAATTCCTTTTCAGCCTCAGCTGATAGTATTCGTGGACTATTCAAGTCTTTTTCCCCTTTTAGGGTCATTTTTAAGTTTTTCAAATCATGCTCTTCTACTCCAATAATGGTTTGTAGTTGAGAGATCTCTCCTGGCAATTTTTGAGGATCATTAAGAGTCTGGTAGCGATCTCTCCTAGTCTGTACTTTTTGTGGTCTAATTTTCTGTAGACCTATTTTATATTCTAAGTAGTTGATAGAATCTCCTTTTTGTATTTTTTCAGGAGCAATTTGTAATCCCCAATGAGGTAAAACTTCCTTTACTTTCTCAAACATTTTTCTAATGTTTCTATTTTAGAATCAGCTAACAATATATCATCCATATAATGGTAAATTATGGATTGTGGAAACTGTTCACGAATTATTTCCAGTGGTTTTTGTACAAAATATTGGCACAGGGTGGGGCTATTTAGCATTCCCTGTGGCAAAACTTTCCATTGATGTCTCTTCACCGGTTGAGAATTATTATAATTAGGTACCCTGAAGGCAAATTTCTCTTTATCTTGTTCCTGTAAAGGTATAGTGAAGAAGCAATCCTTAAATCAATAACTGTAATAGGCCATTCCTTAGGTATCAAAGAAGGCAAGGGCTTCCAGGCTGTAGAGAACCCATTGGCTGAATAACTTTATTGATGGCTCTCAGGTCTGTAAGCATTCTCCATTTACCAGATTTCTTTTTGATAACAAATACAGGAGAATTCCAAGGGCTGGTTGATTCCTCGATATGTCCAGCATTTAGCTGTTCCTGTACCAGGTTTTCTAATGCTTCTAACTTCTCAGAGGTCATAGGCCATTGCCCTACCCAGACAGGTTCCTCTGTTAACCATTTCAAGGGTAGGGCTTTTGGTTCCTCTGTTTGTTCAGCACTTGCATTCTGTTTTTGTACAGCCTGGATATTTGGTGTCTGTCTTGAATAGTACTTTATAACACCTTTCCCACAATCATGAGGTCGTTTATGGTTCCTACCCATTACTGGAGGAATGTTAATCTGTGTATTCCATTTCTGTAATAGATCACGACCCCATAAATTTATTGCTACATCGGCCACATATGGTCTCAACCTTCCTCTCTGTCCTTCTGGTCCTACACATTCAATCTATCTCGTGCTCTGTTTTACCTGAGACAGGGTTCCAATCCCTAAGAATTGAACATTTACCTCTTGCAGGGGCCATCTAGGGTGCCAGGATTTATCAGTTATGATAGTTACATCAGCTCCCGTGTCCAATAAACCTTCAAACAATTTGTTATTCATTTTAACTATCAACCTAGGCCTATGACTATTTATAGAGGTTTGTCAAAATATACGTTTTTTGTTTCCTTTTCTCATGTTTGATTCAAATTCCATCATTAGTATGTCATCCAGAGCGGTATGAGTTTTTACAATAGGCACTGGATTTTCTAATCGTCCTGTGGGAGATTGCCCTCCACTGTGACTGGGAATGTCCGGACCACCTTTGGAAAGGGGGCCTTCAAGAGGTCCCCCAAGGAGTTTCCTGATGGTAAAGGGTTTCCTTGTTTGTCTCTGGTCGATCTACATTCATTGTTACAGTGTCGGCCATTGCCACACCTTCTACATAACCCAGAAGGCTAAGGCTTCTGTTAGATTCATTCCTGGGAGTGTTATTTCTAGAAATAATTTGCCTACAATTTCTTTTTAGATGTCCTTTCCTACCACAGTTAAAACATCTGACATTGTGATATTTTTTCAAACCTTTGGAGATATCTTCTCCTAGCATAGCTGCTATGTCCTCATAGTTAGGATCTCTGTTATCTTGATGTCTTCTCAGATTTTTAGACATGGCCTCTCCTACCCAAGCTTCAGTGTCACCATAGTTAAAACCTCTGTTATCTTGATGTCTTCTCATACCATTAGATATGGCCTCTCCTACCCAAGTTTCAGTGCTATTATCATTATGTTCCATGTTGGCTGTATATAGAACCCAGTCATCTAAAGGTGCTGATCGAGTTTTTAAAGGCCAAAGCACTTGTTTGCAACGAGGGTTCGCATTCTCATAAGCTAATGTTTTTATAAGTATTTGCCTAGTTTCTATATTGCACTGCTCTAAACAATCTTTCTAGAAATGCAGTAAAATGTTCTCTTGGTCCTTGCCTTATCTTGATATAGGATTCTATCTTTCCCCCTAGTTCATGAACCTTATCCCAAGCACTCAGAGCTGCTGTACTGCATAGAGACAAGATATGTTCATCATAGGCAGCTTGGGTTTCTGGGTCAACATAAATACCCTCACCAAGGATTTTATCTTGGGGAGCTTTATAACCTTTCTTCAAGCCCTGAAGTTCAAGAGCTTTTGCTTCCTCTCTCCATAAAGCCCTCCATTCTAATTGAGAGGAGTTTTCAAGGACAGCGGATATCAATTAATCCCAATCCTTAGGGGTTACCTTGTTATTCCTTGCCCACGATTCTATTAATTGCTTCACATATGGTGAGTGCATACATAAGAGACTACTACTTCCTTTATACTTTTTAAATCTTTCATACTTATTGGTTTTCACTGATAGGCAACACCACCTTTTGGATGTTGTTTTCATTTCTGGTTTTTCACTAACAGACACAGGGAAAACTCCCCTGACCCTAAATGGTGTAGAAAATTTTAACACTCTTTCATGCCCTGTTCCCTGTAGTTCTCCTTCTGATATGTCAGATCGATGGTCTTCTAAGGCCTGAAATCTATTCACCATTGTTTCTTTGAGTGTCTGAACTTCTTAAACCACATAAGTTTCTAGAGACTTCATTGCATTAGTTAGTTTCTTACTTTCTCCAACTACCAATGATTCCATGTTTTTAATATTCTCATCCTTTGATAATCTGAATGGCATGTAAACTGCCTTCCAGGAACAATGTTCTATCTGCCAGCTTGTCATTATCCTCAGACATGGAACAGATTCGATCTGCTAATTGTAACATTTGAATTTCCAGTTTTTTAACCTTATTAGTAGATTCATACAACCAGGAACGAGCTGTTTCTGCTAGCATGTTAATGCATTGCATTGTGTCTGTTTTGGTTGTTGAGGTATCAGCTATGAAACAAATTCTGTTTTCTAGTTGGTCATTTTTATGTTCCATGTTTTGCATTCTATCTGTCAGCTCTCTATTGACATCTTCAATATTCTGAACCTTTTCCTCTAAACATTTTATATTTTGCATTCTAATTTTAAGCTCTTCATTGTCATGTTCAATATTCTGAACCTATTTTCCTAATAATTTTATGTTTTGCATTCTAATATTCAGCTTTTCATTGTCATTTTCAATATTCTGAACCTTTTTTTTTCTGAGTATTCTATGTTTTGCATCTAATTTTCAGTTTCCCCTTGTCATTTTTAATATTCTGAACCTTTTTTTCTAAGGAGTCTATGCTTTGCGTTCTAATTTTCAGCTCTCCATTATCATTTTCAATATTCTGCGTTCTGTTTTTCAGCTCTCTATTGCCATCTTCAATATTCTGAATCTTTTCCTCTAAACATTGTATGTTTTGCATTCCAATTTTAAGCTCTCCATTGTCATTTTCAATATTCTGCGTTCTGTTTCTTATCTCTCTGTTGTCATTTTCTACATTTTGAATACTTGTTACTAACTCTTTTATGGTTTTTACAAGTTCCTTATTATTTGCCCTAGTCTCAAACCATTTCTTTAAAAATATCATAATAATGATGAAACCCATTGCTATTACAAGAAAAATGTACATATTCGTTAAGTCATGATTTTCTTCTGTTAAAATTCCTTCTATACAAGAAGTACAGGAATTCCTAAAGTACTGCATTGTAAGATTATCCGCCATAGCTATGGGACAATTGATCTCAGATATTATATCAACTTAAATTGCAAAGAATGTTTCAATTACCTTAGGTGTAATTCTGCTCTCCTGGAACTTTGGTTCTTTTATTTGCAGATCTCAGCACCTCCAGCCGTAACCACCAAATAGCGTCTGGCAGCAGATGATTCTTCTGATTCAGTCCCTGCAGAATAGCTCTTAACAAACTATGGCAAGCGAGAATTTGTTAAAAGAATAAGTAAAAGGACCTGGTGTAATTGCTGGGACCACAGGGCTATGGCTGCAGTAAACACACAAGCAAGGCGGGCGCCAGGGCAGGCGCCAGGCAGCGCGAATGCAAAGTGGGGAAACGGGCAAAATATGAGAAGCAGTGAGTGCCTTCTCTGGGCCGCTGTGGAGGTAAAGGGGTTGGATGGCAGAGGAAACTGTCCCACAACTTGTGGTATGTCCACCTATTTAGGCAAGGAACCCTGCCCATTCAGGGATGGTGAGGGGAAGGGAGCAGCTTGGCTTCTGCAGCCTCTCCCACCTCTACCACCTGGATGTAAGCCAGGTCCAGTGAAAATCCAAATCCTGCTTCTGACACCAGATATTGCGATTTAATAAGGATCAGCATAAACTATTAGGCCGAACAGATGTTTATTAAGGGAGAAATAACTCACAACATAGGCAGATGAACGCTGCGGGTTCCACCGGATCCTAAGGCTTCCTGCGTCCACCACCAGCCTTTTCCCCCAGCTCGGTATCCGGCCCAATGGGCATGGCCTAAACTACTGGTGCAGACAAGGTGAATATCTCGCTACACAACAACCCTTTTTTATCTAATACAAAAAGAAGACAACAACATGAGAAAAAGTATGTACAATAAGTATAATAACTATATATAATATATATAGGCAATAAGTACATCAACAACATCTATTTCATTTTCACTTGACAAATTCAGAGAAAACACTACATTATCTATTCTATCTTATTTATGAGTCCAAAATCTTATATTTAATTTGCATTCTATTTTAATTTGCATTATCAAATTATTTTCTAATCTCTCTCAAATGTTTACATTTTACACCTCTTTAGTGAGTTTCTTTTCTGAGTCTGGTAAACAAAGACAACTATAATTGTAACTTCTAGTCTTCAACTCCCTCAAAGACATGAGAAGGAAATAATAATACCATATGAGTGAGCAAGACCTGCAATCAAGTAACCTCCAAAGACTTGAGAAATGGTTAAATAACATCTGGCTGCCTTTACAGTCACCCAAGGTTCTTCTGAAAAGTTGGAAAATCCATCTTAGGTGTAAAGGCCTTGGGTATCTAACAGACTTTTCTGTGAAGCAGGATTTTTGAAGGATTGTCCCACCTTGTCACGGCAATGTTTGCACTCATTCTCTTTTGTGTCATGTTTGTTCACTTTCAACAGTATGCAGTTAGCAGTCAAGGCAAGGGTATATTCTTGCCCAGTGATTACTTTTGCCACAAAGAAAGTAAATTCCATGTGGAGTTTCTTCGATGCCCATGATCTTTTTTATAGTAGATTGTTGCTGCCAAGAGCAGACATGTCTCATCTCCATAAAAATAAAAGAACCTATGTGGTTAAAACATATTAAATGCCATATTCTGTAGATCTCAGAAGTGTCTGAAGATGACATGCTTTTCTAAAATATATTTCTGTTTGACCTTGAAAACATCCCTAATTTGACTATAAGTTTGATGCAATACAATAGGTGACTAATTGATAATATATACTTCCTTAATGTCCTATGCAGTTGGTAATAATAACTTTCAAGAACTAGAAATATGCATGACTTTGATAAATTAACTGTATAGATACAATACTTTGAACAATTCTAGAAATCTATGTACAGTGTTTTAAAAAAACTAGTATTAAATTTGTATCACTATACAGTATTTGTATACTATATAAAAATTCCAATCCTATGTAAAATATTTAAAACTAGCACTTTTTAAAATTTGATTCAATAATCTACCTTTTATGTTATCATAGCTATATTTTTGAAAGTATATTCAATAATCTCACTTTTTATCTTATTATATCTATAACCTCCCTATTGTCTATTCTGAATAGATTTAATAATATATCTTTTTATCCTATCATATCAGTGTTCCCTTTTTTTCATTTCAAAACAAGACCTTTGAACCTAATCTTCTTTGTTTAGCTTTTTCCTGACCATTACCAATAGCAACTTGTAAACAATCCCCTTAAACAATATTAAGTATCCATAATCTATCAAATGACCAAAACTGATCCACACTACCTCTTAGAAATGAGGATGTCATATTCTTAAACTTAATTCCTACTGTCTGGGGGAGACCGCATCTTTTGGAGATCCTGAAAAGAAAATTTGGGTTAATTATAAAGCTGTATCATTTGTTATCCAGCCTCTGCATAAGGAAAAAGTGAAGAACTTGTCTCATGTCCTGGATAGAGTAATTTGTGAGGCTGGGTCATCTCAGCAAGTCTTCTCAAAATTTTTCTAAACAGTGTCTGTGAGACTGGATCATCTATACTGGCCACATCAGTATTGTTCTTAGCAGGGTCTGAGAGGCAAGTTACCTTGAAATTGGCTATGACTAGCTTTGCACTCTGAACCCAGAGGCAAGCTTTATTAAATACAAACTAATCTATCAGCACAAAGTTGCTTTTGCCCTTAATGTTTCATCATAGCCATATAACCCAAAAACATCAAATGGCTATTGCTGTGTCATGCTGGCCTAATTGTTTGCCACAGGTGAACATCTACTGCCACCTCTTCCAAGGCTCAGAGATCATTGTAGAAGAGGGAGCAGAACAATGTAAGAGCCAGAGGAAGGGGTGGAGTTTTGTGTAGCAGTTTCCTATGAGACTGAAACATTCCTTCCCAGCAGGACATGGCTTTAAGACAGAAGAGAAACAACTCTAAACAGTCTCAGGAATTCCTTGAAACTGCTGAGAATTACTAAGCTTCTCCTTTCTATGATTAAACAAAAAAGGCTGCTGAGAGTCACTCTGAGACAGGGCAAACAGCATAGAAGATTCTGACTCAAGGTCTACAGCCTGGAAGAAGAATAACTAGCTTAATTGCCTGGAAGAAATTTGGATTAACTGAGTTGAATAGAAAAGATTCTTTCCAACCATTTGTGCTGCCTTCATGCTGTGCAGGATGCTCCAGGTTTCCATATTTTGTGACTTGTCACAGCTGGTGAATTGAACTTTGTTGATACAGTTGTCGTTGAGCCATTTCTGTACCTGTAAGACCTCACACATATTCTTAAATATAACTGCAAAAAAAAAAAAAAAAAAAAAAAAGAAGAGCTATACTTTGGTCTGTCATGGGTTCCCTGTCTGAATTGACTAGACAAGTTCATTGCATTTCTGCCAGGAATAAGTTTGTCATTGTCACACAACAGCATCACATTAAATCTACAGTTGGCAGACAATTTTTGAACACTTGGCCCAAGGTTTATGGCACTGTTTGGGAATGTTATGGAATGTTTAGAAGGTAAAACCTTGCTAAACTGACGGTTGGCTTTGAGAGTTTATAGATTCTCCTCTCTCCCTCCCTCCCTTTCTCCCTCCCTCCCTCTCTCCTTCCCTCCCTTCCCTCTCCCCCCTCTCTCTTTCTCTCTTTCTCCTGGTCCTGAATGTAGATAAAGATGTGATCACCAGCTTTTGCTGACATGATTACCACACCATTTATGGGCTCTTCCTCCTGCAACCATAAGCAAAAAGGAACTATTTCTTCCATGAGCTGATTTAAAATATATACATTTTTTGTATGGATGCTTTGCCTGTATGTATGTCTGTGTACTCCATACATGAAGTGCCAATGGAGGCTAGAATATGACAAAATGTGGGTTCTGGGAATCAGATCCAATCTTATGGAAGAACAACAGTGCTTTAGATACTTAGTCATCTCTGAGCCTCCATAAATTGATTCACAGTCATAAGCTATCAATACTTTTTTATCTTATTATATGAGGGTTCACAATTAGAGAATATCTGAGTCTTGGAAAATAACCTTTCTTTACCATTCTGAACAAGTTGAAACCATAAAAGACTGACATGTTTTATAGATAGACTGAATACATTTTTAAACTTTTTTATTTATTCTTTGGGGTTTTCACATCATACATCCACCCTCTGCCCTTGCAACCCACCTTCAAATAAAATAAAATTCATGAGAAATGAAGAAAGAGAGTGAGAGTAAAAAAGAAAAATCTTCATGGGTATCAGTTAGGAGGCCTGGGCAGTCTATGGGGCCTCTGCTAGTGGATCAGTATTTATCCCTAGTGTATGAATGGACTTTGGGAGCTCATTCTACATAGATGGATACTCTTTCAGCCTAGACACATTGGGGGAAGAGCCTCCGCCCTGCTCCAAATGATATGACTTTGAAGATCCCCCATGGAAGGCCTCACCCTCTCTGGGGAATAGAAGATGGATAGGATCGGGGTTGGTAGGGGACATGCGAGGATGGAAGGGAACTTGGGTTGATACATAAAATAATATTGCTTCTTATTTAAATTAAAACAAGAAATGAAAAATCAAACAAAAAAAGAAAAATTTCATTATGGAATCTGTAGTGTGATATAGAAAGTCACACAACCTACCCTTCAGTTTATATATTTTTAATGCAAATGTTCATTGCAAAAGTCTTTGGTCTTCTTCCAGGCTTTTAGTTTCTGCTACAATATTATTATTGGGCCCTCATTTGGATTATCTCTTGGATATCTTGTTTTTGCTCTGTGTCATGGGAATCCTACAGTTTGACATGCAGGACCAGCACATTCATGTGTTCTAGCAGATCATTGATGGCTTGGATGCCAGGGTAGGACAACTCATAGCATGAGTTCTAGGCCTGAGTAAATCCAGGGGTGGCCAGCCTGCCAGTGATGCCCTGTTTGTTTGCCCTATGAGCAAGGAACAAGGCATCAGGCCTGTTCTTTTGTTCCCAAGTCCTCAAGGCTGGATCACTCACAGGTGTACCATGTTGCCCAAGCTTGATGAAGGGGCTACTCTCAGGACTGCTGTAAGTAGAGAGGGGAAGGGCAAGTACTCCTGCTTTCATGACCTCCGTATCAGGTTCATAACCATCACAGCAATGATGGGGGGCATCTCTCCCTTATACACACCAGCATGTGTCAGATGAGTAGTGATGCCAGTTTTCCCACACTCACATTTGAGGGGGGGCTTAACTGCATCCTTTTCAAGAAGGTTAGGTCTACTGTGCATTCTTGGCAAGGTGCAGGGCCTGCTTTCCTGAGTGCTACAGCTGATAAGGGAGAGGGTCAGCTCCCTTGATGTCAGCAGGAGGGAAATAACAAGGGGCAAGGGGGACAACTTTCCTTTCACCATGCCACTGCATGGCAGACAGACAAGTGGGGCCAGCCTTGCCACACTCATGGGGTGGGGCCAACACAACTTCACTCCTATTAGCAAGGTCAGCTCCACTAAACTCCCTAGGCAGAGTACATCATGGCCTGCTCTCCTGAGTGGTGCATCTAGTAAAGCACAGGGCCACTTCTCCCTATTGTAGCCAGTTAAGTGTAGTTTCAACTATGTGCAGTCCTAGCCTCTCTGCCTTTTGTAGTATCAGGATTTACTAACATCAACACAGACCAGAGCTAGAAGATGACTATGGGCCTTGGCAGCAGCCCAATCCCAAAATCCTCCTTGGCCCTGGGACATGCTTCATGGTCTTCATGAACCAGTCTGTCTCTGCACTATACCACATCATGAATTTTCTCACCAAAATAATACCTGTGTTTTCTCCTCAGTTCCCAGAGAAGGCTGCCCTGGGTCTCCTTAGTCTAATCAGTCTTCATGGGCCAAGACAGGGTCCTGTTTCCTCCTTGCTATCCAGGGCAAGCTGGTTTAGACTGGATACCCTTTGCAGTATTAAATGGCCATGAGACTTTCAGGATGAAGATGTTGAAGGGTATGACTTAGAAGTCATATGCTTGAGGGTAAGTAGGCAATGTGTCAATGTCAATTAGTGATATTTAATAACAGAATTTATGTTTAGGAGACAAATTTCTTGGCATATTTATGTGGCAGTTCAAAGACTGACATAATTGAGTATGAAAAGACATAGCTTAAATGTGTGTGACACTGTACCATGGACTGATGTCCTGGACTAAATAAAAAAGAGAAATTGTAAAAAGCATCAGAATTCATCTGGCTGCTTATTCATAGTGGATGCAATGTGACATGTTGATTAGATTCCTCCCACCATTGAATAGTCTACCCCTGTACCTTTCCCACTAGGATGGAATGTAATCCCTCACACAGCAAGACAAAATTAAAACTTGTTCATTTGGTTGTTTTTGCTAGTTACTTTGTTTCAGCAGCCAGGAAAATAATGCATATTTAGCTACTGTGTACCTACTACTCTGGGGAAAAGAACAAAGCTTCATAATTGAATGAAGAAACAACTTAACAATCTGGACATTTGCTACAACCTGTTACATTCCCAGAGGACCTAGAGAATGCACATTAGGAAATGTATTGTATTGATACCGATACTTTTTATCACATTAACAACACAATAACAACAGCTCATTTAGGATCCAGCTTAACATTTTATTCATGAACATATACACTTAATTATGCTAAATGTTCTTTTCCTCCTGTTATTCAAAATGCTAAGCTTTTGCTAAATCACAAAAAGTTAAAGTCTCACTTTATTTTTACTGTAATATTGACTTTTTCTTTAACACATACAAAAACGTTCTTTCAAAAAACTTCAATTTATGAAAAGAATGCCATTGCTAGACAGAGCATTTTTTAAAAGTAGGCTTTGCAATAAAACTTTTGTAGCAATTTATAATATAAAGAAAAGAATGAAAATTGTATAATAGTATCTGATTGTTTACTCTTCCCAAACTGTGCTGCCAAACTAAGGTGTTACTAATAACAATTTATCACATACTTGTGGCTAATTTATGCTGTACATCTATGTTATGAGAGATATTCTTCATACAAAATTGAGGCCTTTTATTCATCATACTTGCCACGTATATTACCATACCTAAAAGTTCATAAGAGAAAGAAAGTTGAGTGTCTCATCTGATTTTATGAACCAAGTTTAGGTCTTTTGAGAGGAGGTTCTTCCTCTTCAACGATGTCAATATGGTCTTCATTATCGTTGTCATCATCGTCGTCATCATCTGAGTAGTCCACTAAAGGAACCTTGCTGCTATAGCATGGCTCACTCTTTCTATTAACAGAAGCATCAGAATGAGATGAACAGTCAAATTCTTCAGTTGCTTTTCTTTCTGGCTGTTCTACATTTTCACTTGTATCTTTAATTCTTACAAACATGTCATAATGATTTGTAAAATCACTTCCCTTTGGTAGAATAGTTTCAGTAATTTCTCCAGAACACATTTCTTCCTTGCTTTCTACCTCCATAGATTTCATATGTGTGCAGTATACGATCTGGTATATTATATCACGTAAATTCCTTTTTGTTTGACTTTCTCTTTCCTTCTCTTCTTCAAATTTAACTTTTAATTCTTTAAAGGTCTGGACATACTCAATTGATTCAAATGCTGTAAAAAAATTTTCTACAACATTTGCAATAAGAGACTTGATGTTTTCCTCTTTTATAAATTCAAATAGCTCAATAATAGCTGAGTTTAGCATATTATTTCTTTCCCCATTACGTGTAAAAGCTTTTATAACAGGTTCAAAAAGATTTTTCTTCATTATGTAAAGATTATAAATTTCATCATTATGGCCAACAATCTGTCTCATGAACCTGATAGCACACAAAACCAGAAATGTGTGCTTTGAGCTCGTCAGCACTAGGACTCTGCTGAGCAAGTTGTTGCTCAAAATATAATTTCTAATGTAAGTTGTATGGTGTTTTACACAAAAGGTGAGTAATTCTACCACTACTCCAAGCAATTGTGCATTTTGGTAATTATCAGGATAGATGTTGGCCCTGTTATCATCACTATCACTTTGTCCTGGAATAGACAAAATTGGTGCAGCCATGTTATTCATGCAATGTGAATAAAAGAAATGCATAAATTGCTCCTTTTCATATTCGTCCCCTGTTGTGCACATGCTTTGTGAGTCAAGAAGTACACGGAGCCCTGTAGTCAAACTTAAAACATATGAAGATTCAGGGTCAGGATCACAGATGATTTGTTTGATAATGATATTGATGAGAAGATCATCATCATTTTTGCTGGCCTGTGCTTCTTCCATTGCATACATTCTAACTATTCGTGGATTATAATCTACTAGGTGAGTAAATATATCTATACCGGCTTCTTTTGTTTGGTAGTCTTGTGTAAGTACTGCAACTTTTAGAGCCCTCATGAGTCCAAGATTTATCACTGTTTGCAACAATTCGTCTTTGTTTTGAGAATTTAATATCTTACCAAATTCACAGAATTCTTTGAAAAAAAATAGCAACTCAAGCTGTCTTTCGTGGCTAATAGTGTTATCTTTTAACTGAGCAAATACTTCATGCAAAAGCATTTCATCTTCCTGCAGCATGTTAACTATTTCAATTTTGTTGTAAGAAATGAATGCTGTAAATTCACAAAGACGATTATCATGAAATTTAGATGATATTGGGAATAGAATGTCATGAATATATTGTATTCTGTAAGTCTGGTCTATTTTTTGTCTGAGTTTCGAGCATGTTATTGGCATAACTTCCTTGAATTTTGCATTTTTGGTCAAGACTTCCCTGTGCCGATATGGATGATCCAAACCAGGGTCATACTCAAGGCATCCTAACACATCCATGATGCACTCATCAGAAAACAAGATCTTATACAATGGCATATTGTTGAGAAATAACATTCCTTTAACAATGATGTATAAAAAATATAAGCCTTCCATGTTCTTCTGGTCTTCACAAATGTGGAAGATCTGTAGCAATTTTTTAATGTAATCTTCATTTTCCAAAAGAAGAGCCAGCCTATCCTTGTAGCTTGGCGATTCCTCAACAAAATTAAATAAATCTGCAATGTGTTCAAGAGTGCTGTTTTCACAGGTTTGCATCTCATACAGATTCTGGATATTGGGAAGTTCTTGAAAAACATCTAAATCATCTGTAAGTTCTTGTGTTATGTGTACACTTGGATCTTTGCCTTGAACTTGGCAGATATCTTCCCAGATATCTTGACAACCATCTGGGTCACGGAAACGTATTGCTATGGTAAGGTTATTAGGTTCAGTCCAAATAATTAAATTCCTTTTTACTCTCCTATATGGCACATTGCGATGTATCGTGCACTCCATTATCAGTGAGTCATTTGATTTTGAGTGAACAAGCAGGCAAACATCTTGCAGGCGACCGATGTATTTGGTGGAAATTTGTCCAGAACCTAGATGTTCCCATTCCTCATCGTCCTTCAGGACATAGACTTTCACTCTATAAAATCTGTCATGTGGGTCAATTTGTGACCTGGCCTCCCTAGGCCACATCTTTGCGTAGATCTCACCTTAGTGTACTCTGGCTAAGGTTACCTTGGCCAGGATCATCACTGAGTTCACAATTCTGAAAAATCATCAGAGAGAAGATTAGTGGGAATTAACATATTGGCAGAGGCTAAGAGAGGGCCAAAGGTCATTAGAATGACTGGGGAAGAAGGCCCTGATAATTCTAAATACTCTACTACTGAACAATTCCCCACAAAACTTGCTCCCTTTATAATTGACTGTGGGAGCCTGATTCATTCTGGCAAGAATCTTATGATTCACCCAAGATTATTTCTAAAATGAATGTGCTTTTATGTAACAAATGCTGTTAAAGTGATCTGCTTTCCCAGCCTTAAAAATGGAAATCTACAGCTTTGGATTTTGTTTCTCAGAAGTATTTTCACTTTTAATGAAAGCCTGGATTTATTAGGAAGCAGGAATACATTATTTACAGACAAACTGCCTTCCCCGGAATCTCAAACTAGGATTGCATTTATTTACAAGATGTGCTCTATCACATTTCTATGTATTAAGGGAAGATCTTATCCTGAAAAGGAATATGTCAGCTGGTAGCTCCATTCTGTTCAGCCTGAAGTGTCATGTTTCATTTCAGTGGATGAAACATTGCCTTAAATATTTCCTTTGCCTGATCATTCACATTGTTATTGAGAGGAACTGGGTTAAAAAGAAAATGAGTGAAAATTTGTCATGATTGAAAATTGACACTTTAAATTATTGCATTTTCTTTTCTGTTTTTTTTTTCTATTTTGTAAATCTATTGGATCTTGAACATGATATGACTATTTTTGAGTATCTTGTACTTCATAAGGAATGAGTCTAAAACTAAACCATATTTATAGTATGTATCTAGTTATGATGATGAAGATAATAAGAATAACCTCACAGTTGCTAAAATTTCAATGATTACTTGTTACAAAGAAAGGTAAAATATAATAGATCAAGTATCATACTTGAATGATTACTATATTTAAAACGGCATGACAAGGACTTATGTTTTTTCCTAATTTTCATAATAACCTAGCAATATATGTATATTACTATAGGCATGGCCTCAAGTTCAGGAAACAAACAAAATTCAAATAAATTGTCAAAGTTCATATATTTAATAAATTGAGGAGTTCTAATTCGTACATGTATTTCTAATTCCCAAACTGGTTAACTGTGGAATTAAACTATTATTGCCTTCTTTTCATGGCTTTCATTACACACTACTTCACAATCCTCCCATCTATATAATTTGTAATCAACGTAAAATAATCAAGACTAGATGAAAGTCACACATTTCCTCCTTTAGATCCACATCTGTGTATAGACAACAGAAAAATAGAAGGTTGGATATGGCAACTCTGTTAAATATAATTTTAAAAGTGTCTAAGTTGAATTTTCATGTGACAGCAACTTCTGCAGTTTCCTTTTTCAAGAAATATTTCTCCCAAATATTAACCCTATTAGCTCACAAGGAAAGTTGGCAATTGAACATATTAAGACTATTTGAAATTGAAAATTCTTGTTTGTAGTAACCATGTCATTTTCCATGGCATTTACAATGTGTGAAAATTATGTAGGACACCTAAATATTTCTATATGCTCTCTTGAAACATGACATTCAACATACTATACTATAGAATATTCATCGAGAAAGTAAAACTTGGGCACTACTGATGCTATATGTAAATGACAATCATTTATGAAAAATATTAACTTGGTTGGACAAAACTATAACTTCAGAAGCAAATATTTTGTATTTTGTAAATATAACAAGAAATGACTATCATCAGATCTGCTATGTGTAGTTAAGTTACTTCATTTTAATAAGAGTTATTTAGAAATATAAAATCCAGCATTTAATTATTCACTAATTTTTGCATTATATTAGATTAAGCCTCCTTCACAATAATCATAGTGCCATCACTTCTCTGAATATGCCTTCAGGCAAGATATTATGAAAAGCATCAAGCTCAAATCCATGTATTCTAACAGTTTTCATTTAGGCCAAAATATTATTTAATTTTAATTAGATTAAAATATTTCTTTTACAATTTAAAAGAGCATTTAGGCACAGTTGTTACTGCTGTTGTTGCAACAGTTTCCTTTTTGTTTGAGGAAATAACATTCCATTTTGCTTTATTAATTATGCCTACTGTTGACTATTATGTCACTGGTGTTGTCCTTCCTGTTTTCCCAGGAACAAAGATATAAGTATCAATCACCATGTTCTAGGGAATCTAGGAGATTCATAGTTCTGCTTGTAAATGTTCTTCATAAAGGCATGGCCAGAAGAGGATACTACTGCTATAGTATGGGGAATAAAAACTACTAAATCATAAATATCATAAAACAGTTGATGTAAATACTTACAAAAAGCGGTGATGCCAATGCTTGAGTAAGGTAAGACTTTTATACTTTCAATTTTCCTTTTTGATCTTCCCAATATCAAATTGTACTTCAAAGACAAAATTAATATTAGTAGACATCACTAATCATAAAAAAACATACCTCTAAAATGGGGTCTTTACAGCTCAAACAGTTCTTTTCCCACTTAACTAAATAAAATTCTTTACCTTATAGGGTCTCTCTCATTTATCCTGCTCTAGTCTCAGAAGCTGCTAGCTGTGCCTAAAATACATCACATACACTTGAATCTCAGGGCCTCTGTAAATGTTTGTATACCTGTTGTCAACTTGTACCTTTTTTAACCAGCAGTTTGCTTTTTCCCATTAAGGACTTGCCTCGAACACTCATTTTCTTCAAAATTTTATTTGAATTCTCCTTCTGTTTCAGAGGTTCACTCTTCCCATTTCTTTGTAATATAAAACTACCCATGTTGTCCTAATATGTGTTTTCACCATAGCACTTAGCATATGTGACCACTCACATTTCATTCATTATCTTTGTAAAACAGTCTATCAGTTGATTAGTGCTGATCTAATTGCATGCCTACCTTTGAAGTTTTGACACATTTCTAATGGTGTGTGTGTGTGTGTGTGTGTGTGTGTGTGTGTGTGTGTGTGAAAGAGAGAAAGAGAGAGAGACAGTGTTTGTGCTGAACAATGATAATTTAACTGACATGGTCTATATCATCATATATTACAGCATATTACTAAGAAATGCATTCAGAAAATTTCAGTACTTTTTTATTTTCTGTGTTTGTGTTAGGAGGAAGAAATATATGTGCAATGTTGCATATGTGGATTTCAGAAGACAATTGGTGATAATTTAGCCTTTATTCCACCATTTGGGTTCCAGTAATTCAGGTCATCTAGCTTGCCAGAAAGTGCCTACTCCTGCTGAAATATCATAACCAGCTCATAAAATTAATTTTGATTTCTGTAATAAAATAATTCAGAAAAACACCTCTGTTTACAAAACTACCTCCAAGAATGTTAACATGCGTTAATAGATTTACAGAATGCTACTTAGACCATCATGTTAAACATAGATTATATATCTTTTACTTTTTAGGTGTAATGACTGTTTACTTTATATATACCTTAGGCACCTCATACATGTTATATTAAGGGATCATATGAAGTAAATTTTAATAAATATCATTCATACAATACACTATCATGCGAGAATATGTTTTGTTTGATGGATTAGTTGGATTATTAACAAGCACACTGAAATACAGTAGATACATTTAATGACTACAAATCTTGTAAAGTCTCATTTCCCTGTTATAACAACCAAGAGTGCCTAATATCCACAGGTGTGCTAGGCAAAGTTGCTACAGGTTGAGAATGACTACTGGCAATCAAGAATAATTAAATGCCAAGACAAATTCTGTGCTTCTGTTCACATGCCTGATACCATAAGTGAGAATATTTGAAATTCTGTCACCCCAAATTTCATTTAACTAGAATTTCTGCATGTTCATTGTAAAACAGGAAGTGGCATTTTATGAGGCCCTATCCTAGAAAACTATTAAGGAAATTTGCTTCATTAGCTATCCCATTTTATTTCTGTTGTACTTTCATTACAGCACCAAGAACTATTTATATTATCTTCCTCATTTTCATCTGCACAGGATTCCCCTCTTTATGCTTATCTCTAACTATTCTCTGTCCTCGTTGCAGCTCACTGGCCTTCTTACATATCACCAGTCCATCTAACCTTCTGTTCTGCTCACCTTCACCCCTGACACTCTATATTCAAATAATATGGTATCTTACATTTTGCCAAAAATGTCAGTCCTTAAAAATACTTCTCCTACAATGTGAGACAGTATGCCCCTCTTCTCTCACTGATACAATTTTACTTTTCTTGGTCTATAGATAGGGTTTCATTTGTAATTTTCCAAGCAACTAAATATCCCACATACAAACATAAATGTAGATAGATAGATATAATTTCTATATAATATAAACACATATATATATTATTCATGTATATAGATATATAGAGATACAGCCTTCTGAGACCCTATAGTATTGCATGCATGTATATGTGTTTAGTTCTGACTACTTGGAATTGAAAAAGGGACTTTCCTATAAGACTGATTCTTCCTCTCCCAGAAAGCATTAAATTAAACTGTAGTCCTTCTTGTAAGGGTAGAGCCTTAGGGGATTGTTCCCATCTACATTGTCATGTCAGCTACTGACCTCAATGTTCAGATCTTGTTTAGGGAAACATATTTTTATGTTTTATCGAGGCATCTCCCCTGTTATTTATAACAGAAAATACTATCTCACAGCATATATCCTCATCCTATGGATTTTACAGTCTTTCTCTCTGCTCTTCTGCAATAGCCTCTGGGCCTTAAGTGTAGGAAATGTGTTGCAAACGTATCAATTAAGGCTGGATATTCTATGGTCAGTTGATCTCTACATTTTGACCAGTTAGTATTCTATAGAGTACTGTGACCTCACCAGCTCCTGGTGCAGCACCAGACATGAAATGTCTCCTATTAAGTGAGCTTTACATTCATTAGACCGCTGATGTTAATCCACAATCTATGCATGCTACTATTACACTCTTGATTATAGCTTGCCATGCTGGTCTCTGATATTATTTATAGTATTTACAGTGAGTACGACTATTGATTTCTTGAGTCCTTTTGTTCTGCAATTCTGCTGCTGCTGTCCCCTTAACCCCCTCAAAGGTGAAGAATGATACCGTTTAGCATTATTCTCCTCAATATGGATTTACTCAGAAAATAAGATGGTATGAATGTACATGAATTAACCAGTAAGGTCACTCTTTATAATTTTGGAAGTGCTGCAGTTTAAAAAGAATTACAACTTCCTTTCATTTCATTAAAAGTTGTTAAGTTAGTATCTGGTTTTATTAACCAGTTCTATTTTCCCATGTTCTTGCCTAAACCTTTTCAAGTCTATTATATGAGGATAACAAGGCTAGAAAAATGTGTGTCAATTTATATAAGTAAATATTTTCACTTTAGATTTAAACCTTGTTAGTTCAATAATTAGTACATGTTACTGCCCTCTTTATCTTCACTATAAATGGGTCCTAAATCCAGCTTGGACATGTGCAAAGTATGTCTCCATTTACTTTTCAGTATTCCTTACCCATACCTTTCTCTCCCTAATGTAATACAGAAGACAATTAGATACCAAGGGAATATCATTGTTAATCTCTCTGGTAAAGATTTTTTCTTCCAAATAGAAATAGTTTTAGATATTGTATTACTTCTCTCTAAATAAAATTAAAATTATTTGGAACTTACTAATTTTTTGTTCATAATAGTGGCTGAAGTTCACATAAGCACTCGTTTTACAGGTACATATTCAATGAACTTACAATCAGCCATAATCTTTCCCCTTTTACTCTTTATAGAATTTTCTTTTTACATGTTTACTCTTGCTGTTTTCCACTTTGACTCAGAAATTGCTTTTTTAGACATTGAAAATATAGCTATTTCTCTCTTTTACCAAGTACAGTCTTTCTTTAAATAATTACCTATATGATACTGATACTCATTTTCATCACTTACCCTAATGTAAGGATATAACCCAAATAAAGACTACAAGGTAGTGAAATGTAACAATATCCACAGAGAATTTTTTTAGTATCATAACTTGAACCAATGAAATATCTTATCGACTCTTCTTTTGAGTAAATCTCCTGTTTTAATTTTTTTCTATTTTCTTCCCAATTACAAAGACAGAGAATGAAACTCTACATAGAGTTAGTTGCTCTTTCCATACAAAGTTAAGGCCCAATCTCATGCCAAACTTATCTACTTGTTACAATTATTTCTCCTATAATGGATCATTCATCTGACTTTTGTGGCTGCATTTTATCTTTAACAGTCCTGTACCTTATCTCAAAGGAAAACATCATTCTAATATATAAAGAAATCATAAATTATTCTAAAAATTACACATACCAACTTATGCAATCTGTGTGTTAAAGTTACGTATGTTTGCCTCACATGTTCAGCTTGTGCTTTCACTATAATTTAACAATTAAAATAGATGGCTAAGCATATGCCTCTTGTTTGCAATACTTTTGAAGTTGCCCTGAGAGATACTTATGGAATCCCCTGCCATTTATTAAAAATAAGCAGGAAAGAAAGACAAAGAGTACTGATAAGGTATATCCACCCCCTAGAGCTCTGATATTCAACCTCAATTTAAGCCCCAAGTGTATTTTAATACTAGAAATCTGTCTCTTGGGTCTTTTCACTTATTTCAGGGAAGTGCTTGCTGCTCATGGTACAAGAAGCAATTATCCTTGTGCAGAAAATAGTTCACGAAAACACAGGAAGAAACCTAGTTAGTGATGCAAGATACTGAAATAAGAAAGTTTTCAAAGAAATGAAAACAAAAGAGCACATTTTAAAATTGACATAGCATGTGATCACTCTTTGTTTCATATTTAAAATAGAGGTAGTGGCATATAGGCACATTCTTATATATCAACTTCTGCATCCATATTTGTATTCAGTCACATATACATACATTTCTAGTTTCACATTTCTGCCGCCATCTAAATGGGCAACTGAACAGAGGATGTTTGTTGGTAAAGGGTTCAACCATGAAATAAACATAAAAAATAGAAACCTCAAGTTGAAATCCAAGGCAGTATTTTGCAAAGCAGTATTAATGTAGCATGGTCAAAATACTTGGTATATTTGAGGCTCGATAAAAATGAAATTTAAGTAAACCATTTTCTACTTCATTCCCTTGGTATAAGATCAAAACACATACACAATTAACCAAGTGAAATAATTTAAACACATTGGTTCATTTAAAAATATTTTATCTTAAAAATAACTTGTTGCCCCCAAAGGCAATGAATAATATCAAGAACATCAAAAAATATTTGTCCTCATTTCTCCAAGTAACTAGAAGTTATATGCATACTGATGGAAAGAATCTTTATGTGACTTCAAATGGTTTAGAATTAATCTCAGTACTCAGCAGGTAGAGGAAGGGAGAACTATGTGAGTTAGAAGGCAGGCTGCTCTACAAAGCTACACAGAAAAACCTTGTCTCCAAAAACTAAAAGAAGAAAGAAAGAAAAAAAAATGAAGGAAGGAAGGAAAGAAAAGAGAAAGAAGGAAGGAAGAAAAGAAAGAAAGTAAGAAAGGTAAGGAAAAACGAAACCTGAGGGAGCTAGACATTGTTATGGATTTTGGTTTATTCATACAAATTTAAGGTCAATTTTGTTATATGTACATTTCTACTCCTGTTAAAGTGTTTCACTTATACAGCTCATTTAAAAATGTAATGTAAAATTTAAAAATACAAATAACTAAATAGTCACCTAAAATAGTCAAAACTTATAGTCAAATTAGTTTTTCTAGATATATAGAGATATATTTCTGATGGATATATATTCTTCAAAAACAGTTCAAATACCTATAGAATATGTTATTCAAAACGGTTTGTTAACTTATGGTTTTTCATGACAATGAGACACAATTCCTGGCAACACTAATTACATCAGAGAGGAAGATGAGCATTGAAGAAGCTCGCTATGGAGTTTGTCTTCAATATGGTAGGGATAACCATTTGGATAAGAAACTACTCTTGACTGAACTGCTTGACAACATGCTGTCCAAACTGGACAAGTAGGTTACAAAGGAAAGTGATTTCTGAACTTGCCAAAAGACAGGATGGTTGTTTTATTTCCTGCATCATTAAAATGCTATCCAGGCAGCAAGTCTCTGCCAATCTAGAGTTTATATATGTTATACTTCTGGAGTCTTTGGTGGTTTTGAAGACAGACAGTTTTGGTTATGTTTTTCCTTAGGTATGATAAAAGATAATTACATATAACTGATTTGTTACATATAAATTTACCATGTTAAAGTTAAAACCCTCCTTTTTATTTAGACAGAAAAGGAGGAGATGATGGGGCATATCCTCTGTATGCTGTGACTATATGATTCTCTTAATGATTGCTGAATAAAGCTGTTTTTGCCAATGGACATGCAGACTTTAGCTAGGTGGGAATTCTAAAAAAAAATAAAACAGGAAAACAGAAAAGACAAATGCCATATAATAGCCTCCAGTTCAAGAGACCTGGGCATTACTGGTAATTGAAGGCCACAAAGAGATACACAGATCATATATTACTAGAAATGGATTAATAATTAAGAGAGAGCTAGCCAATAAAATGCCAAAGCCATTGGCTAACAATTTTAACTGATACAGAGGCTCAGAGTGGTTATTTGTTTAAGTGGCTCCTGGACCCCGTGGGTGGAGAGAAAACAGGTCCAGTGGGACCAAGATAAATGAAGAAAATCTCCTTCTATAGACCTGTATGTACTAGAATATATCATTTAACACTGGATCTTGAATGTTAGATGCATTAGGTTCATACATTTTCACTTCACCTTCTGTCAGTAGTGAAGTAATAGAGATTTGGCTCCATATTGTCAACTTCAGCAGCCTGAGAAGTTCTCTTAATCTTTTGGGGAACTTGAAACAAGAAAACCAGGATTTATGACTTGGACAAAGAGAAGAACTCCAGATAGGGTTTGATGCAGAGGTGGAGTTTCATTTCAGTTAATTTAATGCAGCCTTTATGCATTGAGGCTGAGGAGGAGAAGACGGGGAATCAAGAAAACCTCACATACTCAGATTTGGGAAAGAGAGATGCAGAAAGCAAGAAATATTCATATGTAGATACATGCTCCTCAAATCACATTCAAGACTATTTGTCTTAGCATTAGCTATATATGTAACCTAGGTAATTTTCAAGTTACATCTCAAAATAATAGTAGGGACTAAGGAGTTGGCTCAGGAGTTAAGAGCAATTGATGCCCCAGTAGAGTACCTGGGTTTAGTACTCAGTACCCACATCAGGTGGCTCACAATTGTCCATAACTTCAGTTCCAGGGAAATTTTATGTCCTCTTCTGGCCTCCATAGCACTTGCATGCACACTGTGCACATATAGACAATCAGGTGCACACACATATGCCTACAATAAAAATAAATATTCTTTGGATCTGGAGAGAAAGCTCGGAGGTTAAGATCAGTTCCTGGTCTTACAAAAATTTGGGTTCAGCTCCCAACATCCATATAGTAGCTCTACACCTCTCTTTATAGATTCTGACTCCTTCTACCTTCCAAGGGCACTGAATGCTTGTGGTATATATACATATATGTAGGCATAACACATATGCATAAAATAAATTAAATCCTAGCTGTAAACAACAAAAAATGTTGTGAAGACATTTTATTTTTCCATCTCATTTGATAAATTAGATAAGTAAGGTGAATCCAGGGATGCCATGAATAGAATTATAATACAGCATATTTATTATATGTAATATAATATAAATAGGGTAATATCATGGGCCATTTGTATCATGCAAGGAGTTTGATGCATATTTTTCCTCTGTAAATGAGGTTTCTGGTGAGATTCTTAGATAATTTTAAATTTATCCCTACCCAGGAAGAAAGGTATTAAGCCATTGTTAATTATGTTGTTATTGTTGCTTAGCTATTGGAAAGAGGCTTCAGCCAGATTCACAGGTGAGGGCTCCTCTCCTAACTCATGTCCCTGTAATTTCAATGTCTTTTCATCCTTGCTCAGTTATATCATTGCAAGTTTTCCAAAGGGAGTACATACTGTGTCTATGCTGATGTCTGTGGGGTTGTGCCTTTGTATAACTACACAGCAAGTGATGTTAGTTATAGCAAAGTATATAATGAATAGATAGTGTAAAGTTTAAACAGTTTCTCTTTTTTTTTCTTTTTAGTAGAATGTGGATGTTGCCTTGTTAGGAGACACATGAGAGACTTTAGCTGAACTGAAGTCTCCATCCTCCCGTGAAGCTTGTATCTCTCACCTGTTGTAACGTCTGTGTTCCACATTTTATCATGCTGTGCTAGTTGCTTTAGGCTATCAGAAAGGTTAATTGTGGTAATTTATCAGCATCCCTAGATTGTGGTTGCTTTCATTTCACTCCTTAAAATCTCTCTTCCTGGATACACGATTAATCAACTCTAGTACTGGGTCAGTCAGTGTCACTAGTTCTTTTCCTAATTGCTGTTGCACTCATCTGTGAGATACAGGAACTGCCAGTGATACTAACTGTACACCTCTTCCATCCTAATTCCCAAATGTGCCTTCCTTTTTCCTGATGATTTCTTTTCTACTTCAGGTCTCATTTACTCTGAATTGAAACACATATTGTTTTCAAAAATATATTTTCTAATATTTATAAACTATCAATTTAACATATATTTACTGTATTCCAATTTTATTGCATACAATGTAGTTTCTGGGGATTTAAAAATGGATTATATGGGGTCCTTGTCTGATGCTTCCATTATATATTTGGACTTCCAATTCAAAGACCCTAAAACAACTGAAACAAGGTATCCCAATGAACTGGCAAAAGAAAAAGACTGAAGTGCGGTATCAGTCAGAGGATTTGATTACCTGGAAAGAGATTTCACACAGTTCTGACAACTTCTCAGACCACCTTGCACCTGTTGCTAAGTTATTGGACTTAGTTGTCTCTCTTCCCAATTCAGACACATTGAATAAACCTGATTTCTGCTTTATAGTATTACTTGTTTCTTCAATGAGTTAATTAGGGATGGATAGGCAAACATGGCTTTTGCCATATTAAGGGCTATGGCTTTTGCCTTATTAAGTCCAGTAATGTTCATTAGGTTTCCTAAAACTAAACCCTCTTAAATATACTAAAACCAAGGTTCCTGCTCTCTGAGATGTTTAATGCTATGAATAACAGTAACATAAAAGTAGTTCACCCTCTTATAAATCCAACATTCATTGTGGCAAATATTTAAAAGATTTATATGTAAATTATTTTAATATTTAATTTTATTGAATTGTAAGACAGCTATAATCACCACTGTGACATCAACACTAATTGTATTGAATTAGAAATGCTTGGTTTTCAAGTAAATATTGTTTATAGAACTTCAGTAAACCATTGAGATGAAGAGGAAGAACAGAGTGAGGAAGAGATCATGATGACATAAAATATTAGAGAATATCTGAGACTATGAAAGATGTAGCAACACTTATTCATTTTTCCATGGCAATAAATAAACAGCTATCTTCCAGTTTGTGCATATGTTAATTTCTTTACATTATTAAGTGCTAAATGATGTGAACTTTGTCAAACAGAAGAGAGTCTCAAGCTGAGTTCAGAGACATTAGATATGTAACTCTAACTCAACATATAAACTTGATTTTATTTATTTCTTTTGGATTTTCCAGACAGGGTTTCTATGTGTAGTCTTGACTGTCCTGAAACTCACTTTGCAGACCAGGCTGAGATTGATTTCACAGAGAACCACATGATTCTCCCTCCCAAATTTTGGGATTAAAGATGTGTGCCACTATTCATGGTGGTGAGTTTGGTTTTAAAGATTTATTATTTAATTTTATAACCACTTTATGATTTTAAGTATATGTATTTATAGCATGTGAGTGTGGTTGTCTGAAAAAGTAGGAAAGGAATATTAGATCCCCTGGAACAGGAGTTACAGGTAATTGTGAGCTACCAGATGTAGGTACAGTGGACAGAATCTGGTTCCTTTGGAAGAGCAGACTGTGTTCTTAATCCACAAGCATTCTGTAGGAGCTAAGCTTGGTTATTTAAAAAAAAATAAAGTGAAAATGGACTGTGACACCATAGCAACCTCACACTGGTATATCTTTCAATGTTTACATTAAGGAAAATATACCCAATGGGCAGTGTCTCAGAAGTTGTACCTTATCAATTCATTTGAAACAACAACAAAAAGATTTGGTTTGAAATAGTATGGAATCATGGCAACTTTGAATGACTTGGTATATTGATGAGAATCCCATGCAGAAAGAATACTAAAATATGGTAATAGAGAGGTCTGATACAGAGACACATAGATTGGCATGACAATGAGCACCAAATGAATTTTTTATTTTGTGTGACTAAGGGAGCATTTACCATAACTTAATAAATTTAGGTGTTCACATGTATGCTGAATGACAATGTCAGCACATGGCAACTAGATTCTGACACTGGCTATTTCAAACAATGGTAGGATATATCTGTGAAACTAGTAGATACAATGGCGGAAACTAAGGCAACACAGATGGTTTCACTCAATAACTCTCAAATGAATACTGCTGCCAAACATCAAACTTGACAATTTATGGGTTTAACAGTGACTTCTTAGTAAGTAAGGTGTTATCGTAACTGCTGATTTGCTTTCTCTCAGCCCCATATTCATCTGAAAGTAACTATTTCATTTTGATAGACAGAATTATTTTATTTCTTCTATAGGGAACCAGATGTTACAGTCTCTTGATAAAGTTTGCCTTAGTCACATTACAGAGGTTTTTGTTTGTTTTGTTTTATCTTGTTTTCTTATTCTAGTTGCTCTGTTATTGGTGAGAGGTATGAGTTTTAGAACTTGCAGTAGATGTCTTTCCCAGCTGTGGCCCCTAGCAGTGACCACTTTGCTGTAGGCTCTGGCAACACTAGGGTTATGTTTCAGATCTTCAGCTCTGACAAAAATCATGTATTTACACATTACTCTCCAATTTGGCTTATCTGATCTACAGATGTTAGCTTCCATAATCAGGGCCCAACAACTCCAATCAAGAAACACAAACATATTTTTTTTCTGGTAAAGTCAGTGACTTCTTACTAGCCACCAAAGGGAGATTCTCTCTCAATTTCTCCCTAGCCATAACATACCATACAGATTTTTCTTACATTTTACATTCACTCTCTTTTAATGGGCTGTCCTAGTTAGCTTTAACTATCAAGCTTACAAAGCCTAGGGTAACTTGACAAACAAGGGAAGCTCTCTCAAGTGATGCTTTTCCCAGATAAGATTGGCCTGAGGCCCAGCCCACCACGGGTGGCACCATTATGGGGACAGGTTGTTTTGGATGGTATATGACTGCTAGTCAAGCAAGAGCCTAGAAGCAAGTGAGCAAGCAGCATCCCTTGATGCTTTTGATTCAAGATCTTGCTTGAGCTCTTGCCTTGACTTCTCTGAATAATGGGCTGTAACCAGAAGCTAAAATGAACTCTTTCCTCTCCTAAGTTGAATTTAGTCACAATTCTTTATCACAGCATCACAAATTAAACTCATTGACAAAATATTTATGAACATTCCCAACTTAATTTTTTCTCTTGGTCCCAGTACTTCCTACAAAGTAAGATATTTGAAGCCTGCATAGTCTTGTTCACATGTTGTTTCTGTAGATCACCTAATATATACATACAAAAACTTTGTAAGATGCAACATTCAATAAGAATATAAACACTTTTAGTTTTATATTAGTAATATCAAATGGTAGATTCATGAACTAATACTTCATTATTGTTAAAAAATTATATGATGATAAAGATAAGGGTCCCTGACTTAAAATATTATGCATTGCTCATGGATTATTTTCCAATTATCATTGTTATTCATGCAGAAGAGCTGAGAATGCTAGTTATACAATATAAGAAAATGTCCCCTTTCTTGTCATAAAATTCTACTTAGAGAAGAAAATTTGACTGAAGTGCCATAGGTAGGATCATGATAAAGAGCACAAGACTAGAAGTGCACCCAAGTAAATTTATAAAGCTCAAACACCCCAGGCAGTAGATATTTATCACACATTTTGATGCTAATGTAACTAGGAAGATCACATCAGCCCCAGAAGCAGCTGTTAGCAATGTGCTATGAGATAGGTCATCTATGCATTTCATCTGACAAATGCATCATTTAAAGAAAGAGTGTGGTAAATGGTGAGATAAGATTAGGGAGAGGCTAAATATTCATATTAACTTTACTTCTGAAAAGACTCACAATTCAATTATATACACTGTTAATTTTCCCTTGGTTTTATAGCTTTTAAATATTTTCAAGTATCCAAATCAGCAGTGTAGAAAAATACAAAAATAGGTTTATCAATCTGTAAGTGTTCCTGTGTTATTCAAATGATTTGAAAATATTTACAAATATTAAATTAAAAGGTGCCCAAAATAACAAAAAGACAATCAAAAATTAAACATTAATCTTTCTAATCTAAAGCATCTATCAACTTGAATGCTCAAAATATTCGATATTTTTGTCATGTTATATTGTTTTCAGGAGCTGATCAAACAACATTCAATGTAGCACTTCCCAGCATCAAAGAAAATAAAATGGGAAAATTGAAATGTCAAGTTATCTAATACTTTAATAACTAAAATTCTTTCCAAAGATAGATTTATACTAACCACAGCATTTTAACTGTCTAGAATAACAAACTAAATGAAAAGAATATAAGCAAAGATTCCTACTATACATGTATGTCTTAATTTGAGAAGAATACTATTAAATTTATTGTTCTGGCTGGATTCTCTGAAGGCACTTTCTTGTTAGGTGTGTAGGAAGCAGGTGTTTATTAGGACAGATAGATAACTTGAACTTGCATATAGGAAGCTTTGGGCTAATGGCTTCCCTAGTGTATCATGAAGGACTATAACAGTTCTTATTTTGTACTCCTGTTTTGCTCAGTGAGGCACACTGGATTTCCTGAAAAGAATGTGACCTTTGTTGAGACAGGTTTATGCAGCTGATTGAGACCCTGCAGAGTTGAGGTCCTTACTTGAAAGTGGATCTGGATGTTTTATTTTAGAATCACATTTTATGGGGTAAACTCCTGGAGCTGATCTAAGCACAATAGACCTGCCTATCCATGCAGGACCACCCGTAATTTCCACATGCCTGGTCTCTGACCCCCACCACCAGTCTACTACTGGAGCTATGGGACCCTCCCAGAGACCTGCCTTTCTCTGTCTGATCACTCTGAGATGCTGCTGGCTGGATCCTTGATCCCCATCCCAGGGTCTCTGCTAAAGAGGCCTTGCTCAGCAGGAGAGTGCCAGCTAGACCCACCTATCCTTGTGGTGTGGAAACATCCTGAGTATCAGCCCAGACTCTATCCTCCATTGTCAGGCCTTGGCTAGAGGTGAGTCTGGGTCTAATTCCTCTGGGGTGGATTCTCCCCTACACCCTTCCCCAGGAAATCCCTGAGTGGGTCCTGGATCTCACTTTCCCTGCAATTTGTCCCCACCTAGAGTGCTCTTGAAGCTCCAATATACTTCCACCCACTCCCACAGAGAGCCTGCCCTCCCCTTACCCTCTGCCCTACCCTGCCTACTGTCCCACCTCTCTGGCTGAGCAATGAGACAGGGTGGAGCCAACAATCCAGCCACCTTCAGGGAAATTCCTGGAGCTGATCTGAGCACAATAGACCTGCCTGTCCACATCGAACTATGCATATTTTCCACCTGGCTGGTCTCTTACCCCCACCACTGGTCTTCTACTGATGTTCTGAGCCTCTCCCAGAGATCCCCCTATCTCTGTGGAATCACTCTGAGTTCCTGTAGGCTGGATCCTTGACCCCCATCTCAGGGCCTCTGCTAAAAAGGCCTCACTCAGCTGGAGAGTACCAGCTAGACCCTCCTATTGGTGTAGAAACATCCTGAGGATCAGCCCAGCCTCTGTCCCCCATAGCCAGGCCTGGGATAGAGGACTTGGCTAGAGCTACACCCAACTATCACTGGGGAAACTGCAGGATAGCCTCTGCCACAAAGGCCTCAGCTGTCTTCTGCTGGAGCCTGATCTTTGACCTCCATCTCCGGGCCCCTGCCTACGGAGAGACCTCCTAAAGAGCTTGAACTACCCAGAGCTACAGACGTCAAAACTTTGACCCACCTAAACCCATATATATAGAGAGAAACCCAAACAACACCTACTGGAAGAAGCTATGGGAAGAAGGCAATACAAGAAAACATCTAATATCAGAAAGACAAGCATAACACCACAAGAATCTAGGGAATCCACACCAACTAGACCAGAACACAATAAAGCAAATGAATTAGAAGAGAATGATTTAAAAATTATCGTCATAAAAATGATAGAGGACCTAAAAGAAGATGTGAGAAAATCCCTTAAAGAAATGGAAGTTAAACAAAAAATTGGAAGACATAAATAAATTTCTTAACAAAAGGACAGAGAGCAAAGAAATAACAAACAGGTGAAAGAAACGGTTCAAGACTTGAAAACAGAAATGGAGACAATAAAGAAAACACAAACCAAAGGAATGCTGGAAATAGAAAAACTGTGCAAATGATCAGGAACTACAGACACAAGCATAACTAACAGAATTCAAGAGATGGAAGAGAGAATCTCAGGCACAGAAGATAAAATAGAGGAAATAGATTCATCGACCAAAAAAAAAATCGTAAATCCAGCAAATCCTTAAAACAAAACATCCAGGAAATGGGGAATACTATGAAAAGGCCAAACCTAAGAACAATAGGCATAGAGGAAGGCGAGGAACCCAGCTCAAAGGGGCCAAAAACATATTCAACAAAATTGAGGAAAACTTTCCCAATCTGAAGAAGGACATGCCCATGAAAGTACAAGAAGCATACCAAACACCAAATAGACTGGACCAAAGAAAAAAGATTCCTCGACATATAATGATCAAAACACCTAACATACAGAATAAAGAAAGAATATTAAGAGCATCGAAGGAAAAAAGACACATAACATATAAAGGCAGACCTATCAAAATTACGCCTGACTTCTCCATGGGAACCAGAAGGTCCCGGATAGATGTTCTACAAGTACTAAGAGTCCACGGATGCCAACCCAGACTACTATATCCAGCAAGACTCTCAATCACTATAGATGGATAAAACAAGATATTTAATGACAAGGCCAGATTTTCACAATATGTATCTACAAATACAGCCCTACAGAAAGTGTTGGAAGAAAAACTGCAACCCAACGAAGTTAGTACGTTCACAAAGATGTAGGCAACAGATAATACCACTTCACCAGAAACCAAGGGTAAAGCAGGACAAATATATTCACACTACTGCCAAAAACAAATCTATAACAAACAAGCATTAACAATCAATGGTCCTTACTCTCCCTCAACATTAATGGTCTTAACTCGCCTATAAAAAGACACAGGCTAATAGAATGGATACGAAGAAAGAATTCATCCTTCTGCTGCATACAAGAAACACATCTAAACTTCAAAGATAGACATTACCTCAGGGTAAAGGGCTGGGAAAAGATCTTCCAATCAAATGGACCCAAGAAGCAAGCAAGTTTGGCTGTCCTAACAACTTAGACTTCAAACCAAAATTAATCAAAAGAGATGAAGATGGTCATTTCATATTCATCACAGGAGAAATCCATCAACAAAAAGTCTCTATTCTGAACATCTATGCTCCAAATACAAAGGTACCCACATTCGTAAAAGAAACACTACTAAAACTCAAAGCTCACATAAAACCTCACACACTTATAGTGGGAGACTTCAACACACCACTCTCACCACTAGAGAAGACCACCAATCAGAAACTCAACAAAGAAACAAAAGAACTAACAGAAGTTATGTCTCAACTGGGTTTAACAGATGTCTATAAACATTCCATCCAAACTCAAAAGAATATACTTTCTTCTCTGCTCCACAGGAAACCTTCTCTAAAATCAACCACATATTAGGTAGCATAACAAACCACAACAGATACAAGTGAATTGGAATAGTCCCCTGTAACTTATCAGACCACCATGCTTTGAAATTGGAATTCCAGAACAACACAAATCGCAAAAAACCTACAAACTCATGGAAACTGAACAATGTGCAATTGCAGCACACCTCAGTCAAAGAAGAAATAAAGAAATTAAGGACTTCCTAATATTCAAAAAGAATGAGGACATGACATACCCGATCTTGTGGGACACCTTGAAAGCAGTGTTACAAGGGAAGTTCATTGCACTGAGTGCCCATATGAAGAAAACAGGATAGTCACATTAGAGAATTAACAGAGCAACTGAAAGCCTTAGAACATAAAGAAGCAAACTCACCCTGGAGTAGATGCCAGGAAATAATCAATTTGAGGGCTGAAATCAATAAAATAGAAACCAGGAAAACAATACAAAAAAAAAATCAATGCAACACAGAGTTGGTTTTTTGAGAAAATCAACAAGATAGACAAACCCTAATCCAAAGTAACAAAAAAGCAGAGAGAACATGCTAAGTAACAAAATCAGAAATGAAAAGAGGGACATAAGAATGGACACAGAGGAAATATAGACAACTTTCAGGTCATACTCTGAAAACATGTACTCCACAAAATTTGAAAATTCAAAGGAAATGGACAAATTTCTGTGTAACCATGACATAACTAAAATTAAATCAAGAACAAACAAACAACTTAAATAGAACTATAACCCCCAATGAAATAGAAGCACTCATGAAAAGACTTCCAACCAAAAAAAAGCCCAGGGCCAGATGGCTTCAGTGCAGAATTCTACCAGAAATTCAAGGAAAAGCTAATTTCAATACTCTTCAAATTGTTCCAGACAATAGAAACAGAAGACACATTACCAAACTCTTTCTGCGAGGCCACAATCACCTTAGTACCCAAGCCTCACAAAGATACAACTAAGAAAGAAAACCACAAACCAATATCCCTGATGAACATAGATGCAAAAATACTCAATATAATACTGGCAAACCGAATCCAAGAATACATAAATGAAATCATCCTCCATGACGAAATAGGCTTCATCCCTGGGTTGCAGGGATGGTTTAACATATGAAAATCTATCAATGTAATCCACCATATAAACAAACTGAAAGAGAAAAACATATGATCATTCTCCCTAGATGCTGAAAAAGCCTTCGACAAAATCCAACACCCTTTCATGACAAAGGTCTTGGAGAGATTAGGGATAACAGGAACATACCTAAACATAATAAAAAAACAGTATATAGTAAACCAACAGCCAACATCAAACTTAATGTAGAGAAGCTTCAGGCAATTCCTCTAAAAACAGGAACAAGACAAGGCTGTCCTCTCTCTCCATATCTCTTCAATATTGTACTTGGAGTTCTAGATAAAGCTATAAAAAAAACAAAAGGAGATCAAAGGGATCTGAATTGGAAAGGAAGAAGTCAAACTGTCTCTATTTGCAGATGATATGATAGTTTACATAAGCGACCCAATAAACTCTACCAGGGAACTCCTACAACTGATTAGCACCTTCAGCAAACTAGCAGGATACAAGATAAACTCAAAAAATTCAGTAGCCCTACTTCATTCAGATGACAAAGAAGCTGAGAATGAAATCAGAGAAAGATCACCCTTTACAATAGCCACAAACAACATAAAGTATTTTGAGTAATGCTTACAAAACATGCGAAAGACCTATACAATAACTGTGTGACTTAAAGAAAGAAATTAAAGAAGATAGCAGAAAATGAAAAGACCTCCCATGCTCTTGGATAGGAAGGATAAATATAGCAAAAAAATGGCAATCTTGCCAAAAGCAATCTACTGATTCAATGCAATCCCCATTAAAATCCCAGAACAATACTTCACTGACCTTGAAAGAATAATAATCAACTTTATATGGAAAAACAAAAGACCCTGGATAGCCAAAACAATCCTGTACAATAAAAAAAACTTCAGGTAGCATCAACATCACTGACTTTAAACTCCACTACAGAGCTATAGTTCTGAAAGCAGCCTGGTATTGGCACAAAAATAGACAGGTAGACCAATGGAAACAAATTGAAAATCCCAATATTAACCCACATACCTATGATCACCTGATTTTCGGCACAACAGCTAAAAGAGTACAATGAGGGGGAGGAAAGAATCTTCAACAAATGGTGCTGGCACAATTTGATGATGGTGTGTAGAAGATGGCAGATAGACCCAGGTCTATCACCATGCACTAAACTCAAGTCCAAATGGATCAAAGACCTCAACATAAATCCAGCCACACTGAACCTTTTAGAAGAGAAAGTAGGACAAATTGGTATAGGAGACTTCTTCCTGAATATAACTCCAGTAGCACAAACACTGAGATCAACAATTAATAAGTGGGACCTCCTCAAACTTAGAAGCTTCTGTAAGGTAAAGGACACAGTGGATAAGACCAAATGGCAGCCCACAGACTGGGCAGAATTTTTACAAATCCTACATCTGACAAAGGGTTGATCTCCAAAATGTACAAAGAACTCAAGAAACTAGTGAACAAAACATGAAATTACCCTATTACAAATGGGATACAGAATTGAAGAAAGAATTCTCAATAGAGGAAATCAAAGAGGCTGAAAGACACTTAAGAAAGTGTTCAACATCCTTAGCTATCAGGGGGGAAATTTAAAACAACTTTGAGAAACCATTTTACACCTGCCAGAATGGCTAAAATTAGAAACACCAATGACAACTTATTCTGGAGAGTATGTGGAGAAAGGGGAACACTCCTCCACTGCTGGTTGGAGTGCAAACTTATACAGCCATTTATAGATCAGTATGGCAGTTCCTCAGGAAAATGGGAATTAGTTTACCACAGGACCCAGCAATACTGCTCTTAGGTATAAACCCAAATTACCCACATCCATGCAACAAAGACATGTGCTCAACTATGTTCATAGCAGCATTATTTGTAATAGCAAGAACCTGGAAGCTACCTAGATGTCCCTCAACTAAAGAATGGATAAAGAAGATGTGGCACGTCTACACAATGGAATACTACTCTGCCGAAAAAAATAATGGAATCTTGAAATTCGCAGGCAAGTGGATGGAAGTTAAAGAAACCATCCTGAATGAGGTAACCCAGTCTCAAAAAGAGGAACAGGGTATGTACTTGCTCATATATGGATTTTAGACCTAAAGCAAGGGATCACCAGCCTATAATTCACACCACCAGAGGAAGTAGGATACAAGGTGTATTCTAAGAGTTTCATATATGGTCTCTCACAAAAGGGGGAAAGGACAAGTCCCCTAGAGCACATGGGAAGTGGGGGGCAGTGAATGGAGAGAGAACTAGGAGAAAGAGAATGGGAGGAGAGGAAAGCACGTGGGACTAGGGAGAGAGAGAGAGAGAGAGAGAGAGAGAGAGAGAGAGAGAGAGAGAGAGAGAGAGAGAGAGAGAGAGAACTTAAACGAGGGAGCCATTATTGGTTTCAAGAGAAAAAAATGAACCTAAAGAAAGGTCTAGAGACCTACATGACTGACTCCATCTAAAAATTCGAGCAACTGTGGAAGGGCTGTCATAAATGCCCTTCCTTGATAGTGAGATCATCAACTAAGTTATCCACCATCATGGAGCCCTCATCTAGTACCTGTTGGAGACAGAAGCAAACGTCCATAACTAAAAACTGAGTTGAACTAGAATCCAGATGCAGAGAGAGGGGACAAGACCAGGTTGCAGAAACACACAAAGACAACTGACATGAACAAGGAGGAGCTAATGCCCCCCCCAGACAGATAGCTGGGAATCAATCATGGGACTGACTCAGACCCCCTGAGTATGGGTCTCAGCTGGAAGGACTGGGCAATCTGAGGGACCTCAAATAGCAGAAACAGGATCTATTCCTGGTGCACCAAAGGACCTTTCGGACACATCCCCCATGGAGGGATACTCCCTTAACCTAGAGACAGGAGAGACGTCCTAGTCCCTACTTTAAATGACTTGACAGAATTACATGACCCAACCAGGATAGCATAGCCCTACATGTGGAGTGGGGGTGTGGGGATGTGAGGGGAGGGTGGCCAGGGTGCCTGTCACAGGGAAAAGAGGTTAAGAGAGAGAGAGTGATGGAAGGAGGGAGAGGAAACTGGGATTGATATGTAAAATTTTTAAATTATGTTATTAATAAACAAGTAATTAAACAATTTTCATAAAAAATAATCACATTTTATATCACATAGGCCCTTTTTTGCCTTATTTGAGGAAAGATCTAGAAAATTCCAATGACTATATCTTGCTATGGGGAAGCTTAGAAGATCAATTAGGCAAAGAATAGTTTCACAGTTGCACTTTAAATAACTCTACCATTTCCTGATACATAAACTTGAATTTTTATCTCTTGTTCTGGTCAATCTTTCCTTCTCATAACAGGGTGTCCATATTTGCCCCTTCACAGTCACATTTAAGCAAGGGAATACTTTGAAGCACTCCTGTGTAGGACCTGAATCTCACATATTCTACTATATGCCTTTTGCTTAAGCAGCATTCCTTCTTATGAACTGCTTTTCTGTTTCTCTTGTCAACAATCACCTTTTTTTGCTTGTATGATATTTTAGGTTATAATTTAATGAGAAACCTACTGCATTAGTTGGGAAGTTGTGTATGTTTATAACAAAAAGATGCCTAGCCATGTAGTGTTCAGAGTTGCAGAATTAGAGAAAACACAAGCTCACAGCGGGTTGCTTAGTATAATGACAGTGGATAGAAACTGCTGATTTCATTTCTTGGTTCCCAAGTTATCTGCATACTAACAGGAAAACATTGTGAAAATTATTCATTTGGATCATATACAACATCCTGAAGCTTGTGGGCTTATCCCTCATCTGCACTTTCAGGAAGTTATAAAATATATAATATGACTGATCTACTATGATACATTCTATGGTATGTTGACTATAATCAATTGTCCAGTCTCATGCCTCATTTACTGTAAATGCATAACTTTTGTCTGAAACTTCATTATGTATAATATGTATAATCAACACTTTAAGCACTATATAAACCCATGGACATTGGTACTGGTTGAATCTTTGCATACAGTAAAGACAAAGTAGTACCCTGACTAAATATCAGTTATGAAAATGAAGTACATGCCAGAAAAGCAAAAGCCTAGTGTGGCCCACATGCCACCAAGTGATAATTTGTAGTTATTAAGGGACAAGAATATATTAAAGCTAATAATAGGTTGGGCAACCATTGGTTTCAAGTCAGTGTGTTGGTTATTTGGGAGTGGTTACTGGGACACAGAAAAACAACAGGTCTAAGATTGTGGGGTACTGTAGAGCAATAACTTCTCATCATATTCTCTGGATTTAGGGAGAAAGTGGCAGGTGTCTATGTCTTCACCAATGTAGACATCAGAGTTGGGCTGGCCTCAGATGAGGGTGACTACATTAAAGCTACACTCTGCAGCTGAGAAAAAACAAGAAAGAGATGAACAGGTATATCTAGTCTACTTGACCTCCAAGCTTTACTTCTAGGCAAGCAAAATGTCACACAACTCTACTTGGAATATATACTATACTTCAACACAATGTGGAGGTCTTCCCAATAGTTTCAGTTTATTACAGTATATGATCCTGATAAGTAATCTCCAAATATTCACTAAAATAATTAATCAACTATATTGATTAATGCGTATAAAATGTTGATAGATAACATACATAGTTAATTTCTGCTCAGTTAATAACTTATATCTATGGAGTTATACTTTCTGCCTATTCATTTTGTAGAAATAACAACACAACATGATTTCTCATAATTAAACACCTCACAGCCTGAGTGGTCTACTTAGCCTTGAATTATAAAAAAAAAAAAAAAAAAAAAAAAGGAAAACTCCATATATCTATCTGACCTGCTGGTTTAAATTCCAAACACTTTGTAATATTAAATTTTGCTTAAAATCATTTTCTTTCATTTGAAAACACTTGTCCCTGGCAGTTATTTAATTTTATAGAAAACAAAAGGTAAGTTTTCTCCCAGAGTTCAGTAGCCTTGAGGAGAAATCATAGACATATTTCTCACATTTTTGTAGCTATTTCTATAATTTGACCTTTACATATTTGGCTGTGACCCTTTTTAATAATCTATTCTTATGGTACGAATGCACTGATCTTCCTAGTCTTGAATATTTTCTCTTTGATGTGAAATTATCTAAAAAAATTATAGTACAATATATGCGTTAAAGAATCTAAATCAATTTAGGCAATATTGCTACTGGGAAAGAAATTTACTATTAAAGGGAAATCATGCTGGAATTCTTACATTACGTGGCAGTACACTACCAATTTTCTAAGAATATAAAGTGGTTTTCAAATATGCTTATAGAGATGAATATCAAGAACAACTCACTATGTATTAGACAATGACACTTTTGATTTTTTTCACCAAGAGGAGATATTTGCTTTACTTTAATGACTTCAGTATTTAATTGTTTGTGTTTTTTTTTTTAAATCCTATTTAGAAGCAAAAACCTGGTTGATATTTCTTGAGTGTAGACTGTCTGCCATTTCTAGAAGATCCTATCTCACAAGAGATATTCTGTTCCAGTGGCTCTAACAATTCTGCCTCCTGTTCAGTAATGGATCCTCATATGCACCAGTTGTGATGTTGTAAGTTTTAATCATAAATGGGTGGTAAAGTTTTCTAATTGTTTATTCAGCCTTCATGTGCATGACCATATATCTGTTGTTGTTAGTATGCTCTATCACATTGATTGATTCTGTCTGGTAAGGACATCTGCATATCCAGAGGATAATTCTATATGGTTGTTGTGTTTGTATGTACTTTTTAAAGTGCTGATGAACTCAATTGGCTGGTATTTTATTAAGGACTCTTACATTCTGATCATCATGAATGTGAATCTGTAGTTTTATTTTCTTTTGTGGTATTTCACTTTCTTTCATATATGGTGATACTGAACTGATAGAATGAGTTTTGAATGCTGCCTTTATTTCGATTCTATTAGGAGGTTAATCATTTAAAATGAATTGACTATTATGAAAGTTCTGTTATCTTGCTTTGTAACTTTCTCTGTTTTTGGTATTCAATTAGTTATCAAATCTCCTAATTTACTGGTTTTCTATTACCTTTTTAGTCAAGCTTAGTAGGATGAATGTTTTCAGAAGTTAAAACAAGTGTACATATTTGGTTGAGAGCCTAGCCTTTAATGGCTGAGCCATGTCTCCAGCCCAAGCACGTAGGACTAGGAAGAGACAGACAGACAGACAGACAGACAGACAGAGAGAGAGAGAGAGAGAGAGAGAGAGCCATTATAGGTTTGAAGAGAAAATTGACTCTAGAGAAATGTCCAGAAACCTAATCCCAACTAACAATTTGAGCAACCGTAGAAAAGCTACCATAAATACCCTTCCCTGATACTGAGACTCATGACTAACTTATCCACCATCATAGAGCCCTCATCTAGTAGCTGATGGAAAAAAACACACCCACTGCTAAACACTGAGCTAAACTGGAATCCAGATATAGAGAGGGAGGACAAGAGCAGTCTACAGAAACCCACAGAGACATGCTGACCTTAACAAGGTTGGAGCTAATGGACCCCCCAGACTGATAGCTGGGAATCCAGCATTGGATGGACTCAGACCCCCTGAGCATGAGTCTCAGTTTAGAATGCTTGAGCAGTCTAAGGGACCTCTGACAGTGGAACCAGGATGTATCTCTGGTGCACAAAAGGACTTTGGGAACACATTCCCCATGGAGGGATACTCCCTTAACTTAGAGGCAGGAGGGATGTCCTAGTTCCTACTCCAAGTGACATGACAGATTATGTTGACCCCTCCTGGAAGGTACAACCCTCCCTGTGTAGTGTGGGAAATGGGATGGGAGGGTGGTCAGGGCAAATGGGAGGGAGGGAGAGAGGGAAGGATGGAAGGAGGGAGAGACAGGGAACTGATATCCATATATAAAAATTGATATAACCCATTTTTTCCTAACTGCAGTTTTACTCATTTATTTATTTATTTTGGTTTTTCGAGACAGGCTTTCTCTGTAGCTTTGGAGGCTGTCCTGGTACTATTTCTGTAGACCAGGATGACTTCAAACTCACAGAGGTTCGTTTGTCTCTGCCTCTTGAGTGCTAGAATTAAAGATGTGTGCTACCACCACCTGCCCGAACTGCAATTTTAAATGGGTCAACTATCTAATTTCCACCTAAAACCGGCTTCTCATATACTTGTAGATGCCATTTAAAATTAGATGGCTTCATTTATTGTGGCTCAACAGCCTGAACTCCTCAAATTTTCTTCAGGGGAAGTAATTTGCTATTATTCAGTCTTTCCAGATGATAATCTCTAGATCCTTCCTATTTCATTCAGTACATTTTTACAAACAAAAGGATTTAATCATTATATCGTGAAATGTTCTGATGAATAAAATAAGGCAATCTAACTTGCCTTCCATCTAAGGCCCTCTCCCTTCAAAATAACTAAAACAATAAACTTTTCTTTGCTAGCTAGTGCTTAGTTCCAAACCTATGGTCACACAGATGTCCCTGGTTAGACAAAGTGACCTACAAAACAAGGCATGAATGAAGAAAAAGACTCAATGGTTAAAAAGAAGTGGAGGTGAACCATGTACATTTAGGATTTGTCAAAGAATAAATTTAATAATGTTTTATTTATATTTTTAAAAAAGTTGGTTTTTAGTATACAGGGTATGCAGCTGGTAAAACTGTTGATTACTTTTCTCACCTGGAGGCCTTCAAAACACATTTTTGTAATGTAAGAGATAGCCAACAAAATGGAAAGTTCCAGCTCATTTTCTGCTTTGCTTTCTCTATATCCTGCAACTACAGCATGAGGTGTCATCAACAGTAGAGACTCGTCATATAGTTTTGGTGGGCAACTAGAAGCAATGACAATAGACTATATTTTTGAGGGGACCTCAAGTGTTTCCTTGCATAATATCTTTGTTTTACTTTTCTACTGTTGTGATAAGATACCATGACCAAGGCAACTTATGGAAGGAATAATCATTATGGGTCCAGAGGGATAAATACACATCACGGAGGGCAACAAGTGACGGGCATGGTGGCTAGAGAATTATGCTCAGAATTCACATCCTTTACCATAACTTCAAAGCAGAGAGAGAGTTAATTAGGAATAATGAAATACTTTAAGGTTTTAAACCTGCCTCCGGTGACATACTTCAAGCCACATTTCCTAACCTATCCAGATAATACCAACTGGGAAACCAGTATTCAAATATCTGAACCTATAGGATGTAGAGAGCCGCGTAGTGCCACACCTTAAAGTGGCGCTGGCTTCTGCCTTACACCTTCCCGCTGGTAAAGACTCTCTGGGTAAACAAGCCCTTAATTGGTTAAGTCTGTTCAGCCTGTCTGCGTGCACATTAGAGTAGCCTATCTGCAAGATCCATGTGGCTCACTGGGGTTGGTTAGCTCAAGGGTATTTAAGCCTGTGCAGGAGACTCCCTCTCTCTCTCTTTCTCTCTCCCTGTGGGCCAGAAGCAACATGTTTAAAGGATCCTGATTAAAACTGCATGAAGAAGATCTACCCGGAGTCGCGTCTTCCTTGCTGGCGAGGGCAGGCTCGTACAATAGGAGACATTAGCATCAAAAGCACAAAAATCTATTACCTATTTTACCAGTAGGAGTTTCATTTAATAGTCTATAACATTGATAATTTTTAACTATTAAACATAACTTTCCTTGAGTACTAGGGTAACTGTGGTTGTAAATACTGGGGATAGTAGATGATTTAATTACTATATTTGGAAGAAATTCTAAGTATTTCTGTACAAACATTAACTTCCAGAATTTGGAGATAGCACAGTTTGGTTATTTGGGTACAATAAGAATTATCAAAATAATCATAAGCAATTTTTCCTTTTATGGAAGTTTATGAGATTTTCTCAGAGTGTTGATCTACCATTTAAGAAATATAGCCAGAGCAAACTACACAGTATATATTGAACTATTTTTTCTTACCATATCATAAATAAGGTCACTATTTCATCCTGTTCTTAACAAAAAAAGCTAAGTATCTTGTCCTATATCTTTACATATATTTTTCCTTGTAACATTAATGTTGATTGCACAGAGGGGTGGGGGCAAGTTGGGGTAAGTGGGAGGACAGGATGGAGGAGGGAACTGGGAATGGGTATGTAAAATAAAAACAATTGTAAAAAAATAAAATAAAAATAAGGCTTTGGGGTCTAGATAAATGATTCCATGGTTAAGAGAACTTGTTCTTCTTGTAGAGATCCCCAGTTCAATTTCCCCAGGCTCATCTCCAGCAGTTCACCTGCATGGAATCCAGCACCTTATTCTGGACTCTGAGCATCTTCACAAAAGTTCATTTGCTCACACATGAACACACATGTACATTTATGATTTTTAAAACTTATTTAATTAAAAATAAAACTATAGTGGAATGACAGAGTTCATTAAATGCATGTAAGAAGGAAAATGTCAATATATTCTTTATGTAACTGTATAAAATACCAGGATCCTTCGGTGATCTACATGAGCCTTTATGTATTGAAACACATTTTTTGCTTGCATACTTAGAGTTCTTACTTTACTGTATTTTATTAAAATATTTGACATTCCAAAAATGTAGACTAAATAAGAAGAGCTTAGTCATTGCAGTTATTTCTCCAATTTATGAATGGAAGTCAGTTCTCCTAGAAAGATCTTCCATTGGGATTCACCTTCCCCATTATTAATAAAGTAGAATTAAGAATTATTTCCTGTGTTCCACTTATCTACAGTCAAGAAAGGAAAAATTTTTGTTCCTATGGATTCAATATTTGGAAAATTATTCTAAGTTATGTAAGTATAACTACAAACACATATTCACCATCAGATGATACTAATATAAGAGTATTTTAACTCTTATTCTAAAACTGAGATTGATACATGTATTGATTTCCTTTTTTTAAAGGATACAAAAATAAAAGAACAGATTTATAAGTACTCCCCCCCCCACACACAAACATACACAGGGCAACAAATACCTGTGAATTTCTCATTGTTTCAGTCAACTTTATTATGGTGGTCTCTGGCTACCCAGGAATATTTTGAGAATAGAAGTGTCCTAACTTTCAGAGTCGGGGCCACCAGATTAAGCCAGCACAGAACAGCAAGACATGGATAGAGAAAAAAATTCATTTTACTTACTTGTGAAAACAAACACACAAAAAACAAAACAAACAAACAAAAAAAGGTGTCTTTTATGAATGGGAAAGAAAGTGCAGGACCTCTGCAATTGTTACCCAGAAACACTCAATAAAAGAAGTTAAATTGAATCATTGATGCCAGAAGACAGAACATAGTTGAAAATAAGTCAAACTATCAGTGAGTCAAGTATTTATATTTGCTATGATATCTCAAACCTTAAAACAATATTAGCAAATGGGTGCTATGGTCTAAGGAATACACGTGGGAACAGATGCTGTGTTGCAGGAAATCAGGGATAGCTGAAGAATTCCTTGCCAGTGAGAGTTCTTTGATGATTGTGATACTTGAGATAATGTGCTAAAAACTGTGCTTACTTAATTTTGTATGCATCTTGAAAGGCAAATATGTTGGTTTAAAGAAATATGTACATTATGGAAAAATATATGATAACCCACAAATTTCATCATATTAAGTACCAAATACAGATAATGACATCTAGATGAAGCAAAATGTTCATGAATCTAAGGAAACCTGACCTTCCTCTAGAGCTCTTTACTTGCCTGGATTTTTTTTTCATTGGATAAATCTTGTAACTTAAAATGCAACTGAATTATTCATCTGTGTCTTATTCCTTCACATCTATGAACATATTTAATGAAGTTCTTCTATTTCCATTACAGAGTCCAAGTGGTAGAGAAAAATTGGAGATAGAATGTCATAAAGCTTACACAATGTAATTCATACTAGATTTATGAACTTGAAAAAAATTGGAAATGCTTTAGGCCCATAATTCTTTGCCTCAAAAGTGGAAACATTATTTCTATTATTTCTATTCCTCTGTCTGTATTGCAAATATGGTTAAATGCTCATGGCAGGTACATAAGCTTGCCAAGATGATTAGTTAAAAAGAAAAATGTTATCAATAACTTATCCAAATGTAACTTGGATTTATTTTTCCTCTGATTTTTTTATTATCCCTTGCTTACTTTAACAGAAAATTTAAGAGCCTGGAGAGGTGGCTAAGTGGTTAAAAGCACTGATTGTTCTTGCAAGTACCTGTTATCAGTTACCAGCAGCCACATGGTCATTTACAACCTTTTGTAACTCCTACTGGATAACTCCAATTCTAACTGGATTCCAAAAAAGGAATGCAGTACCTTTTTCTGAGTGTCTCAGGCACCAAACATCCAAGTGGTAAATTACATACATACAGGCAATACACTCATATACATAAAATTAAATAAAGAAATCTAAATCGATGGCATTCAACTCAATAATCAGTACAAAATTGTCAAAAGGAGAAAAAAAACCTTCACAAATAATAAAACATTGATGAGATTTTTGTGAAATTCTTCTTCAGATTTACTAACAGCAATTATAATTATGTTTGTTTTTTGATTACATTAGAAGACAGTTTAAGCTTATTCAAAGTGATATTATATGAAGAAGAATATGGCTAATGTAATAATATATTGAGCCAGGAGGTGGTGGTGCATGCCTTTATTCCAAGCACTTGGGATTCGAGGCCAACAAGGACTACAAGAGCTAGTTCCAGGACAGTTATGCATACAAAGAGAAACCCTGTCTCTAAAAACCAAAAAAATAATACAGATATTAAACATTTTGCATAAGTTTGAAATTAAGCCATCTGTTATTTACTAACAATGGATATTATACAGAAAGCTATAAAAATGATGACATTCATATATATTACTAGAAGTATGGGCTGCAAAGGGCTCCCACCCAGGGGAATTTAGCATGATCCAGATCTAGAAACTCAATGTTTTTCTTGCTTCTGTGTCATCAGATTTAGAGATGTTAGTCCATGTATGAAATTCCCAGGATGTTTCCAAGTATACCTGATCACTGACCTGTTAACTTACCATGAGTAAATAAATGTCAACCTGACTAGATAGAGGGTGAGTTCAATCAGACCAGCACAGTCTTTTCCTGAGGAAAACGAGGAAAGGCAGTCAACTATAATTAGAAATGCCTAATGAGCAAGTCAGTTGAATGACTCAATTATAACATTCCCAAGCATATATGCATCTTGCTATGGAAACTCCTATCAGGATCTATGAACCTTCCATAAATCATGGTTAAATCAAAGAAAAATTCACTAAGAGTTGTTACTGACAGAAAGACTAGATGTTATGAATCTGTTGGGTTTGTACTCTTTAAGCTAGAAAATATGGAGACAGAATTCTGACTTACAAATATTAGTACCACTGCATGCGGAAAAAGTAGCAAAAGATTAAAAAAGGAAGTTTCATATATCAATACTAAAAATAAACCTTAGAATCTGAGGAAGGATAATCAGTAATACTATAAATGGGAGATTCATGATTTGATACAAATAGTTTGCATATTCTCAGATTCCATATAAATCAAATTCTGTGAGTGAAGGAACTTAGATAAGGAAGGTAGAACATTTTAGTTTATTAAAATCTGCCAGAAAACAAAACTCTCATATACTTGGATTTGCCATGTGTAAATAATTTTGTGATGTGTTTTCAATGTAGGAAAATGAAAGATAGCAGTGTCTCCACCTATTTATAATCTAGGGACCATTTGCAATCTAGGGACTGTGAAGTATTTAGTAAAACAAGAAAACATATTAAATCAAGTTTATATATGAATCCAATATTGTTAGACCACCGTGATGGCTAATTTTAGGTGTCCATTTTGACTACTATAGTAAATTTTCTGTGAGTTTCTGTGACAATGATTCCAGTGAAGATTAGCATTTGAATTATTCACATGAGTAGAAAAATGTTGCCTCAATATGAACAACATTCAATGAGTCAAAGAGACCAGATAAAACAATAACAGGAAAACTCTCTCCTCCACTTAACTCCAACCCCTGCCACCAAGCTTGGGTAGCCTTCTCCTGCTTATAACTGTCAGAATACTAGATTCTCTGTTCTCTATATTCCAGTACCTCCCTATCAGGGCTTCATGCTTACAGCTTGAACAGTAGTGTTACATTACTGATTTTTGGTTCTACACCTCAGATTTCAACGGTCATACTATCAGTATTCAAATGTCTATGTACAATATATTAGGCTCCATAATTTGATGACAAGTTCTTCTGATATCTATCTATCCATCCATCCATCCATCCATCAATCCATCCATCTATCTATATTTATCATCTATTTATGTATCTGTCTCTTTGACTATATATCTATCCATCTATCTATGTAGCTATGACCTATCTATCTATCTATCTATCTATCTATCTATCTATCTATCTATCTATCTATCAATCATCTGTATAGATTTTTTGTTATGCCTGAAGCAGTATTATTATTAGAAAGTGTTTTTCTCATAGTACTGGAGGTTCAAGCACATGGTACCAATATATGTTTTGTTCTGGTAAAAACCCTCAAAGCATTGTCACATCATTTTCTGTTGTCATGGTAGTAATCTGCTTGGACGCAAAGGATAAGATCTTGAAAGTAAGCTTCAAGTGTGAGAGAGTGAAAGCAAGGGAACATCAGAGAGAAAAAATCCAGTAACAGACTACATTCAGACTCCGGCATGCTTAGCAGTTTGCTCTCTTAAGAACTGATATTAGGAGACCAGAGTATTCTTCTGAGAATGGCACCCATAATTTTTCTAAGAACATTTCATTATGTCAATTTCCTTTCTTAAGATCTAATTTTAATTTTAATTATAGGTGTATATGTGTGGGGGGTGTGCACTTGTAAGTGCAATGTTCACAAATGATAAAGGAGTGTTGGATCTCCTCAAGCTGGAGTCATAGTAAGTTGCTTCGAGCCCCCAACTCATTTAATTAAAATCCCTATAATGTCAAAACCACATACATATAATAGCACTATCCATTGATATGTCAATAGTCCTATTTCTCTATTAATTCCTGATATAGGCACTTATATTACTATAATTAATTGTGTATGCCAAAGATATTGGATACCTGAAACAAATATATTTTAACACATCAGTATGTCATCTACTCTTCTGAGAACAGAGCCTTTTATGGAAGAAGTTTTACAACCATATATGTGTTTAGAAAGCTGAACTTTGAACTCAGTGGGGTAATATTTATTCATTGCTGCATTTTTGGCAGTGTAGTGATTACTCAAGAAGCTGGTAATAGTTATATCTCAAGATTTAGTTATATCCCTCTTGGTTATATCCCATAAGGACTCTACATCCTACTAGTAATATGCTTGATCACTCATGTTCATTGCCTCTCTATTCAAAATAGCCAAAAGTCGGAAGCAGTCTAGATTAGATGTCCATCAACTGATGAATGAATAATGAAAATGTGGTTCATTTACACAATACAATAATATTCATGTACTAAAGCAAAAACAATTTAAAAAATTTCAGGTAAATTGAGGGATCTATAAAACAAAAACATCCTAAATGAAGTAAGCTAGAAAAAAAGAAAAAAGAGATTACATGATTTTCTTATATGTGGATGCTAGATTTTAAGTCTTTAAGTGTGCTACACTCCCTATAACCACAGAGTTTTGGGTATTGAATAAAAGATTATGAGGATCTGCCAAGCAAAGGGAAATTGGTTACAGTCATATGGAGAGAGATGGAGATGTAGAGTGAGATGATTAAATAGGAAAAAAGTTGGAAGACAGGAGTAGAGGATAGAATATGGGGTGGAACAAATAACATAAGGGCTAGTTAAAGGGTCATATGACAACCTCCTAATATAGAAGATTAAAACATATATAAATATATTAAAGAAATTTAAATAGATTCAACAAAGCCCCAACTAGAAATCTTTTGCCAGCAAGTGAAAAACCTCCAGTGCTAGGAATGGGTTACATTTACTTGAATTGTTAGTCAAAGGGACCCATGGAAACCCTAAAATATTTCAGGCCACAGCTACTGTTTGCTCTCCACCAATTAATAGTAGTATCCTATTGTTGAATACAACACTTTCATACCGTGGAAAATGAAAATGGTACATTACTAGAGGCTTCAATCCTACTGGCTAGTGTTTATGGTACTTGACTTTCCCTGCTGCTACTTGAGAAGAAAGGTAAACTCCAAACCAGCTATAAAACTCTCAATCTATAATAGTGATATGCTTGTGAGACATGCTGTTGCAAAAGTGGCACAAATGTTGTGGAAGTAACCAACAACTCTGTTAGGATATCAGGTCCACATCCTAAAATGGATACTATGGTGACTTGAATGTGAATGGCCCCCATTGGCTCATTGATTTGAATTTATGGCCACCAGGGAGAGAATTAGGAGGTAAGGCCTTGTTGGAGGAAATGTACCACTAGATGTGGGGTTTAAGGTTTGAAATGCTCAAGCCGGGTCTCAGTGGCTCTCTCTTCCTGCTGCCTATGGATATAGAATTTCAACTTTCAGCTACTTCTCCTGTTCTATGTCTGCCAGCATGCTGCTATGCTCCTTACCACAATAATGGACTAAACCTTTGAAACTGTTATCAAGCCCCAATAAATGCTTTCTTTTATAACAGTTGTAGTAGCCATGGTATTTCTTCACAGCAATCGAACACAGATTAACACAGACCCCATGCCTGACACTGCTCAGCTGGCCAAGAACGTGAGCCTGGATATACTATGGGTCTAGTGGCAATCTAAATACTACTATTGTGCTAAAATATCACAGCAATAGAAAGACTTCTAATGATCTATATACATAGATTACTGTCTTGCTCAACCATCAGGGAAGCTTCCTCATGCAGTACATGGGGACTAATATGGATATCCACATTTGTGCAATTTGTAGATTTTGAAACCCCCAGTCCCAAATGGAATGTCTTGCTCAAATCCATTCCCTTAGGGCCCTTAATGCACAACAAGACTGATGCACATATGAACTCAGAGATTGTAACAAACAATCAGGCAGATTGTTCAAGACAGGCAGAATGTCAGTTCTGAGAGTGGAAAGTGAACAGTGGTTCCCATCCCTAACCAAAGCTGTCAGTAACTGACACCTGCTTTTGAAGAAAGTATTTCTCCAATGGAGTCTCAATGGACATAGTAAGCATATTAATGGTTTGTTCCATGCCAAAAAGCAGATCATCAACATAAAACAAACTCAATAATTTTTATAAAGTTTTTGTCTCATATTGCTTTGTTTGGTATTTATGTCTTAACTGGCCTTCTACTTGTATTTTGCGGTTTATGATTTAGTGTTTGTATTTTAGGTGTGTTTGTGTGTGTGTGTGTGTGTGTGTGTGTGTTTGTGTATGTGTAGTGTAGTGTAGCGTTTCTTATGGGTCTTTTTCCTTTTTTGTTAGTTGTTTTTGTTATTTGTTTGCCTGTTTGTTTTCTAGAGAAAAGGGAAGGCTGTGGAGCTGAATGGGTGGAAGGATTTGGGACAATTGACCAAGTGGAAAAGTGTCAAGAAAATACATTGCATAAAAAACAATAATTAAAAAAAGATTGGCTAAAATGTCATTTCTTTCCTTTTTAGGGAAGAAAGGTTTATTTTTTGCATACATCATGGCAAGGACTTTATGATAAAAAACTTAAATACTTATCCATATTGTATTCAAGCTTAGAAAGAGGAAAAAGTGATAGCTCAGCTAATTTTCTCCTTTCCCATTTTCATGTACTTTTCTGTCTCCTATGGCATCACAGGACTTCCAAGACTAATCTAATATTTTCCCTACCTCAGCATTGGAGTCATCCAGTATTCTAAGGATCTTTACTTCATTTGTTGAAGAATGTAATTTTTTTAAAGCCTTCCAACTGACACCCATGTGTAGGGGGTCAGGTTCAGCCTTATGCCGGTTCCCCAGCTGTCAGACTGGGGCCCATGAGCTCCCACTTGTTCAGTTCAGCTGTTTCTGTGGGTTTCTCCAGCATAGTCTTGACCTCTTTGTTTCTCACTTCTCCCCCCCCTACAACTGGATTCCAGGAGTTTGGCTGAGGGTTTGGCTGTGAATTTCTGCTACTGCTTCCATCAGCTACTGGATGATGATTCTAAGATGGTATTAAAGTAGTCATCAATCTCATTACAAGGGAAGGCATTTAAGGTAGACTCTCCACTGTTGCTTAGATTCTTAGTAGGGGTCATCCTTGTCGATTCCTGGAGTTTTTCCTACTTCCAGGTTTCTCATTAAGCCCATAAAGGCACCCTCTATTGTTGTTTTTATTTTTTAAGATTGTAATTACATAATTTCCCTCTTTTCTTCTGTCACTCCACATGCTCCCATGTACCCTGTATCCTTTTGTTCCCTCACAAATTATGCCTCATTTTCTTTAGTTGCTGTTACACATGTATATGCATGCATATGTGTGTGTTTCTATATACAACCTTCTCATTCCATATAGTATTATGTAATGTTGCTTGTATGTGTATTATTTATATGTTTTCAGAGCTGGCCATTTGGTGCTAGATAACCAGTTGGTATGTTATTTCCTTGGGAAGACTATTTCTCTTGCTCTCCGCATTCCTCAGTTGCCTGATTTTTTTGTTGTTGTTTGTTTTTAGGGTTAAGGCTTAATGAGCTGTGTAGTGGGATATTCGCCGTGTCTGCTTCTGTGGCACTGACCACACCCATTGAGGGGTGGAGCCAGGGGCGGAAGTGACCAATGGAGTTTAGTCTCGGGAGGAGGCGGAGAAAGGCCCTTTCTGGCGGGACACGGAGAGAGGAGCATCCAGTTTTAACTGCTGTGTTCATCTGTCTGTGTTGTGAGTTGTTTCTCCCTTAATAAACATCTATTCGACCTATTTGTTTATCCTGACCCTTATTGAACTGCAATATCTGGTGTCAGAAGCGGGATCAGGATTTTCACCACACCTGGGTTTTACCCAGGTGCCGCAGCAACCCTTCCCCCACCTTCCTTGAACGGGCAGGATATACCCTGCCCTAGAACTCCTTTTATCTCCATCTTGGCCCTGAGACTACTGCTAATCTTCTGCCCATTCCCTCAGATTGTATTCGCACAGAGCCCTGCAGCATTAGCCCTGCCTTTTGTGTTGCGGCACTAGGCCCGGACTCCGCCTGCTCTGTTTGTGTGCTTGCAGGCTCCGGCGGCTGCTGCGGCTGCGGCAGCTGCGGCCTGTGGACTGGCGGAAAATATACACACTGCAGTTGCTTGCAGCTCCTGTTTTCCCTGTGGTCTCAACAATTGTACAAGGCTCGTTTCACTCCTTCGTTTAACAAAATTTTGCTTGCCTTAGTTTGTTAAAAGCTATTCTACAGGGACCGGGATCAGAAGGATCATTTCCTGCCGGAGGCTATTTGGCGGACACTCTTTGGTGGTACAATTCCGGATAGAACCGGAATTGGAAGGCTCCTCTGCTGCGGACGCTTTTTACTGCTACACCTCCGAGTGTAACTACAGCAAGTTGAGATCTACAGCTAAAAGCATCAAAGTTCCAGGACAGCGGAATTACATCTAAGGTAATTGTAACATCTTTTGCAACTTAAGCTGATATAATATCTGAGATCAATTGTTCCATAGCTATGGCAGATAATTTTACAATGCAGTACTTTAGGAATTTTTTTACTTCATATATAGAAGGAATCTTAGCAGAAGAAAATTATGACTGGATCAATATATACACCTTTTTCGTAATAGTAATGGGTTTTATCATTAATATGATATTCTTAAAGAAATGGTTTGAGATTAGCACAAACAATGAGGAACTTGTACAAACCATAGGAGACTTGGTAACAAAGATTCAAAACATTGAAAATGACAGAATGCAAAACATGGAATGTTTAGGAAAAAAGTTTCAGGATATTGAAGATGGCAACAGAGAGCTGACAGGTTGAATACAGAACATGGAACATAAAAATGATCAAATAGAAAACAAAATTTGTTCCATGTCTGATGTTGCCTCAACAACCAAAACAGAAACAATGCAATGCATTAACACGCTAACAGAAACAGCTCATTCCTGGTTGGATGAAGCTAATAATAAGGTTAAAAAACTGGAATATCAGATGGCAAGAATAGCAGATAGAATCTCTTCCATGTCTGAAGATAATGGCAAGCTAGCAGATAGAACATTGTTTTTAGAAGGCAGTTTACATGCCATTCAGATAATATCTAAGGATGAGAATATCAAAAACATGGAATCATTTGTACTTGAAGAAAGTAAGAAACTGACAGATGCAATGAAGGCTCTAGAAAGGGATATGCTTCAAGAAGTTCAGACACTCAAAGAAGCAATAATTAATAGACTTCAGGCTTTAGAAGACCTTCAATCTGATACATCTGAAGAAGAGCTCCAGGTAATAGGGCATGAAAAAAACTTAAAATTTTCCACACCATTTAGGGTCAGAGGAGCTTTCCCTGTATCTGTTAATGGAAAATCAGCAATGAAAAAACACCCAAAAGGTGTTGTTGCTTATCAATGGGAACCAATATGTATGAAAGATTTAAAAAGTATAAAGGAAGCAGTAGTCTCTTATGGCATGCACTCACCATATGTGAAGCAATTAATAGAATCATGGGCAATGAATAACAAGGTAACCCCTAAGGATTGGGAACAATTAATATCAGCTGTCCTTGAAAACTCCTCTCAATTAGAATGGAGGGCTTTATGGAGAGAAGAAGCAAAGGCTCTTGAACTTCAGGGCTTAAAGAAAGGTTATGAAGCTCCCAAAGATAAAATTCTTGGTGAGGGTATTTATGCTGACCCAGAAACCCAAGCTGCCTATGATGAACATATCTTGTCTCTATGCAGTACGGCAGCTCTGAATGCTTGGGATAAGGTTCATGAACTAGGGGAGAGGATAGAATCTTATACCAAAATAAGGCAAGGACCAAGAGAACGCTTTAGTGTGTTTCTAGAAAGGCTGTGTAGAGCAGTACAATTACAGGTAGCTGACATAGAATCTAGGCGAATACTCATAGAATCATTAGCCTATGAGAATGCAAATCCTCAATGCAAACAAGTACTTTGGCCATTAAAAATTCAATCAGCACCTTTGGATGAATGGATTCGATATACAGCCAACATTGACTATAATAGCAATAACACTGAAGCATGGGTAGGAGAAGCTATATCTAAAGGTTTGAGCAGTAATCAAGAGAACAGAAGTTGTAACTATGGTGACATAAAAGTTTGGATAGGAGAAGCCGTCTCCAAAAGTTTAAAGAGATATCAACATGTCAGATGTTATAACTGTGGTAAGATAGGACATCTAAAAAGAAATTGTAGGCAAAGCATCTCTAGAAATAATACTCCCAAGAATGAATGGAACAGAAGGCCTAAGCCTTCTGGGTTATGTAGAATGTGTGGCAAAGGCAGACACTGGACAAATGAGTGTAGATCAACTAGAGACAAGCAAGGAAACCCTTTACCACCAGGAAACTCCTTGGGGGGCCTCTCGAAGGCCCCCATGTCAAAGGTGGTCCGAACATTCCCAGTCACAGTGGAGGACAACCTCCCACAGGACAATTAGAAAATCTTTGGCCTATTGTAAAAACTCATACCGCTCTGGCTGACAAACTAGTTAAAGAAGTTGAATCAGACATGACAGAAGAAAATAAAAAACGTATATTTTGGCAAACCTCTATAAACAGTCAAAGGCCTAGATTGATAGTTAAAATGAATAACAGACTGTTTGAAGGCCTCCTGGACACAGGGGAGGACGTAACTATCATAACTAATAAATCCTGGCCTCGAAATTGGCCCGTGAAAGAGGTTAATGTTCAATTCTTAGGGATTGGAACCCTGTCTCAGATAAAACAAAGCATGAGATGGATTGAATGTGTAGGACCAGAAGGACAGCGAGGAAGGTTAAGACCATATGTGGCTGATGTATTGATAAATTTATGGGGTCGTGATCTATTACAACAATGGAATACACAGATTAACATTCCTCCAGTATTAGATAGGAACCATAAACGACCTCATGATTGTGGAAAAATTGCTATAAAGTACTATACAAGATGGACACCAAATATCCAGGCTGTACAAAGACAGAATGCAAGTGCTGAACAAACAGATGAACCAAAATCCTTACCCTTAAAATGGTTAACAGAGGAACCTGTCTGGGTAGGGCAGTGGCCTATGACTTCTGAGAAGTTAGAAGCTTTAGAAAACCTGGTTCAGGAACAGCTAAATGCTGGGCATATCGAAGAATCAACCAGCCCTTGGAATTCTCCTGTATTTGTTATCAAAAAGAAATCTGGTAAATGGAGAATGCTTACAGACCTGAGAGCCATTAATAAAGTTATCCAGCCAATGGGCTCTTTACAGCCTGGAATGCCGTTGCCTTCTTTGATACCTAAAGAATGGCCTATTATAGTTATTGATTTAAAGGATTGCTTCTTCACTATACCTTTACAAGAACAAGACAAAGAGAAATTTGCCTTCACGGTACCTAATTACAATAATTCTCAACCAGTGAAGAGATATCAATGGAAGGTTTTGCCACAGGGAATGCTAAATAGCCCAACCCTGTGCCAATATTTTGTACAAAAACCACTGGAAATAATTCGTAAACAGTTTCCACAATCCATAATCTATCATTACATGGATGATATATTGTTAGCTGACTCGAAAGCAGACATATTAGAAAAAATGTTTGAGAAACTGAAGGAAGTTTTACCTCGCTGGGGATTACAAATTGCACCTGAAAAAAATACAAAAAGGAGAGTCAATCAACTACTTAGGATATAAAATAGGTCTACAGAAAATCAGACCACAAAAAGTACAGATCAGGAGAGATCGCTACCAGACTCTTAATGATCTTCAAAAATTACTAGGAGAGATTTCTCAACTGCAAACTATTATTGGAGTTGAAGGGCATGATTTGAAAAACTTGAAAATGGCCCTAAAAGGGGACAAGGATTTGAATAGTCCCCGAATACTATCAGCTGAAGCAGAAAAGGAATTAGAATGGGTAGAAAAGAGGATATTAGAAGCACATGTGGACCGTGTGGATCCAAATCTAGACTGTATTCTGGTTATATTACCATCTAGAGAATATCCTTCAGGGATTTTGATGCAGAGAGAAGACATCATATTAGAATGGATATTCTTACCACATAAACAGAATAAAAAACTAAAAACATATATAGAAAAGATCTCTGACTTGATTTTAAAAGGTAAATTAAGACTTCGTCAATTAACAGGAAGAGATCCAGCAGAAATTATTGTACCTTTAACTAATGAGGAAATTTCCTCCTTATGGAAAGATAATGAATATTGGCAGAGAGCATGCAGTAATTTTTTGGGAATAATTAGCAAGAATTATCCCAAAACTGAAAGAATCAAATTCATAAAGAAGACGATTTGGATCCTTCCACGCATTGTAAGACAAACACCTATCTCTGGAGTTCCTACATTCTACACTGATGCAAACAAATCTGGTAAAGCAGGATATAAATCAGGAGAAATAAGCAAAGTAGTTCAAAGCCCTTACAATTCTGTACAAAAGGCAGAATTGTATGCCATTCTCATGGTACTTATGGATTTTACAGAACCCCTCAATATAGTTACTGACTCTCAATATGCAGAGAGAGTAGTCTTACACATCGAGACTGCAGAATTTATTCCTGATGATACAGAATTAACTTCATTGTTTATACAGTTACAAGATACTATCAGAAAGAGGATTCATCCTATATATATAACACACATCAGATCCCATACGGGTCTGCCAGGTCCTCTAGCATAAGGCAATGATGAAATTGATCGGTTATTGATAGGAAGTGTGCTAGAAGCCTCAGAGTTTCATAAGAAACACCATGTGAACAGCAAAGGATTGAAAAAGGATTTTTCTATCACTTGGCAACAAGCCAAGGAAATAGTAAGGAAATGTCCTACTTGCTCATTCTATAACCAAACTCCTTTACCACCAGGCAGTAACCCTAAAGGTATAAATAGAAATGAAATATGGCAAATGGATGTGTTTCATTTTGCAGAATTTGGAAAATTAAAATACGTACATCACACTATAGATACATTTTCAGGGTTTCAATGGGCTACTGCTCTGAGCTCTGAAAACGCTGATTCTGTTATCACACACCTTTTAGAGTTAATGGCCATTATGGGCATAACTGCACAAATAAAAACTGACAACGCTCCGGCATATATTTCCAGCAAATTGAAACAGTTTTTTGAGTATTATAACATAAAACACATAACTGGTATACCACACAATCCTACAGGACAAGCAGTAGTTGAGAGATCTAATCGTACTTTAAAGGAAATGCTCCATAAACAGGCAGGAGGAACCAAGACACCCAAACACAGATTACATAATGCTTTATTAACATTAAACTTTCTTAATGCTGATGAAAAAGGAAAAAACAGCTGCAGAAAGACACTGGACAATAGAAAAAACTTCTGAACTACATCAGCCGGTGTACTTCAAGGATGTATTGACCTCAGAATGGAAACCAGGATATGTGTTACGTTGGGGTAGGGGTTTTGCATTTGTATCTACAGGAGAAGAAAAGCTATGGATACCATCTAAGTTAATCAAGATCCGGGTTGAACAAGAGTAACATCTTAATGAAGAGAAATGACAAGTAATCCAATAAATAAGGTCCCATGAGAGATGTGGAGACTTCTCAAAGGTAGGGGAAGTGTTCTGTTCTTGTCCTTACAGGAAAACAGAGAACACCTATCTTCAAACAACCAAAGGACACTAAACATGTAGGTACCTACAGAAGAGAAGACAGCTCTCCAGAAAGAATCACTTAATGAAGAGGAATATGATTTATGGTAAAAATATTTAAGTCTAGTAAACTGTTTCTATACTGAAATCTAGTTTTCTTTACTATCTAATATTTCTGTAGTCCCGATTCATGTAAACCAGTGCTGGCTTTGGAGTTGGATTTGGCTTTCCTTCTCTAAATTCAAGCATGTTGTTAAGATTAAATTCACAGTTTCTGCCTTATATCAAGAAGCCAATTGGTGTAAGGCAGAAGAAAACAAAATCGAAGGACTCATTCACTTATTAGCAATTTTCTGTCTGAAATCCTAATTTTCTCATTTACATTTTAATGCTTACTGTTGCCTTGCCCTAATGCATACCGTAAAATTAAAGATTTTACCTTGATATTGATATTTAAATTTTCCACAAGGACTATAACAGTTCTCAACAGCAATCTTTGAACACTCTGGAAAGGAGATGGGGCCCCAATTGGACATTTCCACTTGACTCAACCTGATGCATCTGGACTACAAACTGCACCCTAAACCGGTTTGAGACTGCTTTTCTCGAGACAACTCATGACTAGCTAGCTGTATTGGTGCACCTTCTTATTACAACCTGGCCAAATTTCAATTAGAATTCTAGTCAAGCATTTTCTGCCATACAATGACTACCTATATATGTTACAGCCAGTTCTGTATAGAAATTTGGTTGCTAAAAATTTTTTTTTCCAACAGGATCCCATAGAGAAATCATCGTCCCATTTCAGCAGGAACTAATCTTAAGATAACAACGCCCCCTTTCCCCACTCTTGGAATTTAGGAATAATATTCATCTTCATAGGGTTGGTTTTAGTTACTTGGGGTTGGGTTTGGAAGGTGATACTTAGACTTGGTTATCTCTTTTAGACAGGAATAGGGTATGGTTGGGAAAGGTATGATTCAGAATGGATATAGGTAGATTAGCCTATTTTCTTGTGAATTATTTAGTAAGAATGAGACATTAGTATTACAGCTTACATTGTTATATATTATTATTTGTGGTAACCTATGTAAAATTAAGTTTATTCCCTTCCTGGAAGAATTGTATCTTATATTTGTTGTATTGTGTGAAATCTTTCCATTTATGATGCTTTATGTACATTATACTTGCCATATTCTATGTATGTATACTATTGCTTGTGTTCAAGACATTTTGTATTTGTTACAATTTGGGACATTTGTCTTGCTGCCCTTTAGAGCTCTACCTCTACTTTAGGAATTTACATGTGATATATGTACATAGTTATATTGTTTAGGTATTTATCCTTGCTTTACTCAAGGAAGTTTTATTCAGGCTTGTTAGCCAAGTTCCTGAGTATTACAGATTATCCTCACCCATGTTTCCTTTGCCTATGAGATTAGTCAGACATAGATGCTTAATCTTCAATCACTTCATAGACCTGCAGAACATGGCATTTAAATGTTTTATATATTAGTACTCTGTTGACATGAGACACTGTTGCTCCTGACAGCACCGTGCACTTTCCCGAAAGTATGTTGGACACTGTTGTTGCTCCTTCTGGAGTTCATCCTCGCTTCGGCTAATGGCCTCTTGGGCAAGGAACTGCCTCAGCCTTGACCACTGATTTGGACATGCGGTCCTATATGCTTGCAGGAGACAAACTTAGAAGACTGCTGAACCTTGCCAAGTCACGGTAAAACAGCCTTTCTACCTCCCTGCTTTTGTTGTGGTCTGTCAAATACTTCTGGCCTTAGTCATATCTGGCTGTACCAACATTGCTGTGAGACCTTGGGTGACTGTCCAGGTAGCTTGCTGTTTCTGTCCTCACTGCACCTTTTGGAAGTTGCCCATCTGCACTTCCCGTCTACCCTAGTATTGTAATTTTCCTTCTCAGGTCTTGGTGAGGTTGTAGATTAAACTATCTTAGTATTATTCTCTCTTCCTAGTTAGATATTAAGTACTAGACTTAAGCTTTTCAGCTTAGGACAACTCTATTGTAAACTCCCCTTATGCCTTCACCCTAGGACTAGGTATGTTTGTGGTTTTGGTCTCGATTTTCCTTTTCTTAGAGCACACTTGTTATTCACTGTTTTGTATATAGTTTTGTATCAAGCTTAAATCTTTTCTTTAGACTAAAAGGGGAATTGTAGTGGGATATTCACCGTGTCTGCTTCTGTAGCACTGACCACACCCATTGAGGGGTGGAGCCAGGGGCGGAAGTGACCGATGGAGTTTAGTCTCGGGAGGAGGCGGAGAAAGGCCCTTTCTGGCGGGACACGGAGAGAGGAGCATCCAGTTTTAACTGCTGTGTTCATCTGTCTGTGTTGTGAGTTGTTTCTCCCTTAATAAACATCTATTCGACCTATTTGTTTATCCTGACCCTTATTGAACCGCAATAGAGCTGCCCTCCTTAAATTTGTATACATAGTAGCATTTGTATCTGTGTGGTTGCCATGGGTGTGAGAATTTGTGGCTATAGCATCTGTATCAATTCTAGGAAACAATTTCAGAGAAAATGCCCTGGTATCCTGGCTTTTACAGTCATTCTACTCCCTCTTGAGCCTTAGGTGCAGGAATTGGGTTGTATATGCATCAGCTGGAGCTGGCATCCACAATTATGCATTTTATTGATATTGGTTGTAGTTTCCCATTAAGGTTTCCATCTGTAATAAAGAGAAGTTTCCCTGATGTTGGCTAAGGGATATACGTATCTGTGAGCACACAGATAAATGTTTACACTATATTTAGGGATTATTCCTGCTTAGTAAAGCGGTTGTTGTGGGTGTCTCCTTCAAGATCATTACCTCAGAGCAGGTGGATAGGTTTCCACTACCAAACATGATTTCCCTCTTGTTGAGTGAATGCTAAGTCCAACTATAGAACTGTTCATAACCACCAAAATAATCACTACTGCCACTGTAGGGTTATCGTGTCATTCTAGTCATTGTTGTAGTTCCTAGGCATCATAAAGGGTAGGATTATTGATTGTGCCCTTCCATTTGAAGCTTTCTTGACACCTTCATGTACCATGAAAGCTAATCCACTGTGTAGGTTTTCATGTCAAATCCAATCTGCATGTCTCCTCTGACCTCTCTTAGACTTCTATCTGAAGTGCTTTGTATCTTAAGCACTGGAGACTTAGTTTCCACTTCTGTTGGACAACCAGGGGCAATAACATGAGCCTAATGATTTGGGAGTCTTCTTGAACAACCCTTATCAGCCACCCAAAAGAGGGCTTCTCATGGCTGGTATTAGGGGGTTTGTTAGCACTCTTTGACATTTGGGGTAAGCAGTGTTAGTCCATAGAAGAACATTTCACTTAAACTATAGATGCATTTGTATACAGACTTACATATATTATAGGTATTTTAGGTAGATAATAGTATTATTCTTTATGACATTTTCAGACATCCTTGTTACTTTACACCCTTCCTTCCCATTTAAATGCTTTTATTTGACATGAAAAGCTTTTAAGCATTCCATGCATGCTTAATATTTAAACTTGTTCCGTATCGATGCTGATCCACATAGAACATCATGATATATCAAGTTGATTTCATTTTTCCTATAGGTCTTAGTATGAGCTATCCCTCAGAGCTATCTATTTGGACGTTTTATTCAACTCGGAAAACACATCCACAAGTCTCCCACACCTTCTTTGTTCTAATTTTATTCCCCAAGCATGGGAAAGATCATAGATCAAGTGACACTTTCGTATACTGCTAGCACAAGTGTAATTTAAGGCAAACATTTGGGGACTTTGTTAGGCAAGTTCCACTAAAGCTGAAAATGCACACCTGTGACCCAGCTGCTTTCTACATATATATGGACAGCAACTCCTCAAGGAGAACTTTTCTGACACGCCACATCACCATAACACTCTGTATCTCATCTGAGTCCTTTCACACTACAGTGGTTTTTTAAAATGTGGTTTTTCATAATTTACTACATATATTTCACAAATATATGAAGACTACTGACTCAAGGGATGATTTTTCTTCTATTTTCTAGCACAGATTACAGTATTAAAAAGAGAGGACTGTAAAAACATTTTAGATGTTTGCTGACTGACTAAATTACTTCAGTCCTTAGGAACCTGGGAGACTGTTATAACGCATTTTAACTTTAATATGACCACTGTCTAACTTTTATTTTAATATTTATTCATTTATCATGAATACAGTGTTCTGTATGCATGTATGCCTGCACACCAGAAGAGGGCACCAGATATTACAGATATTCTTGAGCCACCATGTGGAGTGCTGGGAATTGAACTCAGGACCTGTGGAAGTGAACTCAGGACATCTGGAAGAACCGTCAGTGCTCCTAACAGCTGTGCTGTCTCCCAAGCCCCCCACTGTCTACTTTTTATTTACTCTTTTCTTGATGTAGTATCCAAACTTGTCATTAAAACTCATTGCATTTGGGGCTGGTGTCATGATTGTTGCACATGCATGCAGACCTGACTTCAGCACACTAGTCCCCACACAGAAAACCATATATGAAGTTGCATACTATTCACTTCAATGCTCTGTGTGTGGAGGGCGGAGGGGTTGCAGAGGTACCTGGATCCCTGAAGCACATTGGCTAGACAGCATAGTCAAATCAATGAGGTTCTAGTTCAGTAATAGAGCTTGTCTCTAAAAATACAAAACCAAAAAAGGAAACAAAGCAAACCAACAACAAAATAAGGGGGAGCACTATCAAGGAAAGACACCAAACATTAATCTCTTGCTTCCACATGCATATTCATACATATGCACATACACACAAATAAACACATCCTGCAAACACACACACACACACACACACACACACACACACACACACACACACACACACACACACACACACAGGAGAGAATGAGAGCAGAATTCCTTGAATTTTAGACAGTATCATTTCTATTCTTCTGTTCTTATTATCTTACATTTCAATGACTTTTATTTTCAAATTCATATTTTGCAATTCATAATTTTAGCATGAGATTAAACATAAAACCTATGTTTATTATACCATAAAAATTGAATTAAGCTTTTAAAATACATTCTAAAATAAAAATTCCAAATATAGCACATTAACAAAATATTTACCAAGGATTTTAATTACCATCTATCCTCCATCCCCTTTTTATATGGAAATACATACTAACAGTTAAGAAAGTGTGTCTAATTCTAAATATGTTTCAAAATTATCAATACAAGAACTATGTAAAACGCTTTTAATACTATTCTATTGATATTATTTTAGAGAACATATGACAGGTTAAAGATAACATCTTTTAAGAAAGCAAAAAGGGAATATTTAGGTTTTGAAGAAAGAATTAACAGGCTCATGAGGGGTCTTCTAATATACTTTTGACCCTAAGCATTTAACATCCTTTTGATAAACCTTTCATTTCTCATTATTTCAGTGTATTTCACTTGAAATCTTATAATTAAAAAAAGTGGCTAAAAGGAAAGAATAAATATTTTGGAATATTATAATATTATCCAATGCACAATAGAAGACATGCTTAAGAAAGATGAAATTTAAAGAAGATAATTAGAAAACTAGTTAGCATGGTGAGAGCCTCTGATCTCCTGTTTTCTCCTTCTGGTCAAAATTACACAGCAAAGTAATAATATATTGAAATTCTTACCCCCCAATTATGGTATGAAGTACAGTAGATGAATACTCCTAAAAATATGAGGTTCCTGTGCTATATTTCATGACTTGCACTCATTTTTTCACATATGAATTTGGAAGCCATTTTGCCCAGTCCTATCATTATGCTGAAGACATGACTGGGACAGTAAGTTGATGAAGAAAAGGCAGACAGTTAGACACAGAGAAAAAGCAGGATCACTGATGGGGAAACTGCTATCCCAGAAGCTCATTATGTTTATTATATTCAGTTAAAGACCAAGGTGACGTAAATACATACAGGTAAAAAAGGAGGCAGAGTTTTGGTATACAGCCGTATCAAACCAAGTGGTTTAGCTAATATCAGTAGGAGCAGTTTCTGTGGAAGAGCAGCTTTTGAGTCATAAACATGTGGAAGGAGAAAGCTATGGTTCACAATCTCTACATAGACTGGCAACAGCCACATTCAGTACCTCAAGAAGGTTTTGCCATCTCCCAGATACTGAGGCTCTGAGGCCCTTGACAAGGCACACATAATTCAGGACTTCACTCAGAGCTTTTTCTGCTCTCCAGAATATCTGCTTTATGCAATAAAGAAAGTGAAATGATTAGATGTATGTGTTAGAAGTAGCACTTGATTACAGGGAAGGAGGTAAGAGGCAATAGGAATGCTTTATGAACCTTTCCAGGACCTGTCAGAGGCATTTTTCAGTAAGTACTAGAAACTGTCATTTTTGTTTCGTCTAATTTACAAGAAAAGTTTTCAGGTAACTGTGTTAAGGTACCTGGAGTATGCCCTTAGGCAATGCATTAATGGATCTTTGGCCAGATCACTGTGAAGAACAGGTCTCTGCATAAATTGAGCCCAAGAAAATGTCATTTAATTACATGAAAAGTGATAGATTCATTTAATTCCCTCTCTCATTCTTTCCATGCTTCTTGATTGTCTTTCTCTGTAAATAATAACATACTCCTTTTAATAGTGAAAAAAATCTAAATAGTATATTTGAAATAGCACTGGTTTTAGTGAGAAATCTCTAGAAACAAATGAAGCAATTGGATCGATAATCACTAGTTAGGCAGTAACAAGGACCATATTGAAATCAGTAAGTACTGATAGGACTTAGAGTGGTTTAGCCTTCTAAAACAAATATGTAATATGTAACAACAAGAAGTACTGGGTATGAAATCTGTTCTGTAATAACTCTATTATGTATGTTTGGAAGGTATGAAAATTGGCAAGTTACTCAGCTTTTCAAATTCTCTGGCCACTGGTAAGTTCTTTCCTTCACTGTAAGAAAGTACCATTGAAAGTACTACAGATGCAAACAACCACACCACTCTTAAAGCCTTTGCTGCTTGAAGCCCAAATGCTTACTGTCTTGAGCTAATTTTTACAGGCTGCCCACAGGTTCCTTTATCATTTTTTCATGCTTTTGGCATGATTACCTTTCTAGATTCCCTTTTGTAACTTTGGCTTCACTTTCACTGCCCCAAGCATTTTCTTGTCAGTAGTCACTTGCAAGTATTTCTCCTGGCTTTTTTCTGGCATCTCATTTGATGACTTCAAAACCTCCAAATCCCTATCATTGTTCATGCCAACAACATGTGGATGATGCCAAGGTCTTTCTCCAGCATGAGAACCATCCTAAAATTGATGGTTCTTGGCAAGCAATGTGCTGTAGATTTCTCTTCTCAAGTAAGTCTTTGAACAGAGGTTTTCTCCTGTGAGATTGCAATGGATGGTTCTTAACAATTCCTGAGAATACTCCAAGATTCCTAACACTTTCCTATTATTCACAATCAGAATACTGCAATGCTGTTTTCAAATTTGCTTTTCTGAGCAAAATGAATATTACTTTACATCCTTCTATGTTCCTTGCTTCTTACTGATACTTTAAATTAGACTAAAACAGCCAGTATTACCCACACCAAGTGCTCCCTTGACATTTTTTTTCTGTCAGATTATCTTGTCTACCACTTTTAAACTTGGCTTTCTACAAAAATCTCAAGATATGAACAAAACACCTTTATATCATTTGCCTCAGTGTAACAAGGGTTACACCTAGTCTAATTTCCAATAGAGTTCTCATTTCCATCAAAATCCTCAGTACAACCTTTGCTAATCACATTCTTGTCAGTGTTATGTTCATTTGAGAATTTTTCAGAATTTCTCATTTAGTTCTGGTTATTTACCATGCTTTCTCAAATTCTTCCAGATTCCAGTCATGACCCAGCTTAAAGGCTCTTCCAAAGGGCTGGAGTTAAAAAAAAAAAAAAACTGGTGTTGTGCAGTTAAAAAAAACATACTGCTCTTGAAGAGAACTGTGGTTTAGTCCCAGTGTACAAAACAGATGCATATATATCTATGCTTTTCTATAATAAAACAGAATTAACAGCAACAAAAAAGAGAGTCATACTTATGAAAGATGCACAATGGAATAGATGATTGCTATTCTGTATTCTGTACATTGTGCAAACAAAGTAATGTCAGATAAAAGTCAAATTTTAAGGGTGCACATTGTCTGTTGAATTAAGGACAATTCACAGACAGATGAACTTTGCTGGCTTCTTTCTTATGATCTGAATATACAAAAGGGTTTCTATTCATTGGCTGCAGAATTAAAAATTTTAAAAAGTGGACATGGTTAAAAAAAAGGTCACAGATGGTCTGAAGGTCCTTTTGTGCACCAAGCATAGCCCTACATGTAGAATGGGGGTGAGGGTTGGGAGGGGAGGGTGGTCAGGGTTCATTACGGGGGTGGGGGGTAAGAGGGTAAGAGGGAGGAAGGGAGGGGAAACTGGGATCAACATATAAAATTTTTTAAATTATAGTATTAATAAAAAAATTTAAAAAAGAAAAACATAGTCACAGAAATTAAGTACTAACTTAAAATTAAGAAATTTTATCCATTAAATTTTCTCAACTATTTCCTTGACTTATTGTAAATGAAATTAGCATAAATATTATATCACCTTAAACAAAGTATCGAAAAGCTATCTGCCTCCAAATTGTCTGTCAACATAGAAGTTGCTTTGTGAACATATGCACTATAAATTTTAGAAAGTTGAGAATGAGTAAGTAATTAAAATTTCTTTTAAGGACAATTAGAAAACAAATGTAGTACGTTATGACAAAAGGGCCAGAGATGTGGCATAATGGGTATGAATACGTACTTACCTCTTCTGATATCTACAGGCATAAGGCAGCACACACATAATACATATACATACATACATACAATAAAAACAACTTATATAAATAAAATAAAAAAATATTTTTATAGGTATGGATGCTATTAAATAAGCATTTGTGCATTATTCAATTTATTTCCTCTACATACCATATTTAATAAACCCAACCAAGAATTTGTATTCCCTAAAAGACTTTCTGGAAATTTTGTATCCTATTGGAAAAAAATGAATGATTAATTTACCAAACTGAAAGCAGAGTTGATCAAGCCCTGTATATGGAAATACTGTATTTTTATTTCCTTATGATTGCTAAATGAAAACAAAGAAGGAACAAAACGTACTTTTGCAGACATGTCCAAAATAACCTTGGCTCTATCTCAAGCTAGATGTCAGTGAAATACAAATTTTAAAGAAATGCCACATAAGAAAAGAGAAACTCTGCTATATTATTTAAAATTACAGGGTTTTTTAAGCTATGGCTATACATGCCTGCAATCCCAGCACTTGAGAAATTGTGGTAGAAAGATAATGAGTTACACGCCAGTATGGGCCACACAATAAGGTCCATGGCCACCTGAATATACCCTTACCTCAAAACAAGCAAAAACAAACAAAACAAAGAATCAAAAAGTAAGTAACTAAACTACATATGATTATTTATTTCCTATGTTTAATTATTGAAATAATTTCTTGGACTGCATGCAGTCCAAGAAATGCAACATTTTTTCCTGAACTTGTGATACTACTAATATACTTTACAAATAATTTTCAATAATTTGCATCTTTAAAGCATTGAATATAATTTTGATAGGTCCCCTTGTTAAATTTATGGACTGAGTCACTAGATGAATGGGAATGAATTATAGAGAAATGATTATTGCTTTTCTAGAAAGTACAAACTAAAAAGGAATCAGAAATCAGTATCTGTCACTATGTCAACTGATATTATTGAACTATAAGAAGAAATATAATTAAAGTAGAGGTCTTCATTTCCACCACTAGTATAACTGGAGTTCTGACTTCATAAAAAATGTATCATGATACTGTAAAACTATAATGTAAGTCAGAGAGTGGCATGGATATTTCAGTTTTTTTAATGATTTATTTTCATTATTTTACATTCATGTTTTATGTGTGCATCTCTCTCTGTGGGCATACCATGTGAGTCCCAGTGCCTGCAGATGCAATATTCTAGGCAGAACTGAATATTAATATTATTATATATTTAATATATTAATATATTTAATAGGCTTATCGGCTATTTTTCTACTTCAACAGTAGCTGTCTACCAACTGCCAACAATGCATTAGTTCGTAAGTTCAAAATGATAGATGTCTCAGCTGGTCTTCAGTATACCCTGAAATCCCCAAGAAGGCTCTAGTGCCAGTGAAAGAATGGAATTCCCAGCGAGATTAAGAGCAAGAATGCAAAGAGCAAAAAATACTGTATTCCAAGTCCTTTATACAGGCTGCCAGCAGAAGGTGTGGCTCAGATTAAAGAAGTATCTTCCTGTTGGTACATGGTCCAGGAATGGATTTGCTCAAGGACAATTTTGACAGTTTGTGAGAAAACTCCAAGAAAACAAGAGTTTTATGACATTAATTTCTTAAAAACATGAAATTTTTCTTAGAATGTGTTTTTGTATTTCTTCCAGGTGTACCAGATAGACATGAGTTTACCTCAGAATTCTCTTCATGGTTTTTGTTATTATTTAACTATGCCACCATAGAAGAACATATTTTGCAACATGGCTTGTCCTTGTGATTGTTTACAGCTTGAACTCATGATTACTTCGCTCATGTGATCCTTTCCCCATAATATGTACAAATTTTCCGAGGCTCGGAATAAAGTTGGTTATTGCATGAGACAGTTATTTGCTTCATTCACTGGCTCTTTTCTCCCAAGTCCCACAGCAACTAGAACTGTGACATCTTCCTACCTCAAAAGATTTGGAGTAAAGCCCAGTCTTCTCATTTCAAAGTATTAGGACCCAGATGCTTGGATTTTAGTTAATTACATATATAACTCAAAATGACAACTAAGAATAGTCATAATAAGAAAGAAGCAGGTTTTGGGTCTCTTGGAGCTTGAGTTACAGATAATTTTGAGACACCAGATGTGGATGCTGTTAACCAAATTTAGGTCTTCTATAATCAGAGAAATACTCTTAAAAAATCTGAGCCATTTATCCAGCCCAAAGCCACAATTTCTTAAAAATAAATCATAGTGCCAGGTACATCCCTATGAAATTGTTAGCCAGGATATCCCTAGAGGCTGCCAAGAAAACATAGGCTATTATCATTAATCTTGCCTAGCTAATAGAACTAAAAATTAAGAATCTGGGGCTTTAAACTCCACAAATGTTGGTTACAAGGTATAGAGAAATCCAGTGATAAATGCTGGCTAGACATTATAATGCTGGAGGGTGATAGAAAAGTTGATAGGGTAGAAAAATAAAAAGTTTTAGTCAGATGTGAACTCTAAATTCTAAAACCTGCCAGGTAATACATACCACTCATGCAAACAAGAGTGCATGGGGGGGGGAGGAGAAGTAGGGTGGTTACCAAGTACTTTCTGATTGGAAAAAAATATTTTGTGTGCATTGTATTATTATTTCTTTACATTATCTGTATCAGGAAATCAATGTACACAATTTTATGTTGTACAACATTTGTATTAGCATCCTTTTAACTGCAGCTAACTAAATGTTAACATTTCCACTGACTTCAAAACAATAATTTAAAATTGAAGCAATTTCAATTTGGCTAGCTGTGGGTTTCATAATAAAACCCATGATAAAATCACCTATGGCAAAATAATAATGTTTTAATGTTAATGAATTACTAAAGGGAATAAAGTGGTAACCTAGAACTGTCATATTTTATTAAAATATATTGAAACTCCTGTTGTATGGTAAGTTACATGTTGGTGATATTATACTTAATGAATGCACTAGGTTTTATTTTTGTTTGAACAAAGATACATAAAGTATTAGAGTATAAATTTGTAAATTTTAAGGCAAAATGGGAAGTAGGAAGTTAGTCTACTATAATGAAATATTAAGTGTATTTACAATATTTAAAACAGATTTTAGTATCTATATATATATAAGTTCATACTTATTATATTTTATTACTGAAAGGGCAAAACAATATAATATTGTTTAGATTGATATAATTTGTAAAATTGATATAATGGATAAAAATTGATGTCAATTAACAATTTTAATTTCATAATTTATCTTTCCTATGATTTTATTTAAGATGAAAAATAACAAAATTCATGCAGATACAATTTGGCAAGTGATATATCACCTTTTTTCTGTAAATTTTTAACATGTGTTTAACTTACTCAGAAACTAAAAAGTAACATCTATTTACACACACACACACACACATACACACACACACACACACACACACAGACACACACACACACACACACACACACACACACACGACTGGCAAGTGAGCACATTCTTCAGTTAGACCTGAATACTGTTATCAGTATATAAGTTTTTAACCAAATAAGATAAACATTTATTCTATGTATCTGGCAAATGTAACTTATAATATTTTGAGATTTCAATTATGTCTTTAAAGACAGCAAATGTGTGCCAAAGCATCTATGTGGAGTACAGGGGACAATGTATTTTGTTTATTTGATTTCCTTTGATTTGTGTTATTTGAAGTTTCATATATAGTTGATATAAGGTACATGGCACATCATGTTTAAACATATCTAATATCCATCATATATAAAAAATATTACACTATATTTTGTACACAGATGATCACTTCTCTCACATATGCTATATAATCAATTGTATGTTTTATATGTTGCATATTACATATCACCTGTAATTTTTATTATTTATGTTACATAGGATATATATTACATTTTTTGGGGTGGGGGGTGATTTAGAGACAGGGATTCTCTGTGGCTTTCGAGGTTGTCCTAGAACTAGCTTTTGTAGACCAAGCTGGTCTTGAACTCACAGAGATCTGCCTGCCTCTGCCTCCCTAGTGCTGAGATTAAAAGCATACACCAGGATATATTAATTCATAATATATAATATATTGTATGTATACAGTATCATGAATTTATTAATTTCCCATCTACTAATAGAGTAAGGTCTCATATACAACAAGGGATATATTTTTAATTGTAGATACCAATTTAAAACAGAGTGTGACCACAGCTAGAAAGACGCCCCAGTGACTAAGAATACTGGATCCTAAAGAGGACTCAGATTTGGTTCCCAGTTTCTCAATCTCAAGTTCCAATGAAACTCATACCCTTTTCATATGCCCACAGGCACTGCAAACACATGTGTGCTCATTTACATGCAAGAAAAACATACACATAAAAGAAAAATAAAGTAGGAAAATATTTTAAAGCTCTCAAAGTGCCTCTTTTAAACAGACTTTTCAGATTTATTGAGCCAGGCTTTAGGCCATGCACAATATATAATGGCTATAGTCACTGTACTAAGGAAATAGAGTCAGGAGAACCACAAACTAAGTCATACTTGACTACATAGAGATTTTAAAGTCAGCCTACCATATGAATACTTTGGTTTGGAAATTCATTTAAAAATTTGTACCCAATTTTCATCAGTTACACTTTAGAGATTCTAAGGTTAGAGTGCTTTTACTTGACAGCAACCCCTTATTATTATCCCATCTATTGTACAAAATTAAATGTCTATTTCCTTTATGTGAATTTTTAGGAGGGAAGATAGATGTCAATACAAGAATGGAGAAAATAGTCTAGAGAAATTCTGATCTGTTAACTCTTTCAAAATGAAAGATTACATTAATTTATGTGCTATCTGAATATGCAAAAGCCTAGAGGTGGTGATAAGATAATTAAAACCTAGATCTGACATGCTGGTGGGAGAACAAAGCAGTTTTTGTTAAATTACTGCATTATTGTGTCTGGATTGATTAGAGATCTTGATATAATTATTAATTTAATGGCTAAAAAGCATAGTTGCTAGGCGAAGTTTACTTGGCAACTTTCTATATTTAGTAGACATAAGATTGAAATGATAAGAGCAATTATGACAAAAATGCCTGATCTGCTATTTGAAAAGTAACCCACAAGAAACAATTAAATACACCATAATAATACTTTCAATATTTTCTACAAAAAATTAATTCAAGGCAAATTATATGAGATTTATACAGTCAATTTTTGTTTTGATTATCAATATGATTTTACTATTATTCTTCATTTACACTGTTTATTAATTTTTTTATTTTATGTTCATGAGTGTTTCACCTGTATGTATGTTTGTGCACATGCATGCAATGCCAGTAGAGGTCAGAAGAAAACGTCAGATTACTTGGAACTGGAGTTGCAGCCAGCTGTGAGCTTCCATGTTGATATTGGAAAATAAATCCAGGTTCTCTGAAAGAACACCCAGTGCTACATCTCCAACACAAGATTAGTATTTTCATTCCTTTTTTGTTTTTGATGGGGGCATTCAAGACATGGTTTCTTTGTGTAGCTTTGGAGCCTGTCCTGGAACTCACTCTTTAGACCAGGCTGGCCTCGAACTCACAGAGATCCACCTGCTTCTTCCTCCTGAGTGCTGGAATTAAAGGCATGCACCTCCACCACCCAGCCTTATTTTCAAGATTAATATTCTCATTTTTGGATGCTGAAGATTGACTCTAAGGCCTATTCCATACTAATCAAGAACAGTACCTTTGAGTTACATCTATCACTATCCTTAAGTTCTTTCAATTTTATTTTTATTTTTACTTTTGTGTGTCTGTGTATGCCATGTGTATTCAGGTACCCCTTTAAAGCCAGAAATATTAACTACTAAGCTATCTCTTAAGCTCTTTCTTAAAAAAATTAAGTGTCATTACAAATGGAAAGTATTCTAAAATTTGAATAAAGAGAAATAAATCCATGTTATTGTCTGCAAGGTAATTACTTAAAAAAAGGAATATGATTTCTCTTTGTCATCAATAATATTCTCCTCTTGGCACTGACAATGTACTTTTATAGCCACCATTCATATTACTTTCATATTATCTCAAAAGGAAATTTAGAAATAAAATTAACATGAACATATTTTATGGTATTCACATATTGCAAAAGATAAATATCTTAAAATTTCCTTTATAATTGGATGTAAAAGTGGGTCTTAAATCAGATATTATTTCATTTTGGGGCAATTCTTGGAATTGAACCCAGAGCTTTGCCCATCATGGGGAAATGCTATACCAATTGAGCTACATTCCCAACACAATGTAAATTTTGAATTGTTTACATTGCTAGAATTTTTTGTTATACTTTGTATCATGCAAAAGGGTAAGAAAGAAAACATGTGGCATATGTGTACCCAAAACTCAAATTTCCAATTCTGACTTGTAACTAAGTCTAAAGTACTGATGAATTTTCCTTGAATATGTTTTAGATTCATTTACATATGAGTTTGCTCAGTAGTCAGCATATAAATAATACTATGTAAAGTAAGACAGATTAAAATCAGGCAAAGTTTATAAAAGGATAAAAATAATTGCAGTATATGGTTTGCTCGTATTGGAGAGAAGAAAACCATGAAAAGAAAAAATCTGCAGAAATAATTAATGTTTTGCTGAAAATATATGTTTTTTTTCTTCTCTCATACACAAACCAATGAAACAAGCTGACTCTCAATGAAAATGAATCATGCTCTACTTTAGACAGATGAACAGATGAACAATGTAACTCTTTATGCAGTACACAACCAAGCTGTGGAATTCCTGCAATATAACAGTTTGTTAAATAGTTTAGTAGCAAAATCCAGGAAAGCATTAAATGTTACTATGAATAAGAATGACATTACTAGTTATGTTAAGGAGGTCACAAAGTTTAAAGGGCTCTCAGCACTGTAGCAGTGGAACATAAGAATATTTGTGTGAAGGTCAAAGAGTATGCTTTCCCCTAACCTTTTTTTAAATCTCACATGGAATATGACAGATTTATATGACTTGATGCCAAAGTTTGATTTTAAAGGTAACCTACTTGATTAAAAGTGCCCTTCTTGTCTTAAAAATAGAAATGAAATGTTGATAGAATTTATATATCATAAAGTCAATGGCTGGTATACTTCTAAAAGATATAACTAAAAATTAAATTAAAATATTGTTCCTAAAGAGAAATGCCTAATTGGGAACATTGGATGATTGTAGGAATTCGAATAGGTGAAAATTACTAAACACAGCAATTTACTCTTTTGTATTTAAAAAAAAGTCCTAAAATGCATAAGGAATAGTCAAAGGTCTTTAGTAGCCACAGAGACCCAGAAGGATAATAAAGCAGAAACAATCAGAATGTGCTTGGACAAAGCTATTCTAACTAACACACAAAGATCTTTGCACAAAACTTACAAAGACATTGAACACATTAGACAGTAAGGAATATACAAATCCCTATATATAACTAACTGATTTTTATACAGATATCAAGAACATACATGAGAAAAAGTACAGTATCATCAATAAATGGTATGCAGAAGAATGAAATGAGATTATTTTCTTTTTTCATGTCCAAAACTTACTTGAATATATCTAAAACACTAGATGTAAGAAATGGGAGTATGAAATTACGTTAAGAAACACAAATAAAACACCTTCTGATGCTGGTATAAGTAATAATGTTTTAGATATCTCTCCAAAATAGCAGAAAACAAAAGCAAAACAAAGTGTATTATATAAAAATGAATACAGTAAAGGAAACATTGAGTAGAATGAAGACACTATTTATAAAATGGGAACATATCTGCATATTGTTCAGTATGTACTTAATGTATACAATATATACATTTTAAAATTTATTAAAAATAATCAAATAAAAAACAAGCTAAATATGTGAACATGCATTTCTTCAAATAAGACGTATACGTTGTCTAGTGTATAAAATTGCTCAATATCACTAATTACAAGTAATATCGAAAACCAAACCAAGAGATATCATCTCATTTTTGATAATTTGCTATTTTTCAATGAAAAAAAATGAATGTCTGAAAACCTATCCACTAGAGTAAAGGTTAATGACTAAACTGTTGTTTAAACATGTTGGGAAAACAAAAGTCAGTTTTCTTCAAAGGAGTGACACTGGATATAATAACCACTCCAGGGTGGGCCTCATGTGCAGGAGTAAGTAGTTCAGGAGTAGTTGACAAAGAAATAATGGACTGTACAGATAGGTAGGTAGGTAGGTAGGTAGGTAGGTAGGTAGGTAGGTAGGGGTGTGTGTGTGTGTGTGTGTGTTTGTGTGTGTGTGTGTGTGTGTGTGTGTGTGTGTGTGTGTGTGTGTGTGTTTAGATACAGTTTGTTTTTGATGTATTTTGTTTTCTAGGTTTCGGAGTTTTGTTGTATTGTGGATTTTATTTTAGAAAGAATGTAGAGTTGGGTGGGTAAGGAGGAGTAAGGCATCTGCAATAACTGAGTAGAGGGAAGGAATATGTTCAAAATATATATAAATTTAAAAATTCACTTAAAGAATAAAAGTATAATAAAAATAAGTTACATGTAATTGCAAATCATGGCGCCTGAGAAATGTACTTCTTTAAAATCTTCTTCATTACAATCTTTCCTCTTTTGATATTTTTATTGTTGTTGTTCATAAAATGAATAAAAACAACTAGTAGTCACAATATAGAGAAAGAGAAGCCTTGAACACTGTTGTTTGGATAGTATATTAGTATAGACATTGTGAAAAATAATATGGGTTCTCATAAATAATAGAATTAACAAATGATTCAGTTGGGCACATTCCCTCAAAAAATCCTGAAATCAGTAAGTCTAAGAGATTATTCCCATTGTCACAATACTCATATGAAACAAGATAAAAGGTGCCATTAATGAAGAATTGATTATACAAAGAGACAGAGAAGAGAGAGAGAGAGAGAGAGAGAGAGAGAGAGAGAGAGAGAGAGAGAGAGAGAGAGAGAGAGGGGAGTTTTAGGAAAGGAGTAAGAGGTGGAAGGGGAAAGAAAAGAATCCTGCCATCAAGACCAACATGTAAGCTTTTATGTTTAATGAAATTAATCAAACCCAGCAAAATATAAACTGTATGATTTTATTTACAATTGACTAAAACTAACAAAACTCCTAGAATAAACTAGAATGAGGATAGAGGTTGTCTTGGTTTGCTTTCATTTGTTGTGATAAACACCATAGGCAAAAGCAACTTGGAATGGAAAAGTTCTATATCATCTTATAACTCTGAGGTCACAATACATCACTGAAGTAATTAAGGACAGAAATTCAAAGCAGGCTCCTCGAGGCAGGAGCTGAAGCAGACAGCAGGGGGAAACTGTTCACTGGCATGCTCATCACTGCTTACTCACACTGCTTTCTTGTGTAACCTGAGGCTATCTGCCCAGGGAGGGCACCAGGCCACAGTGGAATAGATCATCCTACATCAATCATTAATCAATAAAATGCTCCACAGACTTGCCCATAGGCAGACTAATGAAGGCAGTTCCTCAAATTTAAGTACCCTCTTCTATGTGACTCTATTTCATATCAAGTTGACAAAAATTAACAAATACAAATGTGTACAATTCAACTAGAAATTTGATAAAACAACGAAGAAATATTTAACAAAATATACAGTTTCACTAGGTGAAGGAGGACATTGTAAGTGCTTCTAGCTGTAGACATTGGGCTGTGTAGTACAAAATTTGGTGTATTTTAGAACAGCTAAATAGGAAATTTTGAATGTTTTTAGAATAAAATGTCAAACATTTGGTGTAATTGATTTTCAGTCACTTTAGCTGAATCATTCCACAATATATACATTAAAAAAATCAAGTCAAGTTATTTTCAATTCAAATAATGTAATTCAACATCTCATTTCTCCATGTACTTTTTTCTTATCAGAATCTTTTTTAGTACTGAGATAAGATAATTTTCCCTAAGGAAAAATGTTGGGAAGGGGTTTATCTTATATTTTTATGGCTATTTTAAAATGATTTGACCAAAATTAACTTGGTAAAAAAAGATTTACTTCTTACAACTCCCATGTTACACTCTATCAGCAAGTGAAATCAGGACATGAACCTGGAGGTGAGCACTGAAGCAGAGGCAGAGAAGCTCACTGGCTTTTACACCATGGCTTGATCAGTCTGTTTCAAAACCAGGAGCACCCCAATATTATGAATGCATTATGTCAATTAAAATTCCCTCTTTCCAGACACCCCCATATTGTGCCAAAAAGACAAAATTAACCAGGGCAGGATTTCATAATCTTGTTGAAAATGTGTTATTATTCATTGATTAAAGAGGAGTAGAAAGAGATGGGAAAGTACTAAATTAAAACGAAGGCAATTTTATCTTTTAAATTTTCTCAAATATTTCCTTTACTTATTGTAAATGAAATTAGAGTAAATTTTATATTACCTTAAAAGTATAGTTTTCATTGTTCCTAATTTTCTAAGAGAAATACACTGTTTGATTAGCAGTTAAGAAGTATTAGGGTCATTGGAAATGAAAATGGGAATATGTAAATTATAAAAATTTTGTTAAAGTAGTGATCAGAATTTTATGTTATTATATTCATAGACTACTCTGTAATTACTAATTATTATCCATAAAAATATGGAAAAGATTTTAAATTGCTGAAAATAAGTCATGGCAGTGATTTTTAAAATAAAAAACAGGCAGAAGAAGCTGGAGGTATGGTTTAGTAGTTAGTTGACTACACTAACTGCTCTTACCAAGGATCAAATTTCAGTTTCCAGCACCCACATAGGGTTGAACTAATACCTGCAATTTCAATTCTGTAGGTCCTGGTATCCACAGGCACTTACATATGCATGGTGCACGAAATACACTCAGGCACACACACACATACACATACAAAATATAAAACATTAAAATTGACAATGTGATTGTTAGTATATTATTATCATAGCCTATCAGTTTTCTGACTGCATGAACATAATCTGTAGATTAAATTTATTTAAATATGAATTATAGATCTGGAAATGTAGTTCAGTTGTTATGCTTCTTTCCTGGCATGAAAACAACCATGTTTTCCATCATCAGTATAGCAAGAACCTGGGTCTGAGAGTGAACACTGTAAACCTAGCACTTGGATAATAAGAAAGGACTATGAGCTGTGTTCATTCTCAGCTACATGAGCTGCATGGGATACCGGAAACCCTATTCAAGATCACAGTGTACATTTCTAAATTTCAAGTCAAAAAAGATATACCACCAACACTCTAAAAAATCTGCAATAACATAGCCATTTCCTAGAATCAAACAAAGTGTCATTTATTTTAGACTTACACTTTTTTTCATTTGTGAGGTTCTGTATAACAATATATATGGAGGTCAATATTCTGTGTGCCCTCATATTTAGTTAAAATGTAATATAAAATGAAAGCAGTACTGTGTATAGTGACTATATAACAAAGTATTGGTTAAACAAGGTGGATTCTAAGAGATTCATATAAGGTCCTTCCCCAGAGCACATGGGGAGTGGGAGGGCAGTGAGGGGAGAAGGAACTAGGAGAAAGAGAAAGGTAGGAGAGGAAAGCATGGGGGACTAGGAAGATTGAGTCAGGCAAGGAATACAAAACAGAAAAAAGAGAAAGAGAGACAGAGACAGAGAGACAGCCAGAGAGAGAGAGAGAGGGGGGGGGGAGAAAATAAAACAGAGAGCCATTATAGGTTTGAAGAGAAAACTGAACCTAAAGTCTAGAGATCTACAAGACTGACTCCAACAATTTGAGCAACAGTGGAAAGGCTACCATAAATGCCCTTCCCTGATAATGAGATCAACAACTAACTTATCCACCATCATGGAGCCCTCATCTAGTACCTATTGGAAACAGAAGCAAATACCCACAACTAAATACTGAGTATAACTAGAATCCAGATTCAAAGAAAGAGAACAAGACCAGGTTGCAGAAACAAGTACAGGCAGCTGACCTGAACAAGGAGGAACTAACAGGCCCCCAGACTGATAGCTGGGAATCCAGCATGAGACTGACTCAGACCCCCTGAATATGGGACTCAGCTAAGAGGACTGAACCATCTAAGGGACCTCAGACAGTGGAACCAGTATGTATTCCTGGTGTACAAAAGGATTTGGGGGCACATCCGGCATGGAGGGATACTGCCTTAACCTAGAGACAGTAGAGAAGTTCTAGTCACTACTTCAAATAACTTGACAGATTTAGATGACTCCTCCTGGATGGCTACACCCTACATGGGGAGTGGGGGTGATGTGAGGGGAGTCAGGGGTACATGTAAGGGGGGGGAGAGAGGGAAAGAGGGAGTGAGGGAAGGAGGGTGAGGGAACTGGGATCGATATGTAAAATTAAAATTAAAACAATACTGCCAAATTGTGCAATTCTCTCCTCTGATTTTTGTCTCTCTGTGTATAAGAGTCTGTCTCTCTACATGTCTCTCTGTGGGTGTGCATGCACGGGAGTCTGTCATAGAGAGACTGAAGTTTGTTTTTTTCTCAACCATTCTCTACCATATTTGTATAACAGGGTCCCAGGGTCCTTGATCACAGACATCACTGATTTGCCTAGATATGTTGGCCACCAAGGCCCTGCATTCCTCATGTGTGTACCTCTCAGAAATGGGATGCCAAGAGAGTGCTACCACACTTGACTTTTTACCTAGGTGTTAGGCATATGAACACGGGTTCTCTTGTTTGCACAATAAGTACTTACACACTGATCAATCTCACCAAATGGTGCTATTTACTTCCTCTTCAAAATATCAAAACAGAAAATATTGCCTTAAACTCCTTTTTTATTTGACTAAAATTCACAAACTAGAGTAGCAAAAATAGTATAATGAATAACTTAAGCAATGTCTATATATGTACTAAAATAAAATTAATGAATTATTTATTCCATTAAAATTCTAGTCAAGTCTTAGAGAACTGATTGTGCTCATTCAAATAAATTTTCACATAATTTGCATTATATTAAATGAGTGGATTGAAAAAGTAGTTATATTCACAGTATAAACAACTGGGAATATTTACACTAAAATGAATACTGAAAATATAAAAGTTAATTGTAGTTATTCTCTAATATTTCATATTGCCTCAATAAATTAAGATCATCATTAAAATAAAAGGCAATCTATATATTTATCCTAAGAATATCCAAATAATTTAAATAAGGTGTTAAATTTAGTTTTGTATTCAGTTCCACTTTTATTTCTTGTTGTTATTTTTTTTTTCCATTTTTGAGACATAGTCTCTCTATGTAGCCCAGGTTAGTCTCCCTCTCAGTATGTAATCAGGACTGTCCTCAGATTTGTGATGGTCCTTTGCCACCACCTTATAGAGGTTGAAATTACAGAGATGCACCACCCTGTCTGCCTTGTCATATGCTATTTCTATAACAGCAAAACTGCAAGTCATAAAAATTTATACTTCATCTAAAAATGTTTCCATTTTATTTTTGTTTTTGGGCTCTGAAGTAACAATACCTCTTTTTTTTTAGTAGGAGAATTATATATTATATTATCTATTATCGTTAGTGTAATCTCTTCTTTTTCCATTTTTCTATAAATTCTTTCTGTGTAACTGTTTTGCTGCAGAGCTTTCTTGCTTATATTTGAGATGTGGATGACAACCTTCAAACCTTTTTACACTTAGTTTTTGGCTTACAAAACAGCTTAGGAATTTAAAGTGCCCAGGGACTACATTTAAAATGCATCATTCTAGTTATCCACTTACTCACCTTTAGATGCCTTTTAAAGTGAATTATTCATAGCTTATATTATGAAGTTCAAAATGGTATGAAACCATACAAAATATATTTGAAGATTTTAATTCAAGTAGGATGACTACAATCATATATCATTTAGTAGATATTTGACCAAAAATTTTCCAATAACTAAAAGCAGTAATCATAATGCAAGACCTGATATTATAGCCTTCAAACATGTATAAACCATAATTCTGAAGTATAGTTTGCTGGTTCAAAATAATTCAGATATGTATAAATCAACACAGATAGTTACAGGGCCACAATTTTGTTTCAATAACATGTGAATTGTATGTTGCTCTTCCTTGGTGGATTATTGGGTTACAGAATTTTAAAAGCTATAGAAATTTAAAGGGACTCTATTTGCAATTTTTGTTTTGGGGAGATGTATATTGAAACTTTCTTCATTCTATAATACTTATAATAATTAAGAAGCAGTTTCTTCATTTCTATATCTTTACACAAGTGTGATGGTCAGTATGAATTATCAAGCATACATTATCTAGAATTGTCTGAGAGATGTCATGTCTGATTATGACAGTAGCAGTAGAGTGTCACTGAACTTTTCCAAAGAGCATAGCTTCCCTCTTTATTCAAATATAATAATTTTATGACATTGACTATATGGATAATGTGTTCATAATGCAGTGAAATTGTGGCCTTTATCTTTAACTGTTAGCAATAGTGGACTATACCTGCAGTCTACATTTAGAGATGAATTTCAGTGCAAACAATGTTACACAATTTAGTACATCAATGTGCCAACCAAGGATAAAGTTTCTAAAGCATAAACTATGGGAATAGAACATTTCTGGTTTTATGCCATGTTCCTATTCTGAGCTGCCATTCCCCTTTACTCTAACACAAGAAAGCTGTCACCAGGTCCTTAACTAAGAAATACGTTGTTGAAAAGTACAGAGAACACATCATATAAATCAGTTCATTAAATCCATTCTTTTAGTTCCTAGAATGGAGGTAAGCACATTGCATAACTCTGGGAAATAATAAATGAAAAGACTGGGTTAATAAAAAGTATGTGATGGAATCTGAGAACACAAGAAAATATGTTTAAAAATCTGTTTACCTATTATGAAAAATGGGTACTACTTACTAATCAACAATTTTCCTATGGAAATTATAAAAATATCCAAAATTCCCTTTGCATAGTTTAATTTTTTCAATGTTGTTTTATGTATATGATTGCTTTGCCTGGATGCATGTTCATGTGTAATATTCACGCAGTGCCTGTGGAGGCCAGAAGAGAATGCCTGACCCTATAGAACTAGAGTGATGGATTTTTTTGAGTATCAACACATGGGTACTGGAAATTGAACCCAGGTCTTCTGTAAGTGACCTTATTCACTGAGCATCCTCCCACCCCCTCCTTTTACATAGACATTTTGAAATATACAGTACATTATGACCTATAGTCGCCATGCTGGGCAAGGATACACCAAAACTCCCTGTTTCTATTTAACTGTACCTAAGAAAATTCAAATTAGAGAGCCAGATAATGAAGAGTCAGGGAGATACGAGGCTAGTTCTATTTTTGTTTGTTTGAGTTGTTTTTCATAGGCTGTCATCTAGAATTTAGATATGTTTAAAACTTCATTGAACATAAAATATTATAATCACTGAAACCAAGCTTATTATACACTTGTAACATCCTATTTTTTTTTTGCAAGAAATGTTAGAGCTATGTATCACTGAATATAAGTAAAAGGCAATAAAAGACAATTGCTGTTGTGTAACTGACAGGAAGCTATTTGGTCTGAGGTGAAAATGTATGACTAAATTGTAGAAGCCTTTGTGACACTGAAATGTAATTACTTTTCATATATAAATGTGTGTGTGCACACACACAAACTACTCTTCTGTGGTTTTGGAACAGAATTCTTCAGACTTTGACAACTTAGAATATTCTTCTTTGGAAGAAAATGTGGCATACTGAATCTGTGCTAAGCAGGTTTAATCCCTCCTTTTACAACTATCAATATAGTAAAGATGTTGCCATAATCTTCTCATATAAGGAATTATGGTAAGATATTTGCCACAGGGCTTAGGGAAGTACTTTAATGGACTTAAATATTAATGATGCTTCTCACAAATATGAATTATTGAATAATCTTAGACTGTCGGTGAGGTTAATCAAAAATAAAAACCAAATGTTTGTAGAATAGATGTGCTTTGAAGAAGACTCAAAGCAGACTTAAGAAGAACTATATGACAATATGACAAGGGGCTGGAGTTAGCTCTGTGCTCCAATACTTTATCTATCTATCTATCTATCTATCTATCTATCTATCTATCTATCTATCTATCTACCTACCTACCTACCTATCTACTGTCTACCTACCTACCTACCTACCTACCTACCTACCTACCTATCGATCTATCTATCATTTGAGATTTCTGTATATTGGTTCAAAAGATAGTGTTGGAACCCTTGAAACTGGAAATATAAGCAGTTGTGAGCCAAGTAAAATGTACCCATGGTAACCAAACATGATTCTTCTGGAAAATTCAGAAGCCCCCTTAACTGCTGAGCCATCGTCTCTCCTGTCCTTGTAATATTTTTCTCGATTTAGTAGGGACAACATTCATGGTCCCAGAGAAAGTTAATTTGGCACCTACTCCTGAATTCATTTTATAATAGATGAATAAAAGAGAGAATGGGATTGATATGAACATCACTAAAGAGATCAAATGATATTTTTGAAGAGATACACAAACACAAATTATCCTAAAGTTGTCACAGGGTCATCTGAATTTCATGTGGAATGTGGTCTCTACATAGTTCCCTAATAAGAACTGTACACTATTTTCAGTAATGTATTTTTCAGAGTTTAAATGTAAGTGTAAATTTAATGTTAAAATTTGATGTTATTTTCTATATGAGTACATCATGCATCTGTTGATGTTGTGCAAGCTATTCCTAATCAAGCAATGGATAGATATTAAATTTAACTTTGTTCCCCAATCAGTCAAAATAGAAGCTGATTTCTACTTTTCATGCCTTTTAAATTCAGAAAAACCTTTTAGACCCTGGAAGAGGGCACCTATACTCCCACATCACCCAGGATTATAGTTGTAGCAGCTCAGGTTTCTTATTTGGTAAATACTAACATATTAGAGACACCAAATTAGAGGCTGAAAGAATTTTAGCTACAGGAACATACACACCTAAGTCAGGCAGTTGATACTGTAAAGCCTAGGAGGCAGACTTTAAAAAATAAAATCTTGATAAACACAACAAGTTATAGCCAACACAACTGATAATACTTATACATTATAACAAAATGCTACTTTACTATCTTGCTACTTGAGAAAGTGAAGAGTATGAATTAAACAGTTTTGGATATAAAAATTGTCATAATTAAAAGTGCAGTATTTTTGTTTGTTTGGTTGGTTGGTTGGGTTTTGGAGACAGGGTTTCTCTGTGTGTAGCCCTGACTGTCCTGGAACTTGCTTTGTAGACAAGGCTGGCCTCGAACTCATAGAGATCTGTGAACTCACAGAGACCCTCTGTCTCCCGAGTGCTGGGATTAAAGGCATGGGCCACCACTACCCAGCTCTACAAGTACAGTATTGTGGAGTTTGTATTACTAAAGGAACAGGATACAAGAAATAATGAAGTATGAGAAATTTTCAGGTAATGTTTTCAGGAATTTGTTCCTATATGGATGGAACTACACAATTTCGAATGAGATTGATTGTTCTCATTTTCTACAACAGTGTTCCTGTGTTCTCAGTGCTTGTCATTATTTTTTCAGACTGTTCTAACCCAGTCTGAATTGCTTGAACAGGACCTATGGTTGTTTCAAAGAGAATTATTTCATCTCCTGCTGGGTTGGGGCACTTTCACTTTAAACCCTGACAGAGGCAGTATGTAAGCATCCTTGCTGCATTTGAACCTTCTTTTTAGTTTTTGATGCTATTCTTAGTCATTTTTTGTTCATTATCATTTGAAGAGCTAAGTCAACAATTATATTAATGTAATGAATAAATTATGGCTTGATTATTTGATTCTATACAAAATAACAACATTTGTATATTGTGAGATACAAGTATTTATTTAATTTAAAAGTCTGCATATTTCCCACTAAGTAAATATGTAAATCTACAGTTTCCTTAAAATAACAAATTTTAGTATATATTCTAAGCAGTTTTAATTTGGTTTATTTAAATTTCAAGTAAAATATTTTATTTTGTCACTAACACTAATTTCTGAGAAACAAATTTATTTTAATGTTTTTTGTTCACTTAGACATACAAATGAGGAATTGAGAAGAAAATTTTACTAAAATGCTTCATATAATCCTTTATCATAATATCACTGAAACTTTTATTTTATAATGTAATAAAATAAATTACAAGTTCAAACATTATTTTTGACAAACAGTATTGTTTAGTGTACATTATTTCATATATTACTTTGGTTGAATATCTTCTGAATGCACATAGTTGGGGAGAACTGAAGACAGATTAAATGTACAAGTGTATTTTATAAATGGATCTTGGGGTTTCTCCTAAAATTCAAAGTAAGTTGGGATATGAGATACCAGTCTCAGAAATATAGAGGCATGCAGGCAGCTTTTCCCCTTGTTAGAGTTTTTGCTTCCCTAACTGATTCATTGTTCTTTACCTGAAACTCCTTTTTCTCTCAGACGTTTTACAAATAAGACAGAAGGCACCTCTTTCTCTTTTTAAGATTTATGAGTCCCTCTATCCCAGCCTTCAGAGAGCTGCATGGCAATTTCACATTCCTAAGAGAAAGAATCTGATTAACTCAGCTCAGGCTTGTGTCCCACACTGGTCCAATCAATAGTTGCACAGAATGATATTGTGCGTTGTTGCTATGGTTTCTGCCACCCACACACTACATACAGGGATGAAGCCACGTTATATTGAGGAAATGGGTTCTTTTAAACTGAACTGACATCCCTAAAATTATAACCATGCCTCCATTGTTATTGTTGTTAAACAGAAGGAACAATGATACTGAAGATTTGACAGGCATTGAGCTTCTGTCATGTGCCAGGAACTATGGCCAAATGCATCCATCCATTATACATGTTTTTATCACTAGGGCTTTACCTCTATTTTATAGATGAAGAAACTAAAAAATGCTAGAGACTATATATTTTTGCAATGCTTTCAGAACATGGTAAATGTATGTAACCAATTATGGTGTGAAGAATGCTTTAGTGGATGAAAAGGAAATAAACTGAAGCTAACTAAATAAGGGATACAAAATAATACCTCAGAGACATTTGACTTGCCATGTTTCTTACTAGGTAGGAAAAGCTGACAGAGGCGCTACTGGAGTTACATTGTCATTCACATGACAGTTTCATATTGTCCAGATCCCTGCTGAATGAATATGAAATATTCTGCTTATCAGGGTAACATGTCATCAAATCATTGAGACACAAAGCAGCTTATATGAAAAAAAAACCACATGAATTCCTGTGTTCAGTGAAAATATCAGTTATGTAAAAGGAGTTTGGTTTCAAATGGTTAATAGTCTATCAATAGAGTTTCCATATTATAGTCACTGGGATTCTTGTCAAATGTTTCTTCATTTGAGTGTGAATGCTTAATATGTAAGTCTGATGTATTAAACAAAATTTATAACAATAACAAACCAAAATTGTCCAATACATTTTTTTCTAGAGTATCACCTTAAAATAAAGAATTCAGGAAACCTACAGCTAAACTTCAATCATGTTGTCTGACAGCAAAATGTTATATTTTGTCATCATTTCAATTGTGCTTCTATCAGCACAATGCTTGATTATTTTGTATTACAAACTGTTCATTATTTATTGTTGAAGTCTCAACAGTTGAATTTATACTGTCACAATAAATCATGCTCATTCAGCTAATGTAGCATTAAGATGAAAGCAAGATTACGATATGGCTGAGCCATAACTATTAAACTGTTTGGATGGATACCACAGACCTGGAATTCCAGAAGTGTCCAAAATCGTAATTCCCATTGAAAAATATTCATTGAATACTTTTTGGGTTCATAAGGCTATGGAAGTATTCTGGTATTATAAAATGTGAGAAAAACATCGGTGTTTGTACTCTTTATATATTTTATGATTTTGTTTTAGATAGAGTCATGCAAGACTATAATCCTCTTGCCTCAAGATTACAGTCATATGCATTACATATGCTTTAACATTTTCAATGCTACTCATAAAAGCCTACATAAATTTGCTTAAAGGTGTGGACTTTAAATTATGTTAATAAGTGTTCAGAACTTTTTTGTGTACTTTTGTTGTTATATCAAGCATTAAATTTTGTTTACTCTCCACTTTAGAAAACATTCTACAATTAAACATAAATGGGACATGATTTCATATATATATATATACATATGTATATATATATATTTTCATTCATTATAGTGAAGGAAATGGGATGCTCAAAATATTTAGAAAAGTTGACAGGAAAGCATTTTAGTGCAATATAATTCATTTACTGTCAATGATGATCGCTATATAAATTGAATGATTTAATATTTATTTTACTAGTTTGAGTTTGGCATGCTTTTACAGTGGGTAACACTGGAGTGCAAAAAATTAAAGCTGCTTGGATGTGCTATTATAATTTGTCAGAAGAACCCATCAAAAATATGAAAATGTTGGAATGTGGTACTGAAAAATAATAATACCTTTAATGAACTCAGGCTGAAAGGATAGTGATCTCCTTTGTATTTTGTGTAAATTTACCATCAATCTAGTCCCTGGTGAAACTGAATGGATTCAAAGTAGTACCATGGATTACAAGCAAACCTAAACTTTTGTTAGAACACATGAATAGGGCCTCCAAAACATGAGCTGTTGCCACTAATTTAGGAACATCTGTGGTTTTATGTTTATATTTAATTGGACAGAGTGAAGATAGTACAATTGGAAGTACTCATGAAGAAGAGACTGATGACTTCCTTAACAGTCTCCCCTTGTTACTATACTAACTCTGCTGCTCTCTATCATAATAAAGGTTAAATATCTCTGGAAAACCACAGACCGTCATAGTGATCCAGGGAATGTATGTTACCTGTTCAAGCAGGATGATTACGACCTCCTTGTGAGTATGAGCATGGAGATGCAAGTATACCACAACACAAGTGTGGAAGCTAGAGGACAACTTAAAGGAACTGATTTTCTCCTCCTTTTAAGGATCAAATTCAGGTCATCAACCTTGGCAATAAGCACCTTTAGCAGTTGAGCTATGTTACTGGCCCTCCAGATGAATATAGTTGAGCAAGTGTCCTTGTGTTAGGTTTGAGGATCCTTTGGGCATATGCCCAAGAGTGGAATTGCTTTATCTTGAGGTAGAGGGATTCACATTTTAATGAGGAGCTGCCATACTGATTTCTAAAGTGGCTCCAACCAGTGATGGAGAAGTGTTCCCCTTTCCTCACATCCTCTTCAGCATAATTTTTTATAAATAATATTAAAAAGTAAAAATATTGACCAAAGGGGGAAAGCTATAAAATGTGTTTTCATAGGGAAATTATTATTATAATTAAAGTAGTAATATTTACTACAAGGAAAGAGAAGTTTTGAAATTCTGAACAGGTACAAAAGAAAAATCAAACATGTCTGATAGGACAATTATGAATTACATTTCCTGTGAAAGCTATAAAATGATCCTTAAAACAACATTGAGTAAATATCAAGAGAATTATGGAATTAAACATATTTTTCATTTTAGTAGCATAAAAGGATGGCTCATACACTCTGAGTATACTTATCAAAGTTTCAGGTTACTATTGGAAGTCTTCCAATAGCATTGAACACTTCCATTACTATTGGACACTTCCAGAACAGGAAGATTTCCCCTGACCTAATTGAAAAGGTATTTAGAGGTTTGGTAGGAAGGTTTATCTGTGGACTCTATTCTAGCTTGGACATATCTATGATCAGTCTTCACTGAAATACAGAGACATGTATATGCACCACCATTTCCCTGTTTGTAAAGTTTTTCAAAATAAATTTGTTTTACAGTTATATGATAAGTTTTACAGTCTAGGAACTGTACCACATGACTTAGCCTTTTCACTCAACAATCAGTGGAGTTTATTCGCTTTTTCAGGAGAATAATATTTGGGAAAATGAATATTCATCAAAAAGAATATTCCATTTCAAAATATTTTGTTAGTAATGCTCATTTTTATAAGTTTCTACTTTTTTGTAAATCATTACACCTAGTGAATCATTTGCACACTTTAAGTAAAAATTCATTAAATACTTTCCATTAAGAGACTCTTTAAGGAGTACTGCTTCTTCAAAATTTTTATAATAAAGGAATGATCACTTTTATGGGACAAGAGATTTTCATAATTATGCTTAGAGAGGCCTAAAAGTATAATTATATTTCAACAATATAAATTAGTAGTATTTCAAAATAAAAAATAGTACACAATCCCTGTCACTTATATACTTAACATATTAATGTTATTTACTATAGTATATTCCTTAAAAACAGCACAGAATGTGCTTAGATGCACACTTCTATTCCACATTAGATGCAGGTACTTATAAATTAGAAAGAAAAACAGCTTGGATTGAAAAGTCAAGTCAACATGCAGAATACATTTTCAGAATAGAATTAGAAACAAATTCAAAATTATATATATATATATATGTGTGTACATACATACATACATACATACATACATGTAATTTGTATATATATGAATGATACCTCCAGGTATCATAGAGGAACTTGCATTTTTGAAAGTGAGCACACTAAGGATTTGATGTTATTATAGATCTTTTACACATAATTTGCTATTGATCTGTCCTTTCCCAATCTGCCTGCTCCACATACTGATGTTCAGTGATCCTCCACTCTCCTGTCTCTGTGATCCCCTTACTTATAGTCATGTTCCTCCATTTAGCACGTACTATCAAATTTCATATCACATTATAGGGACATTCATTTTCTTATTAATATGACAGAATTATAATCACAAATTTTAATGTACAATAAAGCAAATACAAATAATATAGCATGAAATGAAGAAATACTGTGTGTGAGACAAACAGTCTCAGATAACAGATTTTTATTTCCTTTCTTTTTTCTTTCTTTAGACTGTTTCTTTTAATGGAAAATTAATGAATGCAGCTTGGACTCAGGTTATTTGTGGGATTATGAGCAGATAATTTGTTTTCCATAAAGTACACTATTTCCTAACTAGAAAAATGAAAATAATCATGAAACATTCAATAATACTTTAGATGCATTAGACACCAGGAAATATAGACTCTTTGCTATGATTCAAAATAAACACAACTCCAGGTGTGCAAATCCCAGTAGCAGGGATCTTGGTGCACAGATGGATCCTTTGTACTAATTAGAAAAGACATTCTTATTCCCAGCATACACAGCTCTTCCCCAAGAAGCAAATGACATTTAGAAGAACTTGGAATTGATTTCAATCTCCACTTGCTTTCTTGGCTTTTTGTCTATGTGAAGTGAGCAATTGGAACATGTGTTCAGTACCTGACCCTTCTAGTAATTGTGAATTCCATTAATACTAATGGAAAACTGAGAGGCAAATTAATAGTGATTGCTTTCAGAGCTTTATTGATCAGTAACTAAAAGGAATAATCCTTTAGGGAAAGGTTTACATTGTTAGTAACAATGACTAATCAAAATTATAGCTTTCATATTTAGTGTTGAAAAAATGAAAAATAACTCTTTTTTACTTTAATCTGTGTTTGAACTGGAATACCTCATATAAGTATATGGATATATATGGATTAATATGCATAAAATTATTTATGCATAAAATTAGATCTCCATGACATGAATAAATTTCATGTAAGGTATTTCAGCAACACTCCAAAGTCATAATTAATATAGTAAAATTTTTCTTTCTCCCTGATTATTTTAGAGATATTACTCTGGTATCATATATTTGAGTCGTTAAACAAAAACAAGTGTTGTCTTGCAACATTTCTAACAAAATTCTAACACATGGAGACACTAACCTGTCTGTGATTATTAATCCCCAAACAGTAAGGGAGTAGAGAATCAGAATATAGATATGGATACAGAAAGAAAGGTAAAATGTCATATAATCTACTTTTCCAATTGTGGGAACTAAAAGTCTAAGGCTAATTTCCTAATTCAGTGCTGTAATGTCACGATCACTTGACTAATCAGAAAAAAGCCATAGGCCAGTTGAAAACTCTTGTGCTCAAGTTGATCCAAGAGTCAGAATAAACATATAAAGAAATCAAAGGAAGCTATAGTTGTAGCAGATATAAAACTGCTTTGTACCCATGGGACTGCTAAAGATCAATAATGCAATTAAAACTTGTGGAGAAAATCATGAAGCCTGACTGTCTCCTATAGAACCCATAGTGCAGAAATAGTGAGAGAAAGGTAAATATCTACTATGTGAAAATGAAGAAAATTATATGACAAAGAAAGGAGGGGGTGGAGGGAGAGAAAATGAGGGGGATGACGAGGAGTAAACAAATTACAAATGACAATGGCTATTTTGGAAAACAAATTTCTTCAAATGTTAATTGATTAATATCCAATTAAAATCTAAAAAAATAATAATGATTAATTTTGAATTTTAAACATTAAAATATTATAAGGTGGTTCTTAAATGAATATCAATAAGGAACATTTTTCATATAATAAGAAAAGTTTATGTTTATACTACACTGACATACATACAACTTCTTACAAGTTACACTGCCAAAATTTGAGAAGATTTATAACATCTTCAGTTGGGAAAGATTGTGGAGGATAATTTCTTTCATACATTGTTAGGGAGAATGTCAAGTATTTCAATATAATTATATTGAATAATTTGATAAAAAATATAATGAATGTTCACTCCAAAATTACCAGAGAAGGACTTGGAAGGAAAATTAAAGAAAAAGAAAAAATAATTCTCATTATTACATTAACACATTTTTATCAAACAATATTCATAACAATGTAAGTTATTTGTGTAGGAAATTAAGGAAACAATGTTACCTATAACCCATGGAATTCATGACATAGCTCATTTTACTTTATAGAATTCTGGGATAAGGAAGCAAAAATACAAGCTAAATAAATAGTGCTTTCCTTTTGTAGATAAAAAAAATAAAATTGAAATTCAGGCATATATAATTGTACATACAAATTTTAGAAAAAGATGTGTAAGGTAACCCAGAATCTAATGGGACTAATAATAGATTATAGATGAATAGACAACTACAATTTATATGTGTACAAGATTTGTATACCACTAATTTTTGGAACATTGATGAAATTTTGGGTAAAAAATGCACTGAAATAAAGCTAAATAAACAAATCAAACACACCAGGATGCAGAAAAACTTCTCTAATGTAGAATCAAGATAGAACCCAGATAGAAACAAGTCAACCTACCCCGAATAAGAAACCATATAACCAGTGACCTGAAAATTAAATGAAGCCACCTTTTACTTTATATATATTTGTGTATATGTCTCTGTGTGGGTGGGTGTGTCCTTGCACATGTATAAGCAGATCATGGCAGTCCTGTTGAGTTCAGAATACAACTTGCAGGAGGCAGTGATCTCTTTTTACCATATGGTGCCTGGAAATTAAGTTCACATTGTCATGTTTAGTAGCGGGTACCTTTGTCCATCGAGACACCTAAACAGAACATAAACAAATCTAAAATGGCTTTCACTAATTCAAATGTGGATAATTTGAGCAGGAACATTAGTAATAAAAATGGCTGGATATGGGTTAGACAGGAGTGGTACACAGCACCCAGGAAGCAGAAGCAAGCAGATCTGTGATTCTGAGGCCAGCCTGGTACACAAAGAGAGCTCCAGAAAAGCCTGAGCTACACACCAAGAAACCCTGTCTCAAAAACAACAACAAAATGACTCCATATAAACTACTGAAGAAAGTAAAGCTCTTTGAGTCCTTAATGACATGAATTCCTACAAGTCAAAAGGACACTGTGGAACATAAACAACAAATTACAGTTGCATGAATGTTACCACAGCCATGATACTAAAGGGAAGAATCTAGATTATTTGGTTTGTTTGGTAGACTTTTTCATTCAAGTAATATAACAAACAGGTACAAATCAGTTATGAAAATCCATGCTTATGAGATAAAACTATGAAGGGAAGAATACCTTGAAATGTAGGCTATCTGTTCAGCAAAAGTGGAGTAAATATAACATTCTGAGGGAGGTAGATAGAGTTTGACTTTGTTTTATTTCTTTTTCTAGAAAGATAATGTTATTTTACTTAAAATTATTTTTAGTGCAAAGGATAGAACCCAGGGCCGTGAACATCTGTCCAAGTGCTCCAGCCCTAACATCACCCTCAGTCTCTAAGAAGCATGAGAAAGGATTGTACTAAGTTGCCCCTACTTTTTACATTCATCCCATCTTAAAATAAAATGTTAAGTAAAATGAAAAATAGTTGGTCAAACATAATTTTATAATATCTGGAACTACTCTAGCATTAGGCGACATGTTTGATTATAACAAGAAGATGTACTTGCTGATGGCAAAGGATACACCTCACTAACAAATTGCTAAAATATAAGCTTTAAACTAGAATCCTTTTGCTTACAGTATAGTCGAGATATCACACTTCTTCATTTTGGGCATCTATAAGGGGGTATCACTGTAACAACAGAGATACAAAAGAGGCTAGAGTCTTCCCCATAGCCTTTTAGAGAAAGAAAGACACAGGAATAAGAAAATGAATATTTTAGTGATATGTGTTATAAAAATAGGTTAATTTTAATAGCAAAATATATCCACGGAACAAGCTGTGAGAAAAAGGCAATGCAGATTGAAAAACATGTTACTGAAAGGGTTATGTTTCCTTTGCCACAAGTATTGTATGAGGGCTGCCAATTAGATTTTAATTTAAAACCTAAAGGTCCAATAAGAAAGTTTCTTCCGAAAATAGAGGAAGACAAACCTTTATCACTCTTTTGAATATTCATTTAGAATTTCCTACAGATGTTTTCTATGCAGAGTCACTTTAGCTATCTCATTCAATATTTATGATTAACTAGTGGAACTGTAATACTTTCCTAAGCCTCAAAGATGAGGATGTTGAAACTAAAGAATATAGGTACTTTTTCTAGATGCATACAAAGGAAAATAAAGTTCAGAATTCAAACACAACATTTGTGACTCTGAAGCCATTTGCTTCTGTACCTGTGTGCTCTTTTTAAATACTATGCTGTCAGTGTATGTCTGTCACAGTAAAGTCAGGAAAACAGGACACACATGAACTCAACAGGGAGAAGTTTTATATAGCAAGCTAGTGGGAAACTCTTAGAAGAGTTTACAAAATAACAAGGTAAAAATAGATAACTGTGAAGTTATCAAATGCAGGAAGTTACTCCCATTACTGGGACTGAAGAAAAAAATTGAAGGAACTGATGTCGAACCCAGGGTACTAATCCTCTTCACAAGAGTGGAAAACTTCAAAGAGAAGTTTTTTGCCAGAGTGCCTATCTATCTAGGGAATGCTGGAAGGGATCTGGAACCATCAAGGTGTGTCCATTCTACTGGGAAAATTGCTGAAGGTACTACTTTATGGGCACTGCTTCCACTTTCCACAGATATGGATAAGGTTACACCTGATATAATGGCATGATAATAATACTCTAGTTCCTTCACTGCAAGTTCTAGCCATTACCTTCCTGATGACTGTATCCAAAGAAGGAAATTAAGAAGAAATCTTACACAGCCAGTACAGAAAAGGTGGATCTCAGAACAAAGAGACAGAGGAAACCAAAAAAATCCAGCTCAAGGGGTCTAAATAAGTAGCAATAAAATGAGTGGAAAACAAGCCAAAATTTAAGAGGCAAACAGAGATGTCTGCCATGATACACGAAGGGCAGAAAGTAGAATGTAGAGATAAGTCTAAAAATATAGCTACAACTTAGCATTGCCTATTACTGCTCATAAGGAACACAGCTTTGAATGATAATTCCAATTGTTGGTTTTTCTAATGTCTGAATACAGCTTTTAGAAATCAATTCTTTTGTTACATAAAGTAGCAGCAGCTTATAATTACAGGGGGTAACACACATTTTAAACAAAAGAATTGATTTCTAATTCTAGAAAGTGAAAAAATAGCACCAAAAAACTCAAGACCGAAAATAGGGTATGGAAAGACTAATTCAAAGGAAACAGGAAAAATACAGGGCTAATATATGTAAGCAATACAAAATTTATGTAATTTTTGAAACAGCATAGACTCTAGAAATAGTGATTCAGAAATATCTGGCAAAACTTTAAAATATTATATTCTTCACAATTCCCTAGTTAGAGCAAATGAATTTTCTGTCATAGTGGCATAATTCTCTTTCCTTTTTAAAAGCTTTATTGAGATAGGATTGACACGCAAAAAAAAAAAACATTCATGTAGAGCCATCAGAATGGCTTAGCCTGTACAAGTACTTGTGTAATCCTCAAGACCCAAGGTCAATCCATACAATTCAAGGAGATAACTGGCTTTGAAAAGTCATCTTCTGATCTCTACATGCATACCAGGGAATGCACACACACACACACACACACACACACACACACACACACACACACACACAAATAAATAGGTTTTTTAAAAGCACATGCACAAAAATGCATAATGTCCTGATTGCATACATATTCAAACACATAGAGGAAACCAACACTGGACTCTTAATGTATTCAACCCTCTTGATGTGTGTTCTGTACCTATTTTGTGTTTGCTTTTATTAAGCTTCTGGGTTGCATATATAATAAAAATGCTTAATGGTTCCTATTAACAAATTTTGAAGTATAGCATATTGCTCCATATATGCACTAAATTGACCTTCATAGCTTAATGTAATTGAAATTTTATATCTACCAAATGTCCAGTTGCCTATGCCTTAGAATCTTGGCGATTGCTACAGTATATTCTTTATGGGAATCTAGTACAGATAGCTTCCATGAATAAACTATCCACTGCAAAGTACATATTTCACTTATCATGGCATCCTGCAGATTCATACATATAGTTACAAATGTCAAAATTCCATTCTTATTTAAATCTGTAAACAGTGTATTACATAGAATAGACCACTTTGTGCATTCATCTGTCAACCAAAAGGAGACATTTTTGCTTATTTACCACTGTGAATAATGCTATACAAACAATGAAGTGGAAATATCCCTTTGAGATACTCATTTCATTTCTTTCACTTACATAAGGAGAAGAGGAATGTTAGGTCAAAGTTTTGAATAGTGGCTATACTGGTTTCAGCAATTCTAGTGTCAGTTTACATTCAGAATGTAATTTTTTTTCTCCAGACTCTTAATAATATTTCTTTTCTATTGTCATTTTACTATTAATCCATTATTGGGTACTTTTCAAATATTTTCTTACACATTGTAGGCTGCCTTTTATACCTATTGAGTCTTTCTGTGTAGAAGCTTTTTATATTGATGCACTACTGTTTGTCTATTTTTTTCCTTGCCTATACTTCCTAGTTAATGTTCAAAAAATGTTTCACCAATACAAATACTAAAAAACTCTACTAGGATTTTCTTTTTAGGAGTTTACCAATTCAGACCTTATAAGTAAATTGTTCATTAATTTCACTTGACTTTTGTGCAAAATATCATGTAGATTTTGATTCAAATGATAGAGAGAGAGTGAAATGTAGTAAATGTGAGCAGAGAGTACAAAAGACAGTTCAAGGCAATGGAGCAGGAGACAAGCAGGGGGGTGAAGTGAAAGTAGAAAGGAAGGGCAGGAGGAAAGAATAGTTCATTTTTCTAAAATCGTTTGTTGAAGAGACTAATTTCCATAGTGCATTCTGTGTATAGTATCCAATACTAGTTTACTGTACTTGTTTTGGTTTGGGGCACTATTTTTAGTGTGTGTGTATGTGTACATACATATATATTATACACATATATATTATAATCTACATATAAAATCATTCATATATATGTCATTTTTACTATTACTTATACATATTGCTTATACCATGTTGATGAAAATGTTCAACTTTGTTATGGATTTCAAAATCATGTGGCATGGTTGGTGTTATTTTTCATGAATATGTTTGTTGACTTGGCCTTTTGGAGTACCATGTTTAATGTAAGAATATTTGATCAATTTTAGTAATAATTTACAATGGATTTTGAGGCGAATAGCATCCAGTTGTATGTTACTAAAGAATGTATGGGCATTTTAAAAGTTAAGCTTTCCAATGTATGGATTTATTATTTAATTTATCCTTCCTTTGTTTCCATCAATATTTTATACTTTTCAACTGTAATTCTTTTAGCAATTCATATTTTTTCTGAAATACCTTATTTTGATGCTAAAGTGAAAGAGATTATTTTATAAATTTTATTTTCAGTTTCCTCTTTGCTAGTATATAGAAATAAAATACATTTCTATGTGGATTTGGGGTCTTTAACACTCAATAAATTAACTATTCTAATTTTATAATCTTACTTTTCTTCATGAAACGTCAGAGCCAAATTTACTAAAAGACAGAGAGAGACAAGATCCAAATTAGCAAAATTAGAGATTAGAAGGATGTCACAAGAGAAAGCAAGAATATCTAGGGAATCATAAGGACCTACTTTAAAAAATCTGTAATTCAACAAATTGGAAAATTTAAAAGAAATTGATACATTTCTGGATATACACCACCTACCAAGGTTAAATAAAGATCGAATAAGTGATTGAAACAAACTTATAATACCTAGTGAAATATAAGTAGTAACTAAAGGTCTACTAATGACTCCCCTCAAAATCACAGAGATAGATGGATCTAGCAAAGAATTATATCAGACATTCAAAGAAGAATTAACATCAGTATTTCTCAAATTATTACCTGAAAAAGAAACAGAAGGAACATTGTGAAAGTATTTGTGGATACAATTAACTGAATATTCACATCAAACAATGATAAAGATCCAAAAAAGAAAACAAGTTACAGACAAATTTTCTTCATGAGCATATATGCAAAATTTCTCAATAATAATCTACCAGATAAACAGACCGAAATACAAGAAAGTACATGATCAACTCATTAGACATGGAAATGGACTTTAAAAAAAATCCCAGATCACATCATGATAAAAGGAATACAAAGACATACCTAAACATAATAAAGACCATTAAAGGAAGATCATCAAAACCAAAATAAGCTGAAATGAGACAAACTCAAAGCAATTGTACAAAATCAGGAACAAGTAAAAGATGTCCATTATTTGTATACCTATTCAACATAGTATTTAATGTCTTAGCTAGAGCCATAACACTACTGAAAGAGATCAAGGGATACAAAAGGAAAGGGAAGTCAAAGTAGCTTATATACAAATAATACGATTGTACAAATAAGTAACCCTAAAATGTCCACCAAGAATCTTTTACAATTTCCTTCAGCAAAGAAGCTAAATTTAAAAAGAAATCTCATAAAAAATCAGTACGTTCACATATACGAAATACAAATGGGCTGAGAAAGAAATCAGGCGATAAGTACCTTTTACAATAGCCTCAAATAATTTAAAATATATTGAGGTAACTCTAAACAAGCAAGTGAAAAACTCATGATAAAACCTTTAATCCATTAAAGAAAAAAAATTGAAGTTATCAAAAAATGAAAAGATCTTCTATACGCATGGATTGGTAGGACTGACATAGAAAAATAGTCATTCTATCAAAAGCAGTCTACAGATTCAATTCAATCCTCATCAAAATTCCAACATGTTTCTTTGCAGATCTCGAAAGGACAATTTTCAGCTTTTTATGGAAACAAAAGGACTAAATACATTAAACAAACCCGAATAATGAAAGAACTACTGTAAGTGTGAAAATCCCCAAACTCAAACTATACTATAGAACTGTAATGAAAAGAAATCATGTTATTGACATAAAATCAGATACTGATTAATGCAATTTAATGGAAGACCAAGAAATAAGTCCACATGCCTATGGACACCTGATATTTTATAAAGAAGTCAGAAGTACACACTATAAAGAAGACAACATCTTCAACAAATGCTACTAGTCAAATTGCATGGCTACATGTAGAAGAATGCAAATACAACCATATTTATCACCATATACAAAATTAAAATAGAAATGGATTAATGATCTCGACATAAGACCAGATACTCTGAACCTGACAGAAAAAATGTAAATGGAGAATATTCTTCACTGTATTGGCAAAGCAGATGAATTTCTGAACACAATACCATTAGCACAAGTCACTAAGAGCAACAATTAATAAATGAGATCACATAAAATTTAAAAGCAAAGGATATTGTCACATAGACAAAGTGGCAGGCTACAGAATGGGGAAAGACTTTTCCCAACTACACATCAAATTAAAGGCTAATAACCAAAATATATGATGAACTCAACATAAGAACAAACAACACAATTAAATAATGGGGTACAGATCTAAGCAAAGAGTACTTTAAAAAATGAAACATAAATACCCGTGACACACTAAAAGAAATACTCAACATCTTTAGTCTTCAGGGAAAAGCAACTCAACACTACTTTGATATTTCATCTTACACTTGTCAGAATTGCCAATATCAATAAAACAAGTGACAGCTCATGCAAGGATGTGGAGTAAGAGAATACTCATACATTGCTGGTGTGAGTGTAAACTTGTCCAGCAACTACAGCCATCAATGTGGCATTTCCTCAGGAAGTAAAGAATAGAAACAACTCAAGATTCAGATATCTACTTACCCAAAGGGCTCTACATCATACTACAGATATGTTTGGTTTTCCAAGTTAATTGATGCTCTATTCATAATAGCCAGAAATTGGAAACAACCAAATGTCTGTCAATAAACAGATGCACAAGGAAAAATGTGGTACATTTACATAGTAGAATAATACTAAACTATTTTAAAAGTCAACAAGAAAGTATAATTCATAGGTAAATGCATGGAGCTAGAAAAAAATGTCATCTGGAGATAACTCAGACCCACAAAGAAAAATATGGTATGTGATTGCTTGTATATGGCTGTTAGCTTTTAAATATTCAATAAGTAGGCTACGGTACTTGGCAGGAGGGATGTATCTGCCAAGGAAGGGAAAAATAGTTATGGATGGATGGATGTGTGGAACAGGTGATTCAAATGAAAAAGATAAAGGAAGGGGAATATGAGAGAGGGATTAGAAGGAAAGAAAACTAAAACTAAGTGTCACTTGAGGGGTCATATAGAAACATAATACATTTGAAGCCTCTTAAAATATATACACATATGAAATAAATCAAATTGCAATTAACTAGCAAAAGAGGAGACCAAGTCCCAACAAGTCATTTCTCAACACCAAATTAAACCTCCAGTCCTGGGAAGAGGTTACATCTAATTGAGTTGTTGGCCTAGGAGCCCCATGGAACCCACCAAACATCTCAGGCTATTGCCAAGGATATTGGTTTCCCTCCACAGACTGATCATAAGAACATATTGGTGAAGATAGTACCCACATAACTTACTGATTATGAAGAAGTAGTTCTGGAACCTTCACACCTGGAAGGTAGTCTCCACACTAGCACAGGAGAAATGTAAATAACAACTTACCTACAAATCCAACTATCTACAATGAAGACCTGCATGCACAAACATTGTGGGAATAATCAACTACTATCTGCTTGGATTTAAAGTTTCATCCATGGGATGGAGACCATGCTGTCCACTGCCTGGGTGATTAAGAGTCTGAGTCTATATAGGCCATGGATGTAGGGGCAAACCAAACAATACTGCTCTGCTAAAGGATTGTAACAATAAAATGACTCCTAATAACACTACTAACACTACTTATAGATCAGTGTCTGGCTCAGGTATCACCAGAGAAATTTCCTAATGCAATAAATGGCAACAAATATAGAGAACCATACAGAAAAAAAGGATAAGCAGTGAGAGACACTGGGGTATATAGTCCTAAGTAGAATGTCTCCATAACCCTCACCCAAACGCAGGTCTCAGAGGACTCTGTGGAAGAGAAGGCAGTAAGATTTTAAGAGCTAGTTGGAAAGGGAAACACCAAGGAAATAAGGGCTTCTAGACACAACAGTACTGACACAAATATGAACTCAGAGACAGGAAATGTACAGGTTTAAGCCAGATGGGATTTCAGCAGTTAAAGGGGAAGTAGACCCAAGTGTGTACCCCTAACACAATCTGTCTGCAATTGACAACCAATTGCAAAGGAAGAATTACTTTCTCCAATAGTTTCATTGAGTATTCAAATCCCATTGAAAACAGGCTCCATGTGCAACATTAGAAGACCAACAAAAAGAAAGCTCGGTGCTAATATTTTTTGTCACATAATGCTTTGTCTGAGAATTTTCCACTTTTTATATAAGTTCTTTTGCTTACATATTGAAGCTTTAGATTTGTTTTTATGAAATTTCTGTGTGTGGAAGTGTGTGTATCTCTGTATGATATTTTCTACTTGTTGATTTTTTTGGCTCTTCATTGTTTGTTTGTTTGTTTGATGCTTTAATTTGAATGTTTGTATCTCACCCAATTACTCAATTTCAAAATTTAGTCTACAAAATATTGGCATTTGAAGGTGGAGCCTGAAGAGACAATGATGCCATGAAGTGGCTACTCATCTTTTCTGTTACAAGAAGACAGAGGAAACTAAGCACTCATGAGGTACAAACATACCAGAATTTTGATCTTGAACTTCCCAGCTGTGAGACCTATGACAAATGCATTTCTAATGTTTATAATCCATCAAGTCTACGTGGTAGTTAGTTATAGCAGCTCAAATAGACTAAACACTTCTTTATTCTTAGAGATTCATCTGTTTACTGTTGTCATCTGCTCTTGTCCATGTTTTTTGTTTGTTTGTTTATTTGGTTTTTGTTTTGTTTTGTTTTTTGTTTCTCTTGCTAAGGCAATGGCATGCAGAAATTTTTGAATGGAATTTTTTAAAACTAAAAAGTTGAAAACAGAAAACTGACATCTTTTTGCTCATTTTTCTGTGATTATAAATTGAGTTGGACATCCAAGGATAATAATTATTACATTTTCTCAAATATAAGCAATATTTCTGGCATTTAAACCCTAGTGGGCAATGTTGAACATCGTTGTAAGGAAACTATACTGCCCTCTACAAGAAAAAAGAAGGGAGATAATAACAGGACTTAAGATTAGGAGAAACTTGGGTGAAAAGTTGGAAGAATTGTTGATTACTTTTTCAGAGGACCTGTCGAAAGAATAACAGGAACCTGGTTCTGTGTCTTTTCCCAGGAGCAGATTGACAAGGCCAGTGTGGTTCTGAATAACAGTGATTTTAAGGAATTGAGGTTTTGGAAACTGTGCACTTGGCTTTCCCTTAAAGAGATTGGAGGTATCTGGTCCTAAGGCCACTTTGTATTTGGTCCATAATGCTCTTGAAATTCCCTGTGTTTCCTTGATGCAACATTATCTGATTAGCTTCCTGCTGACTTTGTCCCATTGTATGATTGTTTATTCTGACTATCCTGCTTCACAACTGGAAATAGTGTATGAGATGCTGTAGTTCTTAATAAACTTGGTTGTCATAAGATATCTTGTGGAAGTCTACCAAATCCCAAACTTACTCATTCTATTTTCTTATCACCTGGTCATCTCTCGGAGGACCCTGTGTATGCCAAAGAAGAAGAATTATGTTTACTCAAAGACTTCCCTAGTTTGTGTAGCAGTTTCCACTAGAGTTGAAACATTTCATACTGAAGAGAAGCTTCTTCACCTAGAATGCAAACAACTCAAAATAGCTTCAGGAAGTCCCTGAAACTTTCCAGATCCAGTAGGCTCCTCCTTACTGAGAGTAAACAAGCCAAGCTACAAAGAAGGACCTTAGATAAGCCAAGCTGCATAAAGAAAGAAACCAGCCTAGCTGCAGTAGAAACAGAAACCACTAGATGAGCTGACTAGAAGAATTATAGACCAACAGACACTTGAATGGGACTGTCTCCAAACTTTTAAGCTGCCTTCAGGCTATGCAGTGTGTGCTCTAGTTTTCAAGAGTTTGGCAAGGTGTCATCCAAATGCTGAGGTGTACTAAGGAGAATCGGTTGTTTTTGAATCTTTTCTACAACTGTAAGTAATCCCTAACCCATATTCTTTAATAACCCCAATAAAATGTACTGGTTCCCACAAAAATGATAACAAACAGATAATATTTTACTTTTTCTCTTCTGACTTTGGTTATAGAAAAGTTCTTAAATGTATATGAGGAAACAAAATTAAATAGCCCACTGAATATATTTCATACTGTTATCAACCAGAATTCTTCTGCCTTAATACATAGACTGAATTAAATTTTAAAAAGTCTGACAGAGAATTGGATAGGAAACATCACATTTCTTTAAGAGTACTGTTCTTGGTAGATTGATCAGGACCCAGTGATTCTGTGGGCCACACAAATTTGATTCAGTGAGTTTTAAAAAATGAGTGCAGCAGGTGATGGGAGATATCATTCTGTAAATATGTTTCTCTTATTGGTTAATTAATAAAGCACTGTTGACCTGTAGCAAAGCAAAAATCCCCATATATTCTTTAATGATATGAAAATTTTTGCCTTTTCCCATCTCCCTTAAAGTGATGTTTGATGCATGTACATATTACTTAAAAACCAACAAGACTAATAATCTGAAACATTATCATTCTGTGGAAAAATTATTATGTTCAGTGAAATTGGTAAAGCAAATAAAGATAAGTACAACATGATCTTGCTCCTATGTAGAAGCTAAGCAAACTGAATTTCCTGAAGCAGTGTGGAATCATGGTTGCCAAAGATGATTGTTGAAAAAGGTTTACCAATGACATTAAGTTACAATTCCAGAAGAGGAATAATTTTTGGAGTTTTTGTGTACAAGAGTGTCTACTGTCAGATAATCATATGTTGTATGTTTTCTTTTTTCTTATTTTTATCATCCCTTGTCTTCTATTATCTTTGAGAACAATTTGGTTCTTAGTTTTCTAATTACTTAAGTGAAACATTAGGTTGATTGTTGATTTTTTTGTGACACATATTTACTATTATAAATTTCCATGTCCAAACTTGATGCTTTAGCACTCAAGTTTGCACATATATGTGTGTATGTGTCTGTAAAAGCGCCTACAGAGGCCAGAAGAGGGAGTCAGATTCTCTGGAACTGAGCTAGAGGTGTTTGTAACTTACCCATTGGGGTACACTGGGAACTTAACTTTAGTTTTTTGAAATAAGAGCAAGCTTCCTTAACTACTGAGCCATCATCCCTCCAGCCACACAACTTTCTCCTGTGGACCACGGAAGACTGAACCAGTAACTGTCATTATAACCATGCTCTAACCACTGTTAAGACAGCTTTATTTATTTATTTTTAAATTCCCACTTAGTTTTGTTTTTTGGTAAGGCAAGTGATGGGACTAAAGATATATGCCACCAGCCCAGCTGCTTCAATCTCTTAGGTCAGTGTTTCACAAATTTGTTTTGATTTACATTTTGCCTACTATATGACTTTACCTGGAAAACAATTGGTGTATGCTTCCAAAACTTGCGTACATTTCTGTTGTTAAATGGACATATATATTAGGTGCATCCCTTTGCACATGTTATTCTGCTATTTGTTGTCTCCTTATTGATTTTCTGTCCACATCAGATACCCATTTCCACGTTTGAAATCCTTTGGCATGTTGAAGTCTATTTTTCTCTTTATCCCTATTCACACTTGCTTTATATATTTATATCCTTCAAACTTGGCTGCACATGTTTTTGAAGTTGCGATATCTGAATGATGACTGTTTATTAATATGCAATGATTTATTTACTCCACACAACTCTTTCAATTAATAGTCAGCTTCTTGACATCTTTTGACTAAAGATGTTGCTGTATTTATATTGAATATCTTACAAATAGGAATAATTTTTAATAGTTAAGTATAATTTTGTGGGTGTTTTCATCTTTATTTTGCTTTAGCCACTTGTAATTGGAAAAATTGTTCTATTGGTGCATTTTGATTTCTTTTTCTTTAGGTAAATTTTCAAGTTATGTTTACAAAAATAACTACATAAATTTATTTGTACTTATAAGTTTTACAATTTTGCTTCATCTTCCTTCACATGTGAGACTTCACACTTCTGATGCCAAGGTTAGAGTTCTTTTTACAGTTTGTAGACCATAACAAATTATTGGAAGTATTATTAACTTTATTTTATTAAAATAAGTTATTTGCACATCCCTTTTACAATATCATGGTTTTCAAAATATGGCTGTGTTATTTCTATCATCAGTGAATAGTGGTAATGAGAGGCCTTGTCTTTAATCCTGAAGATTTCCCTTCAGCAGTTCTTGAAAAACAGGTTTAGTGAAAAAGAATTCCCTTAGCATTTGTTTGAGAGCCTTCATCTTATTTTTATATATTAAGCACAGTTTTACTGGTGCCGTTTTTGTTGGAACTTTTTTCTTCAATATGTTGAAATTTTCAAATTATTTTTCCTTTGTACATCTTTCCTGGCCTATAACATTGAGCTTTTTTATAAACTGCCAATTCTTGTGTTGTCTACTTCTAAATGACCATTCTCCTCATTTTCCTGTAGTTTGAAATCAGATTTTTGAATATGATTCATTTTATTCTAACTTATATGTACATGATCTGTGTGTAGTTATGTATATATGAGCATGGTTTGTGTGAAGACCAGAAATGGGTGTTAAATCCTATAGAGATGGAGTTATAAGAGATAGTGATATGCAGTTAGGTACTGAGAACACAATCTGTATTACCTGCAAACACAAAACGTTCTCTTAACCATTGGTCCATCTTTTCAGTGCCAAACTACTATTACTACTGCTACCACTTCAACTACAATTAAGGATAACAACGACAGCAACCATAACAATAATACACCCTCCTTTTTACTATTAAACTATCTGAGTTCCTTAATATGTCCAGTTCTATATGGGAGTAAGGTAAATTCTGTATTCACTTTCATCTCCTTCACAGAGCATAGGATACCTCTTTCTGCCATGTTCTTACTGGCATTTGAAGTGGGGTAATACAAGTAATGGAAAACTGTCTCTTTCCTGCTTTCTATATTGTAATCTCTTCTTGGTTTCCTAAGCTTTTGTAAACTGTCTTCACATAGTTCTTAAAACTGACTATTGTATAAAGATAAAAGACTGCAGATAGGACCATGTCTATCCTCATACACAAAACTCAAGTCCAAATGGATCAAAGACCTCAACATAATTCAAGCCATACTGAACCTCTTAGAAGAGAAAGTAGGAGGTACCCTTGAACAAACTGGTATAGGAGACTGCTTCCTGAATGAGGTAAGCAAGTCACAAATAGAGTAGCAGTTTATGTACTTGCACATATATGGATTTAGACCTAGAGCAAAGGACCACCAGCCTATAATTCACACGACCAGATGAACTTGGATACAAGGTGTATTCTAAGAGATTCATATATGGTCCCTCACAAAAGAGGGAAGGGACAAGTCTCCCAGAGCACATGGGAAATGGGAGGGCAGTGAATGGAGAGAGAACTAGGAGAAAGAAAAGGGGAGGAGAGGAAAGCACATGCGACTAGGTAGATTGAGTCTGGGAAGGAACAGAAAACAGAAAAAGAAGAGAGAGTGGATGAGGAGAGAGAACATAAAAGAGGAAGATATTATTGGTTTGAAGAGAAAACTGAACCTAAAGAATGACTACAAGACTGCCTACAACTAACAATTTGAGGAACCATGGAAAGGCTACAATAAACGCCATTCCCTGATAGTGAGATCATCAGCTAAATTATCCACCACCATGGAGCCCTCATCTAGTACCTGTTGGAAACAGAAGCAAACACCCATAACTAAACACTTAGTTGAACTAGAATCCAGATTCAGAAACACACAAAGACAGCTGACCTGAACTAGGAGGAGCTGATGCCTTCCCCCCACCTCCCGGCAGAATGAGAGCAGGGAATCAAGCGTGGGACTGACTCAGACCCCCTGAATATGGGTCTCAGCTAGCAGGACTGAGCAGTCTGGGGGACCTCAGACAGTAGAAACAGGATCTATTCCTGGTGCAGAAAAGGACCTTGCAGACACATTCCCCATGGAGGGACACCCCCTTAACCTAGGGACAGGAGTGTTTAGAGATGTTATTCTGTAAATATGTTTCTCATACTTGTTAATTAATAAAGCCCTGTTGGCCAATAGAAAACTAGTTGGGCAGGGCTAGGAGACTAGGAGGAGGAAAGAGGAAGGAGGAGGAGTCAAGATGTGACCGGGGAGCAAGGAAGACGCTGACCGCAGCTCCCCATAAGATGACCACGTGGAAATACTTAGATAAGTGGAAATGGGTTAATAATTAAGACAGAGCTAGCCCATAAACAATGATAGTCATTGGCCCACAGGATTGTATCAAATACAGAGTCTCAGAGTGTTAATTGGGGCTGGTGCGGCTGTGGGCCCAGACTGTCGGGCTGGTGTGCTGGTGGAAACATATAATGCTACAGATTGGCGCCCAACGTGGCTATAAGAACTTTCACTTAAAACTTGATTTTAGATTTTAGAAACAAAGGAACAGAGACTAGCAAGACTTCTTGGTAGCGCATTTTCTCGGTTGGGTTTGTTTTGCTGTAGACAAGAGATTTGCACTTCTCCTTTAAGGAAGGTTTCCAAAATTAGCATAAGCAGCAAGAAACCGCCTTGCTTTTAAAGAGCTCTGCAAACAATTCATTGGTGTGTACAAGGGCTGCAATGAAGGTTTACACTGTGTTTTAAAAAATACGCTGGCTTGGGAGAGAAAAAGAAACAGAATACAATGGTTTAAAAAAGAAAAAAGGAAATAGAATGGATGGGTGTGGTGGCACATGCCATTTATCCCAGCACTCAGATGACAGAGGCAAGCAGATCTCTGTGATTTCAAAATAAACCTGGTATACAGAGGAAATTCCAGGACAGATAAAAGTTACACAGAGAAACCCTGTCTCAAAATATGTAAATATAGAAATAGAAGAAATAGAGTAATAAAAAAGCCACGTAAACATGGAAAGCACAGAGAAATTTTGGATACTATACCTGCTTCTGTTGTCTTTAAATTATTTGATTGCTGAGAAAATAACAACTACTGATAAAAGAAATGCTGCTAAATTAATTCAATTTATATATTTTAAAAATGCTTTGATTCCAAAATTTAAGCCTAAGGACAAGTTACTGTGGAAAAGGATTTCTATTTTTGTTTCCACAGAAAATGAAAAGCTATGGATTCTTTCCAGACTTATGTGGTTTGATCAAGCCAGACCCCCTGAAACAGTGCCCCAGATGATCCAACATTCAAAGCAGTTGAGACAAAGCCTTGCAGACTACTGCCAAGATTTGTGCATCTTCTTTGGACCCCCATGACAGCACCCCCTATCAGCAGGAAGTAGTTTGGAAAGAACGACGCCAAGATTCCCAAATATTGTTTATAATTGTTTGTTTTCATTTAAGTGGACTCAGTTATAAATGGCTATGACCACAAGCAATCTTTTTAAATGTAAAAAGGGAATTATGGTATAGATATGAATACTTTGCTTTGGAATGGATTTTCTTTTATTGACACAATTTAAGGTCAATTTTGTGATATGTATAATTCTCCTCTTGTTTAGGTATTGTGTTTATATACCTCATTGGAAAATGTAATGCATAATTTAGTACAGATTATAGAGAGTTACCTATCATAGTCAAAACTTAGAGTTAAGTTAGTTAGGATTTCTAGATATATAGAGATATATTTGAGATGAATAGGCATTCTTCAAACCTTTCAAAGACCTACAGAATATGGCATTTAAAATAGTTTAGGCTTTTTCTTGACAATGAGGCACAACTGCTCCTGGTAACACCACCTGAATCAGAAAGGAAGATGGACATTGAAGAAACATGTTATGGAGTTTGCTTCTAATATGGCAAGACTTGCCATTTGGACAAGATACTGCTCTTGTCTAGACTGACTATATGATGAATAAACTGGACATGCAGGACCTACAGAAAGATGATTGCTGATGCAAGATGGATTCCTGCTTCATGGAAGAGGCTGCCAGACAGCCAGACAGTCTACAGGACACAGAGAAAAATGACTGACAAACTGCCATTACAGGTGGACAGTTTAAAGTTTCCTGCTTGGTTGAGGAGTCTGGAGACACACTATGGCCTATGGGCTGAAAATGGAACATTACAGAAGAACTTTGGGTGACTGACCAGGCAATGAGTTGTCTCTGTCATTTCTAGAGTTTATATATTATCCTTCTGTGATCTTTGAAGGAGTTGAAGACAGATAGTTATAGTTATAGTTATAGTTTTCCTTAGTTAGGATTAAAGATAAGTTACATATAGGACTTTAGACTGACAAAGATAGGATAGATGATATTTTCTTTAAGTCTTACAAAATGTTAATGGACTAAATATTGTTAACTGTGATTCTTAATTGATAACTGTTGTGTGATATGTTAAGATTAAATCCTTCTTTTTATTTTATGCAGAAAAGAGGAGATGATGGGAGATGTTATTCTGTAAATATGTTTCTCATACTTGTTAATTAATAAAGCCCTGTTGGCCAATAGAAAACTAGATAGGCAGGGCTAGGAGACTAGAAGGAGGAAAGAAGAAGGAGGAGGAGTCAAGATGTATACCGGGGAGGAAGGAAGACGCTGACCGCAGCTCCCCATAAGATGACCACGTGGAAATACTTAGATAAGTAGAAATGGGTAAATAATTAAGACAGAGCTAGACCATAAACAATGATAATCAGTGGCCCACAGAATTGTATCAAATACAGAGTCTCAGAGTGTTACTTGGGGCTGGTGCGGCTGTGGGCCCAGACTGGCGGGCTGGCGGGCTGGTGGAAACACAGGAGAGAAGTCCTAGTCCCTACTTCAAATGACTTGAAAGATTTACATGACCAAACCTGGATAGCATAGCCCTACAAGTGGAATGGGGGTATGGGGATGGGGGGGAGGGTGGCCAGGGTGCTTTTCACAAGGGCAAGTGGGTAAGAGAGGGGGAAGGGAGGGAAAAAGAGAGGGACGGAGGGAGAGGAAACTGGGATTGATATGTAAAAATTTTAAATTATATTATTTATTTAAAAAAACTGGAAAAGGAAAAAAATCTTACTGCAGCAGTTTCTACCTGGGAAGGCTATGTACCAGGATCAAATGACCCTGCCCACATGGCTTGGAGGTGTTTGGGTGCCAGCTATCAACCTTAGACTCTTGGCTTAGCAATTCCTCACCAGACTCCAGGAAAAATTGAGGAGACAGTGAGAGTGGGGGTGGAGGGGTGGGGGAGTGGGGTGGGCCAAGCCCAAAATGTGTTCACTGGAAAACTTCCCTTCTCACCAAGAGACTGGGGTTATGACTGGGACTTTGCCTCTGACAAATGCCTGTGTCTTTTCCTAGAAGTCCCAGCTCTCACCCACAAAATAATGAAAGGGCTGGGATGAGGTTCAGTGCTGGAGCACTTGCCTGGCATGCTTAAGCCCATAGGTTTTATCCTCAGAACCAATAAATAAATTAAAAAAAGATAAAAGAATTGGAAAGTATCTATCTGCCGTCTTGTTATTGACACCCCAATATGACCCATTTGAAACAGAATTCAAATCTAACTTTTCCTATGTTTACATTAAAAATCTGATGGACAATAATGTTTCCAAGTAAGTCAGAAATAACCAAATCTTTGGAGGCAACATCTATTATGTGTCCTCATTTTCTGGGATTTTTATTTTCCATGTCTCACTTTGTCTCATAGAGTGGCTATTTCTCACAAACACAGGAATCATTACAATTTGTGTACTGGTTGCTTTTCCTTCTCACACCATGCTTATACCAAGTTAATGCATACTATATTCATAGCTGTCTTCTTTAGTCCTTTGAATCAGGCTATGTCACAATGTTATCACAAACACCATGTTCCACCCCCTCAGCACATCCAAGCTCATCTGGTTTCCTTAGTCTATTCTATTTGGCTTAGAACTCAATTATGTAACCTAGTCAGGTCCTCCAATTGCCTACTGAATGTGGAGATTACAGGACTATGTGGCCACATCTGGATGATTTTTATTTTATACAACATTATCAGCTTCAACTTTACTAAATGATTTACATATGAATGTATTAATTATGTTTCTCTTTTGGTTTATTGCAATACTTTCCATAAACCCAGAATCGATGCATGCTAGGTAAACACTGTACCACTGAGCTATATTTGCTATATAGCTTTTATTATTCTTTTAAAATGTTATGACTTTTAAAAACCGTATTTATTTAATGTGTATGTGTGCAGGTGTGTGCCACAGTGCTTACATAGAATTCAAGACAACATACAAAAAGTTTTCTTTCCTTTCACCATGTGTATCTATTATGGAACATGGGTTGGCAGGCTCAATGACTGTGGTGACTGTGTCCTTTATCAATACTAAGCAATACCAATAGCCATTCTTTTATTTTTAAAAGAGTTATTTTAGTATTTGTGTGCATATAAGTGCGTGTGTGTGTGTGTGTGTGTGTGTGTGTGTGTGTGTGTGCGCGGCGCGCATGTGTGTGTGTGTGTGTGTGTGGGGTAACTACGTCTACATGTTGGTGCCTCAGGAGGCCAGAAGGAGATGTCAAATCTCACGAAGATGGATTTACAGGTGGTTGTGAAGCACCTAAAGTGGGTACTGAGTCCTCTAGAAGGGCAGTGTTCCTAACTATTAAAGCATTTCTCCAGCCCTTTCTTTCATTATTTGAGACAAGGACTCACTATGCTGACCAGGAAAGCATTGAACACACTTTATAGAGTACATAGAAATTAAATGTACTATACTCCTACTTCAGCTTCCGAAGAAACTTTGACCAGGGGCCAAGCTAGTTTAGTTTTCAATGTCTACAACTAATAGAAAATCAACACTAAGGAGGTAACACATTTAGTTTGTTTTGTTCTCTGATCTATACCCAAATCCTTCATGGTTATCTACAAACCAAATTAATGCTAAATATATTATCTAGTGCTTATTAGTCAATACTATATTATGTGATGAAAACATTGTGATTTTAATGCATATGTAGAATGACTTTAATGCATTCATTTTGTGAATAATTTATTTGATCATTAATATAACCAGGAAATTTCCAAGTTAGAATTTCCTTTAAAGTGAAAATAAGGAAATTTCATTTAGTAAATGTTAGTTTGTTTCCAAATACGTTATTGTTGATCTAAAATTACAGGTGTTTTCAATTGGGCCAAGATAAAGAAGATAGCAATATTAGAGGAAAATTTTAATTTTCTGTCTACCAAACCCTTCTGTATTGAATTTAACATTGACATCATCTCATTAAAAGCATGTTGTGTTTTAAATTTCTAGGAAATTTTCAAGCATAAAATAATGTATGTTCCAAATAATTCCTAGTTAAACTAGTTGAGTCTCCAATCTTGGAATGTTGGCATGGGACAGTGCATCTCAGAACCCCGCAATCTTTGCCTGGTGCACCTATTTTCTAAGCCTTTTAAAAAATCAGTCTGTGTTCTTTACATGTTGTTTATATTGATTCCAAAGTCCCAAGGCAGACATTGTATTCTATGAACACTTGACTACAACTGACAGCTATGAGAAGAGAATTTGCTGCTTTTAGAGCCTCTGTTTGAGTGTACATTTCTCTCCTTCATCCCTCCTTCCTTTAAAGAATTATTTTGCTGACAAATTTTAACTTTGAGCCAATAATAAACCTTGGAAACTTCTTTTCTGGCAATTGCTTCCAAGCTAGTTATTTCTGATTATGTAGTCATGGAAATTATGTTTTAGATTGGATTAAGGCTATATCCTATAACAAATCAATCCAACTATAATTTCTTCATTACTGTCCTGGACCAATGACAGATTAAATTATTTGCACATAGTCTATAATATATACAGCTCTATATACCAATACTTATACCACACCTTCTTCTTGAAATGCCCTTGACCAAATCTGCCTTCATCAGTCCTGTCTACTCATACAGATTAAATTTCCACATATCATCTCTGCCAAATAGTCTCTGATGCCTCTGATTGGCTCAATAGCCTTATGGTTAAGAGATAAGACTTTGAAATTAGATTTCTCTGGTTGGTTGCTTCTGTCTCTTACTAGGTGTATAACTGCAGTAAAGTTATTTTAATACCTATGTATATTCATGTCCTTATCTGTAATGAAAACAATGGCATCTACTTCATAGGATTCTAATGGAGATGATACAATAATCTCTAAAAAGAGTGTGCAATAAGCACTCAGTGCATTCTAGTTCTCAATAGTAGCATAATATACATTCTGAGATTGCTTGCTTGTTTTGGTACTGTAACTTTCATTTCTTCAGTAGAACCTACTGCATTATTTAATTATTACTAATTACCATTAACTATATGTAGTCGGTGTGCATGTATTTGTGTGGGTCTTATGTGTGGAGACCAAAAATCCTTATGTTTGAACAGCTAACATGTTTACCAAGTAATTCAGCTGTAGTGGCTACCTGACCAATATTTCACAGGAATCCTCTTCAACAAAGCCAAAACTGTGACTGCAGGATGTTCCATGTACTGAAGTTTTACTTTTAAAATATGTGTGCTAGGAATTGAATACAGGTACTTATTTTTGTACATCAAGCATTTTACTAACTGAGCCAATATCCAAGCATTTAGTATTCATTATTTTTTCAATGTCCTCAGCTTATTTTTTCATTCATTTTACAAGCCAACTACAGTTCCCCCCCCTAACCTCCTCTCTCTCTCCCCTGTATCCCCCCAAGCCCCACCCCAGCCGATCCTCTGAAAGAGTAGGAACTCCTGTTATGACTCAGATGGGCCTAACATTATTTTTTTTTTTACTTTTTACATCTTTATTAAACCACAAACTAAGCTTAAGTAACTGCACTCAGCTGCTAGATTAAACACAGTGCTTAATAGTAAATGAAGGACAATAAATATGATCCAATTGACTGAAATATTTTTAATGATGTACAAAGACCTCTAACAATTATTTCCTAAAATATCTGCTCAAAGAAGTTTGTCATATTTTTTTTTAAATACGGTAACACAGTTTACTGGTAGTTAAAATGTATCAGCAGCAGGAACTTTAATGATCACTGTACTCAAAATTGTATGTTTTTCCAAACCAAATATATAATCTCTTCCCAGCTCAACTCTGTCGCCTTTGGACTTGCCCTCTAGATGTAGATCCAGTGACGCTACAGTTCTTTCTCACAATCCCCTTCAATTATCACTGTTAGCCCATCTCCATTCTTACCAATCCTCAGAACTGCTCTCTACTAGGGGACTCCACAGAACATCCATCTGGCTGGGACACAGGTGGGTCACCTGTGCCAATCTTTGCCTCCTCAGAGTACTGTTAGAATGGCTAGTGCTTGTGCTTGTCTGCCTCAGTATTTCCAACTAGACCACTTCATTCCAATTGGATTCACTGTCACATCTACCAGAATTAATGATAAGAGATATCCTTCTGTATGCTTTCAATATATGTTTCTATTATTGGTTGGTGAATAAAGCTGTTTTGGCCAATGAACTGGCACAATATAGCCAGGCAGGAAGTATAGATAGGGCTAACAGACTAGTGGAACTCAAGGAAGAGGAATGCAAACAGTGAGTGAGTCATGAGAAGACATGTAGCTACCAGGGAGGTAGAACATCCACAATTCTCCAGTAAGCCAAGATCATGTGGAGATACAAAGATTAATAGAAACGGGTTAATAATTAAGAGTGAGGTAGCCAATAAGAAGCCTGAGCCATTGAATAAACAGTTTATAATTAGTATGAGTCTCTGTGTGTCTATTTGGAACTAAGCAGCTGTGGTACTGGACTGGATAGAAACTTCCATCCACAACTAAGGTAGACCTACTTCTGCCTCTGTGGTCCTTCTGGGAGCCACACCACAGTCCTGCTTAAGAAAACTCTGGAAATGGCACCCTTGCCTAGTCTGGTAATATATCACCACCCCATCAACTTCACTAATGTGGGAATGCTTGGAATCTGAACTACGAGTTTCAGATCTGGAATTGGTCAAAATCTGAACCAAAAACCCAGGATGACTACAAAACTGTAAACCAAAGTATCATTTGTCTTATGTACAACCTATCAAATGGGGGAACAGCAAAGAAAGAATGGTATACATACAAAACAAAGATGGGAACATATAGCTATCCATACCAAAAGGCAGCACAAACATAATTCCAGATGCCTAAATATCAGCACAAACCAAAAACATGAACAGCCAAACCAATATTCCTCTTCAAGAAGTCAGCATCACTATTGTTAACATTCTCCAAGAAAAGCATTTTAGATGAAGGATAAGACAAGGCATACAAAATAACAATTGTGAATATTTTCAAGGACCTTAAAGATGGTATGAATAAATGCACCAGTGAAGATCATGAAAGCACAGATGGCTGAATGAAATAAAAAATTCAAGATATAAAAGTAAAATATTTTAAAACTAAAATAACTAAAGAGAAATCAGACTGAAATAAAGCTCAAAATGAAAAACTTAGGAAGTCCAACTTCACCAACAGATTAAATGACGGAAGAGAGTTTTACAATGTAGAAAAAAGACAAAGAAGAGAGAATTTTAGGCCTGGAAGGAAATAGAGGAGAAAAAAATAGCATGGTCCAAGAAAATATTAAATCAAAAATCAAATAATTGCAAAAAAACCCAAACAAAAACACAAGTCTAGTCTCAAAACATCCAGGAATATGAGAAATTAAGACATTACCAAACTTATGAATAGTAGGCACAAAGCAAAGTTCAAAGGCACAGAAAGTATTAACAAAATTATAGAGGGAAATTTCCCTAATCTAAAGAAAAAAGATGCATATTAAGGTGTGATAAGTATTCAAAATACCAAATAGTGTTCTCATGCTCTCGTCAATGGTAATAAAAAGAATAATAGACTTTGCCTTTAATATCTTTATTCAATTCTGTATCACCTATTAAAGACTGTGATTGTAGGTTGTGTAAAACCAGAAAGGTTCTGTCTTCTGAGCAGTGAAGAAAATGACAAATTTATGATCTGCAATGCCCCATCTAGCTACTGTTTCATCTAAAGCTTGTCTCTTGACACAGCTTTATTACATTAACTTCCCTCCCTCCATGCCTGTCTCAGTTTCTCTTTTTGTCTCTTATATATTTTGCATTTTGATAGAAGATCTCACTATGTAGTTCATGTTGGCCCTGAACTCAAAGTGTGTAGCCAAGGAGTTCAGGTTTGACTTAACACTGGGTGATACTCCTATCTCAGCCTCCCTCATGCCAGTATTATGGATGTATTTGACTCATTTTGTAATAAGGTCACTTCTACCTTACAATATATGGCTACCCAATTATGTTGTCTACTGGACTACTGTACATCACGATCTACATTTATTTGTCAAAATTACATTATCTCTGGGTATATGCCAATCATAAGCAACACATACAAGTTTAGAGGACACACATTCACAATAGGCATGCAGCTAATGCCAAAGAGTAAACAGAGGCTGAACATGACAAATTTGGTCTTTACACATCTGACCTTTACTTGAGTTAATTTTTCTATATTTTGTTCTCAGGAATAATATCATATATTTTGTAATACAACAATCTATCTAACTAAAATAATTTTTACTGTAACACAATTGACAGAAAAATCATAACCGAGCCATACACTAGATTCATACTTTTATCCTAAACTATTGAACAGCCAAAGTGCTTAAAGGAAAAGTCTTTCATCGAGGGAATATTCTCCATTCATTAAAAATATTATTGCTTAGGAAGTCACAACATTCAAAGACTAAAACTACATGCCATCCTCCATGTTAAGATTCTAGCAGCAGACACCAAGAAAGGATTAAAGAAAGCAGAGGGGTTTTTTTTTGGGGGGGAATACCTATGAGGGGCTGTGGTATGGGACCAGCTCTATTCAATTTCAACCCTGATGAGGAAGGAAAGAATGAAGGCTGGAAGGCTGGTATCTTTAAGTACACTATAATTTAAAGAAAGTTTCAGCAAGGCTGATGAGGAAACTTTGAGCTAAAGTCATTCTGTAGCTAACTCATGTCTTTGCACAAATGCTGGAGCCTTTATACCCTTTATACGCTGTCATTGGTTAGAAGGAGCCTGAAGAAAGTGCACATTTCTCAATTATGCTTTCCACAGGAGAAGATCCAAGAACAACATTTTCATAGCTGCTAAGGTCCACCTTCATTTTGATGATTTTTAAGGAGATGATGACTGCTAAATATAAATGATTTACATGAATCAAGCCCAGAGCTTTATGCATCTTGGAGACTGATACTTCCCAATTATTTTAACCTTCATGGCTAGGTGGATTTGCCCTTTCTCTGATTATGCTGGCAATGAGCTTTATAAATCTTGAAATATGAGAATCTATGCCCCATGGATCTGGCATTCTAGTGAAGGTTATAGACATGTCAGCAATGAAATATAATGGAGGGTGAAAGGAGATGTGTGTTTAATAAGGATGTAAGCAATGTGGTGTGGGGGAACAAGGAAGAATGCAAGATTTCGGCGTTGGAATTTCACAAGGGGCTATCCATATGAACAGCTAGTATATAATAGCCAATTCGCTTGTATTTATTATTTGAAAATATATACAAATTATAGGTTTCAAAGTTTGCGCTACTTATAATTGGCACCAGGGCTTATTAAAATATTATTACTGAGTTCATAACCATCTAATAAATTTCTAAGCCAGCAGGGGTTTAGGATAATACCCAGGTGCTTGCCCTTATATCAAGTTTTAGATACTGTAAGAATCCCCATACTGAGTTATCAGTACTGAAGAAACAAGCAAGTAAAACTAGAAGAGGTTTTGTTAAGAATATGAATTGATGAAGCCTTTCCTGACATACCCCTCCTTAATTAACTTTAAACATATTATCAAAGGCTCATTGTTGAGAAAGGAGGTGCTTTGGTATCAAGGAGTTCTGGATACAATCTGAGACTCTTAGTCTCATTTTGTTTTGGTGGTTATTGTTATTCGATTTCTAGCTTTATCACCTCCACTAAATCGCAGCGCCTGATATTCATCAATCTTGATTTTTTTTTTTTGTTTATCTGTCCCAGCTGGTTAAATAAATGCATTAGTTTAGTACATAGATTTGGTCATCTGGTTTTTGGACTTAGCAACATGCATTTAATATATATTCATATCCTTGTTTATCAGTGTTCCATACATTTATGGTGTTAAGAAGTATTCATCTATATAATCAGTCTGTGCCATTTTATGTACTCATAGCTATAAATCATTTTAATCACGTTCAGGTCTTGAAAAGTCAGAAGAAAGTTGTTATTGTTGTTGTTGTTGTTGTTATTATTATTATTATTATTTGTAAATAACTGAACTCATAATTTTGGAGTCCTATAGCAAGTACATGTTTAACTTTATGGAAAGCTGTTGAGCTATATTCCAAAGTAAATGTAATATTTTTCATTTCTTTAGTATTAAATAAAAGCCATAATTACTCCACATATGGTGGTATACAGTGTACTTTCAGCACTTAGGAAGATGAGATAGGATGATTCCATGAAGTTACCAAACAGCTACACAGCAAGTTCCAGACTAGCCTAGGCTAATGGGAAAGTATTTGAAGTCTTCTAATTGCTTCACATATTTTCTTCACTTAATATTACAACTTAAGAAAGTGTTTTGGAAGGAACTCAGAAATAAAGTAAGCATGATACATTTATTTAAACAATCAGTTACATACTAGAGACGTTATGAAATAGAATAAACATTATTTTACATTTATTCACATGGTTAGCACTTTGGCATTTCTAATTTCTTTGTGTATGTTCAGATTTCTGTCTGCTATCCCTTATTTCTACTTGAAAGACTTGCTTTAATTTAAACTTTCATGTCCAGTGAAAGTAAGTTCATTTACTTATGTTTATTCTTTCCTATGTCTATTTACAAGATTTTCATTTTTATCAATCACTTTCAATAATCTGATTAGGGTATATTTTGATGACTCTTTTGAATAACCTACCCCTTGGCATTTGAAGATTTCAGTATTGCTTTTGAATTTGGTTTAATAAAACAGATAGGACTTGTGTCTAGGTAAAATATCACACACAGAGATGAACTAATTACTCTTCAGATCAGTCTACTTCATAGCCTAGGTAATATAATACATTGAAATCTGGTTGTTCGGAATACCAATTATCCCTGGCTTCATAAAAAGTCAAGAGACTATCTACCTGTTTTGTGTGGGCTTTCTCTTTGCTTTCATGGAATTTGCTTCTATCTGTCTGTTAAGTCTCTGATGATATTTCAGAAACAAGAAAGTTTGTAAAAATCCTCAGACTTTCCAGTCAACTTTCTCCTCTTCAACAATTTCTCTGGCCTTTAGGCACTTTACTATATTTTTTTATTATTTAAATTTCCTATGACTCAGGGAACATTATGGAAGAGAGGACAAAATGACTAAGAGACAGTATCTCAGGAAGTCTGGTTTGAAACAGTCTCTCCTAGAAATGGCTGCACAAACAAGACTGGAATGGCCACAATGTCAGTGGACATGTAACCTTGAAAATATCTCTTAGGATTAGGTTGTAGCATTTCTTGATGTTAAATGTTTGCCTTCTAATCAAATTGTGAATGCACTGAATTTTGGTGTTCAGCTTTTGTTTCCTAGAAAATAACTCTATATAATTTCTTTAATATACCTTAAGTTTGCTGAAGTATTTATTAGAGTAAAATTTAACTACTCAACACATCTGTTGTACATCAGAGACAAACCATCTGATTTAAAGTTCTAAAGTATTCCATGTTTTATAAAAGATTTACATTTCACTATATTCTTCTTTAAGTATCTGAAATATAACCCCTCTTTGTAAAGACTTTTCACTTAATATTGCCTCACTCAGGAGCATTCACTCTTCCTATTATCATCTTCTCCATTAATCAATATCTCCTCCTCTATAAAATAGTCATTGACCACTATGTCTAAAATAGCTGTCTTATTGTCAGAAGAGAGAGCCACTGAACAGCATGTTGTGCTCCTGTGAATACACAATGCATAGTACATTTTGTGCCTTACATGTTAATTTTGTTGTTTGCCATTCACACTAGAATAATTGCTTCCAATGGCATGAATCTGATTGTAACAAGGACTTTGTGATAACCACTTTATCCCAAGGAATACAAAAGAGTAATGCAACCTATTATAACAGACTGTGTTGACTACTCATTATCAAATACTAAATACTCAAAGAAATATACATTTTTAAAAGGACTGCTTTATGGGAAGCTCAAAATTCAAATCTACACTACAGCAAAGAATTCATTTACATAATTTCATCATTCAGCATTTCCAGTGCTCAAAAGCCATGTGTGGTTAGTGTCTCTGGCACTGGACATAATTTCCATCATCACAGAAAGTTAAGCTGAACAACAGTAGACAACTCATAATCTTCAGATGATAGTTTTTAAATTGTATTTAAAATCTAAGAAAGTTATATTGATTTAAGACATTTTAAGTCAGTTGCTTTTTTTCATTGACATATATGGAATAATCAATAACATCCTTGATAAAATGACTTGAATATCAGGATTAGTTCTACAAAACTTAGACCTAATATATATATATATATATATATATATATATATATATATATATACATATATATGTATATATGTATGTATGTATATATTCACAAAATATGTGTGTGTAAATGTGAGTGTAAGAACTGAACTTTAACAGAATAATGTTCAACAATTTTTAAAAATTATTTGTTTTAATTTTAAGAGTACGAATATTTGCCTGCATATAACTGTGTGCACCATATGCCAGACCAGAACATTAGGTCACCTGGAATTAGAGTAATGGAGAGTTGTTACCCAACATATGGGTGCCAGGACCTGAAATCAAGTATTCTGCAAAAGCAACAAGTATTCTTAACTATGTAGACATAACTTCAGAAAATGGATCCTGTATTATTTTCTTTTCTCCCTGTTACATGAGCTTACTCAGAGCTTGCTAAATGTTTTGCAGTTTAATTTCTAAAATTTTAACAAACTTAATTTTATTACTATCTTCTGACAATAAATTCACAAATTATTTATCAATATTAAAATAATAAATACTATAGATTGCATGATTCTATTATAAAAAACATAATATATATACACATATAATATATATATATATATACATATATATGTATATATATATATACAAGCTCTCTGAGGCATTATTTTCATTTAAAATGAGAAAAATTATACTTTACTCAGTAACTGATATATATTGCTTAAGTTGCTTTTCTTACATTTTTGCATGGTCACTCTTTTAAGCTGCCTTGAAATACAGCTACAGAATATAAGCATCAAATATGGCATACTTATATATTAAAATGTTATTTTTATCATTTCAGTATTTTTTATTGAGTATCTATGTCGTGGGAGTCACTGATAGAGTCCTGTATATATAGTTGTGATCAACACAGTTGAAGGTTTTTCCTCATGTAGTTTTAGGAACCGCAGTTTCAAGGCAAAGGAGTTTGATTTTTGAGTCAAAATCAAAAACAAAGATTAGTCACTTGGTCAAATACAAGAACATGAGACTTTTACATTATTCCATCAGTCATACCTTAGTAGGGACAAGAACATAGTATGCATTATATGCAGAATGAGGATACAACACACTCTTATTATTTCAGAACATACCACTTCAAAGGATAAAACAAAGTCATTGAAAATCAAGAATCAAGGATCAATGTTTTATCATATTAAAAGTTTAAAAAGAAATAGATAAAATATCAATTTGCTTAACATTTCATAGAGGTTATGATAATTTTTGTCTAAATTGATCAAAATTACTCTGAATTGGCAAATAGTAGTTTATACATATTCCCAATGACAGAAACACAGACTAGAAATTTCATTGATATAATTCAAATTATATGTTTGGTTGCAAATTTTTTATAAATGCCCATAATAAGAAACATATTAGGGTCAAGGAGAGGGATCATTTGTAGTTGGTACCAAAACTGACAGCCTATGTTTTATCTCAAAGATTAATAATGTTGAAAGTGAGAATTGACACATGTGTTATCCTCTGACCTCCATATGCATGTTGTAGCATATACTTACTTTCAAACCCTATATTCAGGGTAAAATAACTGCAGTACTTTAAAAAAAACTCCAAATGGGAAACACTTTTTAAAGGATGTTTATGAGAAGCTGGTTAATGAGAGTAATAATTTTGCTGCAAGTAGTTATTTTTGTGACTTTAAGGACAGTAATAATGAAATACATTTAGAAAATAGTTGCCAGAATGACTGAGTGTTTTGCTACACTGTTGGTTCAAACTCTATAAAATTTTTTTACAAATCATGAATGAAAATCTAGGAAAGGAAGCAACCTAAATGCCAGTCAACTGAAGAATGGATAAGAAAATTGTGGTACACAATGGAGTACTATTCATCAGGGAAAGATAATGGAATCTTGAATTTCGCAGGCAAAAGGATGGCACTTGAAGAGACCATCCTGAGTGACATAACCCAGTCACAAAAAGAGGAACATGGTATGTATTCACTCATATATGGATTTTAGACATAGAGAAAAGGACCACCAGCCTATAATTCACACTGGCAGAGAAACTAGAATACAAGGAAGAATTTAAGAGGTTCATACAAGGTCCCTCACAGAAGGGGAAAGGGACAAGATTTCCTGAGCATATTGGGAGCAGGGTGGGGAGCAGTGTGTGGAGAGAGAGTTAGGAGAAAGAGAAGGGGAGAAGAGGAGGAGAGAGGAGAACATGAGGGATAAAGAAGATTGAGTCTGGGGACAAATGGACCAGAACAAGAAAAGAGATGCCATAGTAAAGGAGAATTATAAGTTTGAAGAGAAAACCAACACTAGAGAAATGTCCAGAAACATACAAGGGTGACCCCATCTAACAATCTGACAAATATTGGAAAGGCTACCTTAAATGTCATTGCGCGATAATGAGATTGGTAACTAACCTATATGCCATCATAGAGCCCTCATCTAGTAGCTGATGGAGACAGAAGCAAACACCCAGAGCTAAACACTGAGCCAAACTTCTTGAGTCCAGTTCCAGAGAGGGAGGATTGATGAGCAAAGGAGTCAAAACCAGGCTGCAGAGAACCACAGAAACAGATAACCTGAACAAGGGGGAACTCATGGACCCCCAGACTGAAAGCTGGGAAACCAGAATTAGACCGAGTCACATCTCAGTTAAAAGGCTTGGACAGTACAAGGGACCTCAGACAGTAGAATCAGGATGTATCCCTGTTGCCCAAAAGGACTTTGGGAGCACATTCCCCATGGAGGGATACTCCTTTAACCTAGAGACATGAGGAGGGCTTAAGCCCTACACCAAATTACTTGGCAGATTTTGATGGTTCCTCCTGGAAGGGCTTACCCTTCCTATGGAGTGGGTGAGGAGTGGGATGGCAGGGAGAGGGAGCTCTGATCTGTATGTAAAATAAGGAAAAAGAAAAAAATACAAAAAAGATATTAAATGTCAGAAGAAAAGGAAGAAAGAAAAGAAGGAAGGAATAAGGAAAGAAAAAAGGAAGGAAGGAAGGAAAGAAAATCCAGACAGACAAAAAAAAATAAAACCAGAAAATTGCATTATCTTGATTCATATATTTATAAACATACCCTCCTTGGGAAAATTTATTGATATAAAAAAAACTATTTTTAAGACATTACATCTGTAACAGCAGTAATTCAAAGATACAGTTATGTACTTAGGTGGAAAGATCATGACATTTACCTTAGTCTAACATTTTCTCATCAAATCAAGTTCTAAATATTTATAAATAAGGATTTATGCAGCATTTTCTAGTAAATGCATACTGTACATAAGGTAACATTCTGAAGAGTGATATCAATATGTTGATCTATTCATTTATGAAGCAAAATAATTATGTAATATTCACATAATTTCACTACATTCCACAAGACATGTTTTCAAAAACTTCTTTGTGTTCCAGGTATGTTACATATATATGTAACATGATTTAACTTTTAAATAGTGTGGAATTAAAATGTAAATGGCTCACTTTTACTTCCAGTAGCTAAAATCCGTTACTTTTCAAATAAGCATTTGTTCCTAGTAAGATAGAGCTGTCAAATGGCTACTGAAAACACAAATGCTAAGTCAGTAGGTCTATATCCAAAACATTTGTGAAAATCAAAATATATCAAATAGCACAGAAATCCATCCCTAAAAAAACTATTAGTATCTTTATTTCAAATGAACTCTAGAATTTTCATATATCGATTTTCCTAGTATATTAAAACACAACCATGACAAATATTATTACATTATTATTTTTATGATTCCATATTTTTCTCATAAAAGAACTGCTGTTGTAGGTTGTATGGAGTGGCTCAAATATTAAGGGTACTTTGGGTGTACCTAAGCAAAGCTAAACATGGAAGACAGGACAAACTGAGGGAACCATTAAACTTAATTTTTGCTTTTATTTATTTGTTTCTAGACAGGGTCCCTCACTAGATGGGAACTCTATGACTTGAATAGGATGCCTCTTGATGGAGCCTGAGACGTCTAATGTCTCTGTCTCCCAAGTACTAGGATTACAAGTGCAAGCCATCACTGCCAGATTTTTATTTATTTTTGTTATTGTAAAAAAAGATATTTTTCATTTTGCATACCAACACCAACTCCCTTTCCTCCCCTTCTTCTCCCAATGCCTTCCCCTTCCCAGCCCCATCTACCCTTCAGAGGGTATAAGGCCTTCCTTGAGGAAGTCAGCAGTCTGCCTTACCAAGTTGAGGCAGGACCAAGCCCCTCCCCTCTATATCTGGGCTGAGCAATGTATGTCTCCAAAGGAAATGGACTCCAAAAAGCCAGTTCATGCATCTGGTTTATGTCTTGGTGCCACTGCTAGCCACAAAACTGTTACTTAAATTAAGACATTCTACTTTGGCCCCATCATGCAGGTTCCATCTGCATGTGTTGGTCCACAGTCCATGAGTGATGTGGAACAATGCTCTTGCACATTGTAAAGATTTGTCACTCTTACTGGTTTAAACAATACTGATTGACCAAGAGTCAGAGAAATAGTATAGGCAGGGCTACCAGACTAGGGGAATTGTGGGAAGTGGAAAGAGAGACAGATACAGAGAAAGCAAAATGAGAAAACCTTACTGAGAAAAAATACCAAACCATGTGGCTAAACATACATTAAGAATTATGGGTTAATTTAAGTTGTAATAGTTTGTTAGTACGATTTGAGCAACAGTGGAAAGGCTACCATAAATGCCCTTCCCAGATAATGAGATTGATGACTAACTTATCTCCCACCATAGAGCCCTCATCTAGTAGCTGATGGAAACAGAAGCAGAAACTCACAACTCAACACTTAACCGAACTGGAATCTAGATGCAGAGTGGGAGGACAAGACTAGGCTACAGAAACACATAGAGACAGCTGACCTGAACAAGGAGGAGCTAACGGGCCCCCAGACTGATAGCTTGGAATCCAGCATGGGACTGACTCAGACCCCCTGAACATGGGTCTCAGTTAGAAGGCCTGGGCAGTCTAAGGGACCTCGGACAGTAGAACCAGGATGTATCCCTGGTGCACAAAAGAACTTTTGGAGCTTGTTCGCCATGTAGGGATATTCCCTTAACCTAGAGACAGGAGGAAGGGCCTGGTCCCTACTCAAAATGACTTGATAGATTTAGATGACCCCTCCTGGAAGGCTGGGATGGAAGGGTGGTCGGGGAGCATGAGAGGGTGGAACAGAGGGAGGGATGGAGGGAGGGAGAGGGAACTGGAATTGATATGTAAAATAAGAAAAATAATTTTTTTAAAAGTTGGTTAATAAGCCTGAGCAATAGACCAAAAATGTATAATTAATATAAGCCTCTGTGTTTACTTGGGACTGAATAGCTGCAGAGCTGTGCTGGTCAGAATTTCTGTCCACACATGAGCTCCCACTGGCTGGGGTCAGCTATCTGTGTGGCTTTTCCCAACCATGCTCTTAACCCTCCTTGTTCATATGCTCTCACCTCCCTCTTCTCATCTGAACTCCAGGAGCTCAGCTCAGCCCAGTAATTGGCTGTGTGTTGTTGCCTCTGTTTCCATCATTTACCAGATATAGATTATATGATGACAATTACAGTAGTCATCAATCTGATTAAAGGGCTAGGCCAATTCAGACTCACTTTGCACTATTGGTAGGAGTGTTAGCTGGGATCATCCTTGAAGATTCCTAAGAATTTCTCTAGCACCAGGTTTG